>JAQIUQ010004770.1:0-24050 GCA_030378365.1 Hybognathus amarus
CCCATCAAAAACAGTTAACTTTAGTTTAGTTAACTCTGAGATGTCTGAATATGAATGTTTGTGATCACAGATATGTTATTATTTCACAGTGCGCTCATTTATTTGTTGGTGAATATCATTGAATACTGTAACTTGCACTTTCACTATGACAAATAATAGGAAAATTATGGAAAATATAGCAGCAGTTGTTGTTTAAACGTGAAAGTACTGTGGGATTCCCATCTGACGTACAAAGATTAGTAAATCTAGGAAAGGCAGTGTAGTTGTAAAGTGGTTTCGATGTGTTGATCTGTTTGAGGAAATCAAGCAGTTCGGTCCAAAATCCTCCCGATGAATGGGTCTCATCAATGACACATTCGTAAATATACTGAGTAAATATGAGAGTGATTTGCCGTAAAGAGACCTTCCCAAAAACTCTTCTCCTGATTCACAAATACTTCATAAACGTCAGATGTGATGGTGAAATGTTTGTCGTAAATGGGATGCGTGTGTGCACGTTTATTCTCAATTGCCATAAATCCCGCCCATTATATCCGACTGACATCTATATATAGGCATATAATAACATGAATGCGAATGAAAAAGAAAGGTTTCTCGGATGCAGAAATTCAAGTTTTATTATCAGAAGTTCATTTCATATTTTAATGAATCTGAAAATTTACGCCAGAACTACTTTACACACAATTTACACAAAAATTTGTTCTGCTCGTGTTTCATGAATGAGACCCAATGTGAGAGTGAGTGATTATGAGTGTGAGTGATTGTGAGTGTGATTTTGAGTGTGTGAGAGTGAGAGAGATTGTGAGAGTTAGTGTGTGAGTGATTGTGAGAGTGTGCGATTGTGAGTGATTGTGAGAGTTAGTGTGTGAGTGATTATGAGTGATTGTGAGAGAGTGTGATTGTGAGAGAGAGAGTGATTGTGAGTGTGCGATTGTGAGTGATTGTGAGAGTTAGTGTGTGAGTGATTGTGAGAGAGTGTGATTGTGAGAGAGAGTGATTGTGAGTGTGCGATTGTGAGTGATTGTGAGAGTTAGTGTGTGAGTGATTGTGAGAGTGAGTGATTGTGAGAGTTAGTGTGTGAGTGATTGTGAGAGTGAGTGATTATGAGTGTGAGTGATTGTGAGTGTGATTTTGAGTGTGTGTAGTAGTGGGTGAGTGAGAGTGTGATTGTGTGTGTGAAGAGAGAGAGATTGTGAGAGTTAGTGTGTGAGTGATTGTGAGAGTGTGCGATTGTGAGTGATTGTGAGAGTTAGTGTGTGAGTGATTATGAGTGATTGTGAGAGAGTGTGATTGTGAAGAGAGAGTGATTGTGAGTGTGCGATTGTGAGTGATTGTGAAGAGTTAGTGTGTGAGTGATTGTGAAGAGTGTGATTGTGAGAGAGAGTGATTGTGAGTGTGCGATTGTGAGTGATTGTGAGAATTAGTGTGTGAGTGATTGTGAGAGTGAGTGATTGTGAGTGTGTGATTGTGAGTGATTGAAGAGTTAGTGTGTGAGTGATTATGAGTGATTGGGAGAGAGTGTGATTGTGAGTGTGAGTGTGAGAGTGAGTGTGCGTGAGAATGAGTGATTTTGAGAAAGAGAAGTGATTGTAAGTGATTGTGAGAGTTAGTGTATGAGTGATTATGAGTGATTGGGACAGAGTTTGATTGTGAGAGAGAGAGAGTGATTGTGAGAGCTGATTCAGAGTGTTTGTGAGTGATTGTGAGAGTGCGATTGTGAGTGATTATGAGTGTTGAGTGATTTTGTGAGAGTGATTGTGAGTGAGAATGAGTGATTGTGATAAAGAGAGAGTGATTGTGAGAGTGTGAGTGATTGTGAGAGTGAGTGATTTTGCGAGTGATTTTGTGAGTGATTTTGTGAGTGTTTGTGAGTGATTGTGAGAGTGCATGATTGTGAGAGTAAGTGATTTTGTGAGTGATTGTGAGTGATTGTGAGAGTGAGTGATTGTGAGAGTAGAGTGGAGTGAGCGTGAGTGTAGTGAGTGTGAGTGTGAGTGAGTGTGAGTGATTGTGAGTGAGTGTGAGTGATTGTGAGTGTGTGTGAGTGAGTGTGAGTGATTGTGAGTGATTGTGAGAATGAGTGATTGTAGAAAGAGAGAGTGATTGTGAGTGAAGTGAGTGATTCTGTGAGTGATTGTGAGTGATTGTGAGTGAGAAATGAGTGATTGGGAGAGAGTGATTGTGAGTAAGAGTGAGTGATTTTGTGAGTTATTGTGAGTGATTGTGTAGTGAGAATGAGTGATTGTGAGAAAGAGAGAGTGATTGTGAGTGATTGTGAGAGCGTGAGTGATTGTGAGAGTGAGTGATTGTGAGAGTGAGTGATTGTGAGTGTGTAGTGAGAGTGAGTGATTTGTGAGTTATTGTGAGTGATTGTGAGTGAGAATGAGTGATCGTGAGAAAGAGAGAGTGATTGTGAGTGATTGTGAGAGCGTGAGTGATTGTGAGTGATTTTGTGAGTGTTTGTGAGAGTGAGTGATTGTGAGAGTGAGTGATTGTGAGAGTGAGTGATTGTGAGTGTGAGTGAGTGAGTGTGAGTGTGTGTGAGTGAGTGTGAGTGATTGTGAGAAAGAGAGAGTGATTGTGAGTGAGAGTGAGTGATTTTGTGAGTTATTGTGAGTGATTGTGCAGTGAGAATGAGTGATTGTGAGAAAGAGAGAGTGATTGTGAGAGCGTGAGTGATTGTGAGTGATTTTGTGAGTGTTTGTGAAGTGATTGTGAGAGTGAGTGATTGTGAGAGTGAGTGATTGTGAGTGTGAGTGAGTGAGTGTGAGTGTGTGTGAGTGAGTGTGAGTGATTGTGAGTGATTGTGAGTGTGTGTGAGTGTGAGTGATTGTGAGAAGTGAGTGATTGTGAGTGAAAGTGAGTGATTTTGTGAGTGATTGTGAGTGATTGCGAGTGATTGTGAGTGAGAATGAGTGATTGTGAGAAAGAGAGAGTGATTGTGAGTGATTGTGAGAGCGTGAGTGATTGTGAGAGTGCGATTGTGAGAGTTAGTGTGTGAGTGATTATGAGTGATTGGGACAGAGTGTCATTGTGAGAGAGAGAGTGATTGTGAGAGTGTGAGTGATTGTGAGAGTGATTCAGAGTGTGTGTGAGTGATTGTGAGTGATTATGAGTGTGAGTGATTGTGTCAGCGATTGTGTGAGCGATTATGAGTGTGAGGTGTGTGAGAGTGAGTGTGTGAGTGATTTTGTATGTGTGTGTGTGGAGCCCTTGAGGAAGTGGCTCAGTGTGATGATCATATCAATGGATTCGGAGGAAGAGTTCGATGGTATCCGGCAGATCCTGACAGGATCAAACATCAAGCCGACGAACGGTGTCGATTTCCGAGAACAGCATCAGAGGAGCCACAGATTAAAGCTGTCTTGAGGATATCGGCAATAAAGCATAAACACAAACCACTGAGGTGTTCGTTTCACAGGAACACGCCAAGAGCTCGTCTGGGTGACACAGAAACCATATTTTGCATAAAGAAAATTCAAGTTATGTTTATTAATCTCTTTATCATTTCTATACAAGATTGAAATAACGAACTAGTTTATGTGTAAATGTCCATCGTGATCATATTTGTTGCAGTGAGTTTAAACGTTAATGATATTTTTTTCAGAAAGCAATAATGTATATTTGTAGAAAGTGTTACACTAAAGTAAATCGTGCTCTTTCTCAGAAATTTCATTTTATTAGGTTTTTGTTTGTTTGTTTTAAAAATATTGATATTTAGGTTTAATTTATTTTATTTTAGTTAGTTTTAATTTGTTTTTGTTAGTTTTTGTTACATTTTGAGTATGTTTGTTTAATACCTTTGTCATTTTTTTAGTTTTGGTAAAATATTGCTATTTAGTTTTAGTTTTAATAGATTTATTTTCATGTTAATTTTAGTTTAGATATAATATAAAAAATTGCTATTTAAGGTTTATTTATTTTTATTTTAAATTTCTCCAGTAAGTGTATCTTGTAACCAGAAGTTGTTGTGTAATTTTCAACTTGAACGACGGTTGAAAACATTCGTGTTCAGCTTAACGGAACTGGATTTAGATAATACAAAAGATCAGACACACACACAACACACACACACACACACAGCGCTTCCGACGCTCGGCTTAGCTCTTTAGAGAGAGAGAGAGCGGGGAAAAAGAAGGCTCTTTGTGTGTGTGTGTGAGAGAGAGAGGGCGAGAGACAGGGGAAATGAAGGCTCTTTGTGAGGTTTCTGGCAGGGATTTCCAGCATGTTTGGTCTTGTCTTCTGACTGGATCAGACCACCAGAACTTCAGGAAATCTCCAGAGTCCTTGAAGATTAAACCCGTCGCTCGCCCTCCACATGCTGCGCTTTACAGAAACAGATTTTTGCAGTGGGTGTTGAAAGAGCTTCTGTATTGTGATGCAATTTTCCTGATATTTTGACTATAAACTTGATGGGTTCACTACAAAATGCTTGTCTTGTTTTCCAGTATGAATATCTAACCCTATTAAATCAAGATTTACTGGAGAAGCGAAATGACTGAAGATATCATCAGAAAACTGATCTAAATGTTTATGCTTAAGACAAGAACAATTATCTGCATATGGAAACAGAAATATAATCTCAATTCAAAGGGAAAACAAGATTATTTGACTCATTAGCAGATATTTGTTCTTGTTTTAAACTCAAACTCATTTTGATCAATTGTTCATTAAACAAGACTTCATATCTTCAGTAATTTTGCTTCTTCTCCAGTAAATGTGTCTTGATTTAGTAATGTTTAGATGGAAAACGAGACCGAAACACTGAGGAAGAACATGATGTTTTTGTGGTGATTGAATGCAGTAAATCCTGAGGCCATAAACATTCACCGGTTTATTGTTTATTGTTCATACGCAGTATAATTGCATGCTGTTTTTGCATGAGAAACGAAAACATTCACAAAACTTGAGCTATGAGTGAGGATATAACAGTCATTTAATAGTTCACATGCTTTCTGCAGTCTTGGGAAACATTAAAATTATGCTTTGAATGCCTGGAAATGTCTATAGTGCACATAGTTTTCATATTCGTCAGATATTCATTGCTTTGTGTGTTGTTGTGTATTATTTTCTAAATTGATTGAACAAAGAGTTGACTAATTTGTCCATATAATGAAGCTGATTCCCCCAAACAAAACAAAAAATGTAATCTTTATATTTCAGTGATATTATCGTACGCTTTGACTGTACAAACTCTCAGATGAGAACAAATCTTGATATGAGTAATTGCTGTCTTCTGCAGGGTGAACGATATATTGGCCACCATATCAGTATCGGCCGATATATGTTGGTTTTTAATGTTATTGTTATCGGCCTGATAAGAAAATATGGCTGATATATTAAAGCTGATAAATAATGTATTTCATTATCGGATTATCGTCAATTAATTATTGACATTAGTTTTGATTTGCTTGAAATATGATTGAAATCACTTTCATAATACGGTTCAGCGCAGGTTTTTCATATTGGTTACATAACATTATAATGAGATCATCATAATTGTGTGTTTGGGATGTGGCTTTTAATGGTGAGACTTTTGTTTTTGTAATCAGGCTCTCAAAAATTACACAAAAATTTGGATTTGTATTTATCAGCCGATATAACGGTTATGAGCTTTCATATATAAAGAATTATCCTATCGGCCAATATATCGGTTATCAGCTTTGATATATAAAGAATTATCGTATCGGCCAATATATCGGTTATCGGCTTTCATATATAAAGAATTATCGTATTGGCCAATATATCGGTTATCAGCTTTCATATATAAAGAATTATCGGTATCAGCCTAATAGATCAATTAACGGCTTTCATATATAAAGAATTATTGGTCTTGGCCAATATATCAGTTGTCGCCTTTAGTATATAAAAAAATTATCGGTATCTCGCCAATATGTCGATTATCGGCTTTCATATATAAAGAATTATGAATCTAGCCCAATATATCGGTTATCGGCTTTAATATATGAAGAATTATAGATATCTAGCCCAATATGTCGGTTATTGGCTTTCATATATAAAGAATTTTCGATATCTGACCCAATATATTGGTTATCGCTTTCATATATAAAGAATTATACGTATCGCCCAATATATCGGTCATCAGCTTTCATATATAAAGAATTATTGGTATAGGCCAATATATCAGTTTTCGGCTTTCGTATGTAAAAAATGTATCGGTATCGCCCAATATATCAGTTAACAGCTTTCATATATATAAAGAATTATCGGTATCGCCCAATATATTGGTTATCGGCTTTCATATATAAAGAATTACCGGTATCGCCCAATATATCAGTTATCGGCTTTCATATATAAAAAATTAGTGGTATAGGCCAATATATCAGTTATCAGCTTTCGTATATAAAAAATATTATCGGTATCACCCAATATATCGGTTAACAGCTTTCATATATAAAGAATTATCGGTATTGGCCAATATATCGGTTATCAGCTTTCATATATAAAGAATTATTGGTATCGACTAATATATCAGGTAACGGATATCAGTTATCAGCTTTCGTATATAAAAAAATATCGGTATCGCCCAATATATCGGTTAACGGCTTTCATATATAAAGAATTAATGGTATTGGCCAATATATTGGTTAACAGCTGTCGTATATAAAGAATTATCGGTATCAGCCAAAATGTTATATCGGTACATCCCTAATATACACTAATATAAATATATATAAAATTACCTGCACATATTCCTCAAAGATTCATCCTTATATGTATATTTTATATATATATATATATATATATATATATATATATATATATATATATATATAATAAGAACTAAAAGTAACATGAAAACTAAAGTTATAAAAATAAGAGCTATTTTTATAACTTTGAGTTTTCATGTTAATTTTTTTGTACAGTTATTAGTAATTTAACTTTGTCATTTTATTAGTTTTTTTTCTTTTTCTTTTAAATATTCCTATTTAAGGAATCTCTATCTTCCTCCTCATCTCTCTCTCCCTTCCTCTCACACACTCTCTCTCTCTCTCTCGTCCTCTGGCTGGCCTGTCTTTCTTTTGGCTCGTTCTCTCCTTCCTTCCGTTGTTAATTGCTCCTCGGTCTCAGCGAGGGACATAGTCTGCCAGCGCGGCTCATTGGATGAACATTCATTATGTGCTCAGTAATTGTAAACAGACTCTCTCACACACACACACACACACACACACACACACACACACACACACACACACACACACACACACACACACACACACACGGTGTGTTTATCAGTGTGTGTCAGTCATAATATCATTATTTGATCTCGGTACACTGCAGAAAGATGACGAGTCACTTCACTTCTGATTTAAGAGAGTTTAGATATCAGTCCTGGAGAAGATCCATGTTTAGATTGTGTTACATCACGACTTGATGGAGAAAGCCACTTGTTAATGGTGTGTGTGTTTGTGTGTCTATAAGTGTGTGTCTATGTTTGTACTGTGTGTGTGTGTATTGAATTCTTCTGTTGCCAAGTGATACTTTGTAATGACCCTCATATGAACAGTATTTACTGCTCTGTCGTGGGTGGCAGGAAGTCACACACACACACGCATACACACACACACACACACACACTGTGTAAATGGTCTGTAGTTTGTTCTGTCCTTCAGTCTCAGTTTCTCAGATCTGGTCTTGAGACTCGAGCACTTGGCTAGACTTTCCAAACCTGTTACAGATGTAAAACACACCAGAGAGAGTGTGTGTGTGTGTGTGTGTGAGCACCAGAGCTCATCCGTCGTGGAGAGCCACATAATTTGTCCCTTTTGCAGTGTGGTAACGTTTGGATCTAAGAAAAGACTCGGCGCTTCCCTCTCAGCTCTGATTACAGGCTTCACTTCCACACACACACACACACACAGTGCTGGAGAAACCGGCCTGCCAGTGTGTGTGTGTGTGTCAAGCGGAAGCCACTCCGATGTATTGATTTACAATGATTTACTGATTTATGAAGATGAATTTAGATGAAGATGATGATGATGAAACTTAAACTCTGTGCTGAGTTTAGAGAGACTCGTTACTCATCTAACGTAGAGAACGCTACACACTTCCTCTGGTGCCTGTTGGAGAAATGTTCTTAAACGCAGATGTGTATCCGCATGTTTCCTTGCATAGAAAGTCATTTTTCTAGTTTTGTTAGAAAACGTTCAAAAGCTGTTTTATTGTACTTTTTAAATCTTTAATTTAGCAAAAATGCTTTTAATCAATCAAAAGTGACTGTAAATGACAGTAAAAAGTGATTTCTGAAGGATCATGTGACACTGAAGACTGGAGTAATGATGATAAATTCAGCTTTGATCACAGGAATAAATTACACTTTACTGTATATTCACATAGAATATTGATGATTTACATTATAATAATATCTCACTATTTTACTGTATTTTTGATCAAATAAATGCAGTCTTGCTGAGCAGAGGAGACTCTTTCAGAAAGGCTTTAAGTAATATTTTATATATATATATATATATATATATATATATATATATATATTTTTTTTTTTTTTACATTTTGCTAAAAAATTCTTCACATCAACATTTTACTGAAAAAAGTGAACATTTAATATATGTGTGTGTGTGTGAGTGAGTGTTTATGCATTGTGATGTGATGTGTATATGTGTATGTGCGTGTTTGTGTGTGAGTGTGTATATGTATAAAGTTTGTGTGTGTTATGGAGCACTGATGAGTCTGAACTCTGATAAGATCATTTCCATCTGCTGTGGTTGTGTTTGTTCAGCGGAAGCTGCTGGTTATTAAACTGAGCGTCTCGATTCGCCCTCAGAGTTCCTGATGTCTGATAACAGACAGAAAACAAGAGATCCTCCTCAGACCAACATTGGCTTTTAATCGCCTCTTTCATCTGTGACGTTTCTGTGCTGTTTTAAGCTTATACAGCACATGTGTGTGTGTGTGTGTGTGTGTGTGTAAGGTTTCATGACATTTCAAATCATTTCTATTGATTAATCGTTGTATAGCTGTTTTAATAGTAGTTTACTTTTAAGTTTATAAAAATATTAAATATTTTTAAACTAAATGATCATCAATAGTAGTTTTTTTCTTGCAAATGAAATGCATACAGATGGAAAAAATAAAACAAAATTCTATGTAAATATATATTGATCAAAGCTGAATTTATCATCATTACTCCAGTCTTCAGTGTCACATGATCCTTCAGAAATCACTCTAATATGAGATCTGATGATCGAGACACAGTGATGATTATTATCAGTGATGCTTTATATTTTTGTGGAAACCTTTTTTTAGGATTCTTTGATGAATTGAAAGTTTAAAAGCATTTATTTTTATGTATTTTTTATTGTAGCATTGTGTGTGTGTGTGTGTGTGTGTGTGTTTGGCATGTGCTGGTTCATCTAGTGAACTCAGTAAACATGTTCTGCTGCTTTGACCTCTGAGCTTCTCCTCTCTCTTTATTTTTCTTTTTTCTCCAATCAAGGAGGAATTATCTTCTTTCCGGAAAGCGAGCTGGCCACTAATTTCAGCCGCTCTTGATTGAGGCTGGAGGCCACATCCGCCCGACCAGCGAAGTTAATTCTAACCAGAACACACAACATGTGTTTAGTTCTCCAGTCCAGCCCCTTTGTCTGTGTGTGTGTGTGTGTGTGTGTGTGTGTGTGTGTGTGTGTGTGTGTGTGTGTGTGTGTGTGTGTGTGTGTGTGTGTGTGTGTGTGTGTGTGTGTGTGTGTGTGTGTGTGTGTGTGTGTGTGTGTGTGTGTGTGTGTGTGTGTGTGAGTGTATTCAGCTGTATAGTCCAATTTTTCTGCTGCTGTTAAAACACAAATCCGGAAGTATTTTCCATTTTATTTGCTTCTTTCATTTGCATTTCAAAAAATCTTGGTAACACTTCACAATAAGGGTCAATGTGTCCTTTACTGTATTAGATGTCTTTAAACCTAACAGTTTTAAAATGTAATATACATTGTTGTTTATGTATGTATGTATGTATATAAATATATGTATGTGTGTATATATATATATATATATAGTGAACAACAATGTAAATGTGAGTACATGGAACATGGAAGCAATAAACTACAGAATAAATGTATTTTAAAACTACTAATAATAACACAAGTTCTGTTTGCTGTAGAGACTGAGCTCTTGAGCTGAAACTGTCGATCTGAAGCTGTTTTCTGTCTCACTCTGGTTTATTTCATCCGTTTGTTTCTGTATGTCTGCCACGAGTCTCTGACACGCATCCCAGAATTCCTCAGTCTGAGATGGTGTGCAGGTGCGATCAGCAGCGTGTCTGACATGCAAAACACATCTGTCTCTCTCTGTCTGTACATCTGCTGTGCATATGTGTGTGTGTGTGTGTGTGTGTGATGAGGTCACTGCTAGAACATAATAAACACTAATAAACAGACAAACCACAGTGAACGGTCAGATAGACACATTTTAAGACTTGAACCTTTCCTTTAACTTCTCCTATCTATTACTATCTATCTATCTATCTATCTATCTATCTATCTATCTATCTATCTATCTATCTGTCTATCTGTCTATCTGTCTATCTGTCTATCTATCTATCTATCATTTGTCAAAGATAGGTCGTCTCATTGATCTATCGTGATCTGTCTGTCTATCTGTACCTGTCTATAAGTCTATCTGTAAGTCTGTCTGCCTCTGAATATTTCTCAGTCAACTGTCTAGTGGTCTTGTGACAAAGTGGAAGCAATACTGTCTGTATAGCTACAGAATCAATCTGTGGTCATGTGTGACTGACAGTCGTGTGGCCTGGGATCAGTGCACTGCAGTGTGACCTGGGATGCAGTGGTGTGTACGCGTGGGATGCAGTGGTGTGTAGCGTGGATGCAGTGGTGTGTCAGCGTGGGATGCAGTGGTGTGTAGCGTGGGATGCAGTGGTGTGTCAGCGTGGGATGCAGTGGTGTGTAGCGTGGGATGCAGTGGTGTGTCACGTGGGATGCAGTGGTGTGTAACGTGGGATGCAGTGGTGTGGTAGCGTGGCGATGCAGTGGTGTGTAGCCGTGGGATGCAGTGGTGTGTAGCGCGTGGGATGCAGTGGTGTGTAGCGTGGATGCAGTGGTGTGTCAGCAGTGGGATGCAGTGGTGTGTAGCGTGGGATGCAGTGGTGTGTAGCGTGGGATGCAGTGGTGTGTAGCGTGGGATGCAGTGGTGTGTAGCGTGGGATGCAGTGGTGTGTCAGCGTGGGATGCAGTGGTGTGTAGCGTGGGGATGCAGTGGTGTGTAGGCACGTGGGATGCAGTGGTGTGTAGCGTGGGATGCAGTGGTGTGTAGCGTGGGATGCAGTGGTGTGTAGCGTGGGATGCAGTGGTGTGTCAGCGTGGGATGCAGTGGTGTGTAGCGTGGGATGCAGTGGTGTGTCACGTGGGATGCAGTGGTGTGTAGCGTGGGATGCAGTGGTGTGTAGCGTGGGATGCAGTGGTGTGTGTGTAGCCGTGGGATGCAGTGGTGTGTCACGTGGGATGCAGTGGTGTGTCAGCGTGGGATGCAGTGGTGTGTAGCGTGGGATGCAGTGGTGTGTAGCCGTGGGATGCAGTGGTGTGTAGCGTGGGATGCAGTGGTGTGTCACGTGGGATGCAGTGGTGTGTCACGTGGGATGCAGTGGTGTGTAGCTGTGGGATGCAGTGGGTGTGTAGCACGTGGGATGCAGTGGTGTGTCAGCGTGGGATGCAGTGGTGTGTCAGCGGTGGGATGCAGTGGTGTGTAGCGTGGGATGCAGTGGTGTGTGCACGTGGGATGCAGTGGTGTGTACGTGGGATGCAGTGGTGTGTAGCGTGGGATGCAGTGGTGTGTAGCGTGGGATGCAGTGGTGTGTCAGCGTGGGGATGCAGTGGTGTGTAGCGTGGGATGCAGTGGTGTGTAGCTGGGATGCAGTGCGTGTGCGTGGGAGCAGTGTGTAGCTGGGATGCAGTGGTGTGTAGCGTGGGATGCAGGTGGTGTGTAGCGTGGGGTGCAGTGGTGTATAGTGTGGATGTTGGCGATGCATACCGCTCGCCTACATTTGAAATAACAAACTTGAGCGCACAAAAGACGTGATATGTGAGCGGGCCCTTAAATAGTACTTCCACCGACACACAGTTAAAGAGAAACTGAGACACATCAACAGAACAGAGAATCACTGAGATGCTTTCAATGGTTCGGGGATGAGGTCATTTCCTCTGTTTACTGCTCTGGGTTAAAAATGGCACCTGTGTGTGTGTGTGTTTGTGTGTGAAGGTCACACTTGCACTGCCCTTATCTGACGCAGAACCCAACTTTCCCTTTCCTGTGTGTGTGGTGTGTGTGTATTTGTGTGTGGCCTGGAGACGCTGCGTCTCTCTGTCTGACTCTAAGAGGAAGTTCCAGCACTGGGAATCCCTGACTTCCTGTTTTGTAGGACAGACAGACAGTAGCCATCCACACCTGCCTCTATATGTCTGTGTGTGTGTGTGTGTGTGTGTGTGTGTGTGTGTGTGTGTCTGTGTGTGTAAATAGATAGATAGATGGAAGGACAGACGGATAGATGAGACAAATAAACAGCTGATTGATACATTTTTTGCTTGATTTATTTTTAAGAAAATGTAATACATGATGACAACACACACACACACACACACACACACACACACACAGATATTATTGGCTTATTGGCTGTTGGGTAAACAGGAAGTTTAAGTGATGAGTAAAACCCTAAGGACACACAGACGACATCTGCCACTCAACACTTGTGTGTGTGTTCTTCAGAGGGTTTCTGTATAGCCAGCAACAGACTTCCTGAAGCACTTGTGTGTCTTTACACACACGCACACACACACTGGACGTGTAGCTGCAGTTTTGGGCTGAAAGGAGCTTCCTGTGTAAACTGATCTGTGCCTGAAAGAATGTTTGATACCTGCATGAAAGCATTTAGAAAAGTGTGTGTGTGTGTGTGTGTCCTGTCAGCATGCTTAATTGATGACGAGCTGTTTATGAGCTGCTGTGTGTCTGTCTGCACTCATTGTGTAGAAATACCTGACGAACAAAACACACACACAGAGAGAGAGAGAGAGAGGTCTGATGCAGATATGGAGTGTTTTTCAACTGTTGTTGTGTGTGTGTTGACCGTGGGAATCCAACCCATGACTTTTTTTGTCGATTGCATGTTTGTAATCGTTGAGTCCCACATTTCTTTGTGTGTAGCCCTGATTTTCCTCCATTAGAAGAGCAAGCGTCTGAATGTTGTTGTGAACTTCCAGCGCTCCGGTTCTTCCAGTGTGTGTGTGTGTCCTGTGTGTGTATTGTGTCTCTGAGGGTTTGGTGTTTCTTACAGTAAGAGGAACATCTGAGCGCAGGGTTTTGTCTTTCAGCTGAAGGTCACGCATGTAAACCGATCTGTTTCCCGGCATTACTGGAGTATCTCTGACTGATAGCAGAAGCCCATCGCACACACACACACACACACGCTCTTCTGCAGGGATTTACACAGTCAGATTGACAAACCTTACAGGGTCTTCAACTCATTTACTTCAGTCTCAATCAAGTGACTCTTCCTTTGAACTCTAGGCCTAAATGTAAGATTTGTGTAATTGAATTTCAAATAAAGTGTGTGTGTGTGTGTGTGTCTCTCTCACTGTGAGATTGTTTGTGTGAGTGTGTGTGTGTGTGTGTGTGAGAGATTTACGATCTCGCACAGGAAGTGCTGTTGTCATGCTGGAGCAGCTGTTGTGTAATTGCGTCCTGTCATTCACAGTGATTTGTGTCTTTCTCCTGTTGCAGATAAACTTTGAGGTGTGTGTGTGTGTGTGTGTGTCTAGCATTTGTATTGCACACAAACCTGTCCATGTCCATCTCGTATTACACCCCAAAACCAGAGGATAAGATACATTTTGCATAAAGAGAATTAAATCCTATTTTGCATTCTGCATTATTATTAATCTGTTTTTATTTGTATTTTACCTGTAAATTCTGTTTATTGTCATAAAAATTCTGGTATATTATTGAAATGCTGCAGCATAGATAGATATACTCATGAACACTCGATTCTGATTGGCTGCAGGGTGTCCAGTAAAAAGTGAGGACACTAGTAAAGAATTTCTGGTAAAACGGACCGTTCACCGTTCGACATTAATAACTCAGCTGTGTAATTTTTTAATTAATAAAAAATCAGCTGTGCGTAACCATAGCAACAGGCCGTCAAAGTATCCAGTTACAATTTATTGTATCAAAACACACATCTAGTCAGCGTTACACTGTGTTTCAATTATAGGTTAAAAAACCTGAAGTGTAACGGCCATGGCTTGAGCAAGCCGAACATGAGAACAAATACGTTAACTTTCTGTCTCATGAATTCTGGTTCTCCAAGCTCAGCGGACCGTAAATATCTCTGGTTGCTAAATAAAGCGTCAGCTTAACCAGGGAAACCGAGTCATTGTTTGTAAAAACTTTAGATTTCAATTATTAAACTAAATCAAATATAAATAAATGTTTTAAAATTGTGTTATTTGGCCAGTGACCGTGGTATAATGACCGACTCATCAAAATATAATCATCACGATTAACATCTCACGCTCTAGCAATATGATTGGTTAAATTGTTTAAAGCAAGTTTATCATAAGATGCTTCCTTATCTATTAACACACACACACACACACACACACACACACGCAAAGGGCAATTATTCTGTCAGCAAGCCAAGATCTCACACGGTGTTATAAAAGCACCTGAATCACACACACACAGACACAGAGCTGGACCCTTCAGGACAGGAAGTGTGTGTGTGTGTGTGTGTGCTGAGTGATGAATGTTGTTCTGCTGAGACGTGTCGACTCCTGTCGTCTGAGCGCCGCTGTGATTAATCTGTGAATATCATCATCAGTGTTATCTCTTATCGTTTACTAAACCTGTTTATCAAGTCCGCTGTACACACCAGTGATCAAACTACACACTCTACACACCAGTGATCAAACTACACACTCTACACACCAGTGATCAAACTACACACTCTACACTCCAGTGATCAAACTACACACTATACACACCAGTGATCAAACTACACACTCTACACACCAGTGATCAAACTACACACTCTACACTCCAGTGATCAAACTACACACTCTACACACCAGTGATCAAACTACACACTCTACACACCAGTGATCAAACTACACACTCTACACACCAGTGATCAAACTACACACTCTACACACCAGTGATCAAACTACACACTCTACACACCAGTGATCAAACTACACACTCTACACACCAGTGATCAAACTACACACTCTACACACCAGTGATCAAACTACACACTCTACACACCAGTGATCAAACTACACACTCTACACTCCAGTGATCAAACTACACACTCTACACACCAGTGATCAAACTACACACTCTACACACCAGTGATCAAACTACACACTCTACACACCAGTGATCAAACTACACACTCTACACTCCAGTGATCAAACTACACACTCTACACACCAGTGATCAAACTACACACTCTACACACCAGTGATCAAACTACACACTCTACACACCAGTGATCAAACTACACACTCTACACACCAGTGATCAAACTACACACTCTACACACCAGTGATCAAACTACACACTCTACACACCAGTGATCAAACTACACACTCTACACACCAGTGATCAAACTACACACTCTACACACCAGTGATCAAACTACACACTCTACACACCAGTGATCAAACTACACACTCTACACACCAGTGATCAAACTACACACTCTACACACCAGTGATCAAACTACACACTCTACACACCAGTGATCAAACTACACACTCTACACACCAGTGATCAAACTACACACTCTACACACCAGTGATCAAACTACACACTCTACACACCAGTGATCAAACTACACACTCTACACACCAGTGATCAAACTACACACTCCACACACCAGTGATCAAACTACACACTCCACACACCAGTGATCAAACTACACACTCTACACACCAGTGATCAAACTACACACTCTACACTCCAGTGATCAAACTACACACTCTACACACCAGTGATCAAACTACACACTCTACACACCAGTGATCAGAACTACACACTCTACATACCAGTGATCAAACTACACACTCTACACACCAGTGATCAAACTACACACTCCACACACCAGTGATCAAACTACACACTCTACACACCAGTGATCAAACTACACACTCTACACACCAGTGATCAAACTACACACTCTACACACCAGTGATCAAACTACACACTCTACACACCAGTGATCAAACTACACACTCTACACACCAGTGATCAAACTACACACTCTACACACCAGTGATCAAACTACACACTCTACACACCAGTGATCAAACTACACACTCTACACACCAGTGATCAAACTACACACTCTACACACCAGTGATCAAACTACACACTCTACACACCAGTGATCAAACTACACACTCTACACACCAGTGATCAAACTACACACTCTACACACCAGTGATCAAACTACACACTCTACACACCAGTGATCAAACTACACACTCTACACACCAGTGATCAAACTACACACTCTACACACCAGTGATCAAACTACACACTCTACACACCAGTGATCAAACTACACACTCTACACACCAGTGATCAAACTACACACTCTACACACCAGTGATCAAACTACACACTCTACACACCAGTGATCAAACTACACACTCTACACTCCAGTGATCAAACTACACACTCTACACACCAGTGATCAAACTACACACTCTACACACCAGTGATCAAACTACACACTCTACACACCAGTGATCAAACTACACACTCTACACACCAGTGATCAAACTACACACTCTACACACCAGTGATCAAACTACACACTCTACACACCAGTGATCAAACTACACACTCTACACACCAGTGATCAAACTACACACTCTACACACCAGTGATCAAACTACACACTCTACACACCAGTGATCAAACTACACACTCTACACACCAGTGATCAAACTACACACTCTACACACCAGTGATCAAACTACACACTCTACACACCAGTGATCAAACTACACACTCTACACACCAGTGATCAAACTACACACTCTACACACCAGTGATCAAACTACACACTCTACACTCCAGTGATCAAACTACACACTCTACACACCAGTGATCAAACTACACACTCTACACACCAGTGATCAAACTACACACTCTACACTCCAGTGATCAAACTACACACTCTACACACCAGTGATCAAACTACACACTCCACACACCAGTGATCAAACTACACACTCCACACACCAGTGATCAAACTACACACTCCACACACCAGTGATCAAACTACACACTCCACACACCAGTGATCAAACTACACACTCCACACACCAGTGATCAAACTACACACTCCACACACCAGTGATCAAACTACACACTCCACACACCAGTGATCAAACTACACACTCCACACACCAGTGATCAAACTACACACTCCACACACCAGTGATCAAACTACACACTCCACACACCAGTGATCAAACTACACACTCCACACACCAGTGATCAAACTACACACTCCACACACCAGTGATCAAACTACACACTCTACACACCAGTGATCAAACTACACACTCCACACACCAGTGATCAAACTACACACTCTACACACCAGTGATCAAACTACACACTCTACACTCCAGTGATCAAACTACACACTCTACACACCAGTGATCAAACTACACACTCTACACACCAGTGATATGACTACACACTCTACACTCCAGTGATCAAACTACACACTCTACACACCAGTGATCAAACTACACACTCTACACACCAGTGATCAAACTACACACTCTACACACCAGTGATCAAACTACACACTCTACACACCAGTGATCAAACTACACACTCTACACACCAGTGATCAAACTACACACTCTACACACCAGTGATCAAACTACACACTCTACACACCAGTGATCAAACTACACACTCTACACACCAGTGATCAAACTACACACTCTACACACCAGTGATCAAACTACACACTCTACACACCAGTGATCAAACTACACACTCTACACACCAGTGATCAAACTACACACTCTACACACCAGTGATCAAACTACACACTCTACACTCCAGTGATCAAACTACACACTCTACACACCAGTGATCAAACTACACACTCTACACACCAGTGATCAAACTACACACTCTACACACCAGTGATCAAACTACACACTCTACACACCAGTGATCAAACTACACACTCTACACACCAGTGATCAAACTACACACTCTACACACCAGTGATCAAACTACACACTCTACACACCAGTGATCAAACTACACACTCTACACACCAGTGATCAAACTACACACTCTACACTCCAGTGATCAAACTACACACTCTACACACCAGTGATCAAACTACACACTCTACACTCCAGTGATCAAACTACACACTCTACACACCAGTGATCAAACTACACACTCTACACACCAGTGATCAAACTACACACTCTACACACCAGTGATCAAACTACACACTCTACACTCCAGTGATCAAACTACACACTATACACTCCAGTGATCAAACTACACACTCCACACACCAGTGATCAAACTACACACTCCACACACCATGATCAAACTACACACTCTACACTCCAGTGATCAAACTACACACTCCACACACCAGTGATCAAACTACACACTCCACACACCAGTGATCAAACTACACACTCCACACACCAGTGATCAAACTACACACTCCACACACCAGTGATCAAACTACACACTCCACACACCAGTGATCAAACTACACACTCCACACACCAGTGATCAAACTACACACTCCACACACCAGTGATCAAACTACACACTCCACACACCAGTGATCAAACTACACACTCCACACACCAGTGATCAAACTACACACTCTACACACCAGTGATCAAACTACACACTCTACACACCAGTGATCAAACTACACACTCTACACACCAGTGATCAAACTACACACTCTACACACCAGTGATCAAACTACACACTCTACACACCAGTGATCAAACTACACACTCTACACTCCAGTGATCAAACTACACACTCTACACACCAGTGATCAAACTACACACTCTACACACCAGTGATCAAACTACACACTCTACACACCAGTGATCAAACTACACACTCTACACACCAGTGATCAAACTACACACTCTACACACCAGTGATCAAACTACACACTCTACACACCAGTGATCAAACTACACACTCTACACACCAGTGATCAAACTACACACTCTACACTCCAGTGATCAAACTACACACTCTACACACCAGTGATCAAACTACACACTCTACACACCAGTGATCAAACTACACACTCTACACACCAGTGATCAAACTACACACTCTACACACCAGTGATCAAACTACACACTCTACACACCAGTGATCAAACTACACACTCTACACACCAGTGATCAAACTACACACTCCACACACCAGTGATCAAACTACACACTCTACACACCAGTGATCAAACTACACACTCTACACACCAGTGATCAAACTACACACTCTACACACCAGTGATCAAACTACACACTCCACACACCAGTGATCAGAACTACACACTCTACACACCAGTGATCAAACTACACACTCTACACACCAGTGATCAAACTACACACTCTACACACCAGTGATCAAACTACACACTCTACACACCAGTGATCAAACTACACACTCTACACACCAGTGATCAAACTACACACTCTACACACCAGTGATCAAACTACACACTCTACACTCCAGTGATCAAACTACACACTCTACACACCAGTGATCAAACTACACACTCTACACACCAGTGATCAAACTACACACTCCACACACCAGTGATCAAACTACACACTCTACACACCAGTGATCAAACTACACACTCTACACACCAGTGATCAAACTACACACTCTACACACCAGTGATCAAACTACACACTCTACACACCAGTGATCAAACTACACACTCCACACACCAGTGATCAAACTACACACTCCACACACCAGTGATCAAACTACACACTCTACACACCAGTGATCAAACTACACACTCCACACACCAGTGATCAGAACTACACACTCTACACACCAGTGATCAAACTACACACTATACACACCAGTGATCGAAACTACACACTCTACACACCAGTGATCAAACTACACACTCTACACACCAGTGATCAAACTACACACTCTACACACCAGTGATCAAACTACACACTCTCACACACCAGTGATCAAACTACACACTCTACACACCAGTGATCAAACTACACACTCTACACACCAGTGATCAAACTACACACTCCACACACCAGTGATCAAACTACACACTCTACACTCCAGTGATCAAACTACACACTATCACACACCAGTGATCGAACTACACACTCTACACACCAGTGATCAAACTACACACTCTACACTCCAGTGATCAAACTACACACTATACACTCCAGTGATCAAACTACACACTCTACACACCAGTGATCAAACTACACACTCTACACACCAGTGATCAAACTACACACTCTACACACCAGTGATCAAACTACACACTCTACACACCAGTGATCAAACTACACACTCTACACACCAGTGATCAGAACTACACACTCTACACACCAGTGATCAAACTACACACTCTACACACCAGTGATCAAACTACACACTCTACACTCCAGTGATCGAACTACACACTCTACACTCCAGTGATCAAACTACACACTCTACACACCAGTGATCAAACTACACACTCTACACACCAGTGATCAAACTACCACACTCTACACTCCAGTGATCAAACTACACACTCTACACACGGTGATCAAACTTCAGCACACACGCACGACACGGGAACGGGATTATAAATCAACTCAGTGTCAAAAACGAGAAATTACTATATCAGTAAAACCAGAGAATTCAGAGTCAAGCTGGTAGTTTTGTTATTACACACATTCGCTCACATGCTCACACACACACGCTGCAACGCACTCGATGCTCACTCTCACACACACATGCACAGACACACACACTCGCTCTCACACACACAGGTGTGTGCCGCTGTAGATGATGTTTTCCCATCACGCCCTTCCGTTCAAATCTCCAGATGTGACACACACACACACACACACACACACACACACACACACACACACACAGTGTTCTGACCGAGGTGTGACGGTCTCTCTCTCTCTCCTCTGGCTTATCTTCAGGTGTCGATCGCCCGACCTCTCCCACGGTTTGGTTTCTTCCTCAGGATAATAGGAAGCAATGCTGCGTGCTCTGACCAATTCGCGTGTCGAAGGGGTCACAAACCTAGCCGCAACGACTACCCACACACACACACACACACGCTTCCTTCCTCACTTCCTGGAGAGTGTTTCCCTCTGTCTGGCCTTTCACCTGCTCTCTATTGATTCAGTGTGTCAAGAGAGATACACATATACACACACACACCTCACACACACACTCACACAATTGCACGTTCACACAAGAATGACACACACGCAAACTGACACATAGAATTCTAAATTGTTCATATAATTATGAAATGTTGATTAATTGTTTTACCTAAATGTATTATTTATTTATTTTGATTTATATATTTAGATTTTAAGTTTTTCATCATATTTTCTATATTTCCTCTTTATTTCACTGCAGAAAGTGTTTATTAATGGTTTGTTTTATAATAACAACTGTGCAGCTTTATGAAGAATGTTTTTGATGTGTGTGTGTGTGTGTGTGTGTGTCAGGCTCTGATGGGCGTCCGGGGTCGTTTGGACCGTGTGATCTTCGCCCGCTGCCGACGCTGAGACTGAGACAGCAGATCTTCACACTGCAGTTTCGGAACATGCCCATCCATCCCAGCATACACCTGGAGGACCTGGTGACCCGGACCGAGCGCTACTCAGGGGCAGAGGTGAGAGGTCACTGCAGGGGTCAGAGATCAGGGGTCATCGTATCAGTTGGTAAAGTGTTTTCACACTGTTTATCAGGGAGAGAGAGAGACGGAATTTGTTTCTGTATCAAACAGTCGTTTCAAAGACCTTGTGACTCTGAGCTCAGACACAGATGCTCTATTGAGAGTGTGTGTGTGTTGTGTGTGTGTGTGAGAATGAGTGAGTGTGTGTTAGTGTGTGTGTGAGAGTGAGTCTTTTGTGTTGCCCATGAAGTATTCTCTAAACACGTCTGACTTGCTGAAATGTAAGCGGTGTGTTTACTTTCTGCTTGTGTTTTGTGTAAAGTGGGTTGCATGGTAACAACGTGAACTCAAGAAGCTGTTCAACTCTCTCTCTCTCACACACACACACACACACACACACACACACACACACACACACTTGATTGTTTGTGTGCTACTGTTGTCATGCTGTGAGAAGGTCAAAAAAATTCTGGTGTTTGATTTGCTGTTATGACGGGTGAGAGCAAGGCTTTCTGGGTAATGTACTGTTTACGGCCTGTGATCGGCCTCACACACACACACACACACACACACACACACACACACACACACACACACACGACAGGACGCCTGATGCAGGAACAGCTGGAGTCATGTGCTCTTTTAATCATGTGTGATCTGTAACACTGCAGACGTGTACACAGTAGAATGAGTCTCGACAGGAATTTACTCTAACATAAACTTGAAAACAAGAATCTTCATCATAACTACAGAAAAACATGTTCATATCTTATCCGAGAGGCCTTCAGATATTGTGTGTGAGTCAATAAACTGAGGAGCGCTGATCTATAATCCTAATACATGTGACGCGTCTGATGGATGTTTGGGTAGTTTAGATTCTGATAGAAGAGAGAGAATGAGATCTGGAGGAAATACCAGCAGAACTGCAGTCTGTCACGCTCACACACACACACACACACACACACACACACTGTAATCCTGGGCTTCAATAGCAGCTCTCGAGTGTCTCTGTCCTATAGATGCAACATGAGCCATTAGTGACTCCACCCTGATCCTCTATTCACATCCTCAAACACCAGTCACATGACCTCAAGATCTCTCACACACTCACACACACACACACCTGACCTACGTGAGGAAGATGAAGATCTCACACACTCATGGATACACACACAAACTCACATACACACACATACACGCCTGACCTTGAGAGGTAAATGATCTCACACACACAGCCACTCACACAAACACTCACACATACACACACTCACTCTCACACACACTCACTCTCACAGTCACTCTCTCACACACACTCACGGTCAGAGAGGAGACAGTGCTGTTGGTCAGTAACTGATCTCACATCAGTCCAGCTCGTGTTAAAGCTGTTCGGTGTGTCTGAACAGGAAGTCAGTTCACCCACTTCCTGTTTGGTGTGAAGATCTGCTCTTTAAATGAATGCGGTCGGGTTTTAAATATCTCTCGTCTGAGCCGCTGGATTCGGCGGTTTTGCTGGTTAAAAATAGTTTTGTAATTATAGGAAATGATTTTTGCGCTGCGTGTTTGTCCTTGAACGCTGCGCTAATTTGTGGTCAGGCGCTTTGCCATCAAACCACTGACAGACAGAAACACACTCACAAACACAAACACCAGCCTCAGTGTACACAAACACACACTAATCATACAGGAGTCATAACATAATCTTACAGAGTCATGAAGAAAATCGTATACAGGAATCATTCAGAAATACATACAGAATCAGTACAAAATCATATATAATCAGAGGAATCAATCCCAATTCATACAGGAATCCTACAGAAATCATACAGAATTAAACAGAAATCGATTACAAAATCATACAGAATTAAACGGAAATCATACAAAATCATACAGAATTAAACGGAAATCTTACAGAATCATACAGAAATCATATAGAATTCGTGAAGAGATCATAATGAATCCTAAATAAATCATGTAGAAAAATACAGAATCATAAAGATATCTTACAGGAATCAAAGAAATCTTACAGAAATCATACAGGAATCTTATAGAATCAAACACAATCATAAAT
>JAQIUQ010004771.1:0-52500 GCA_030378365.1 Hybognathus amarus
GCACAGACAACAGACATAAACTCTACTCTGCAAGCACAGAGAACAGCAGACATAAACTCTACTCTACAACATGGACAACAGGTGTAAACTCTACTGTACAACATGAGACAGCAGGTGTAAACTCTACAGCACGAGACAACAGACGTAAACTCTACTCTACAACATGAGACAGCAGGTGTAAACTCTACAGCACAAGACAAAAGACGTAAACTCTACTCTACAACATGAGACAGCGGGTGTAAACTCTACAGCACGAGACAACAGACGTAAACTCTACTCTACAACATGAGACAGCAGGCGTAAACTCTACTCTACAACATGAGACAGCAGGTGTAAACTCTACAGCACGAGAACAACAGACGTAAACTCTACTCTACAACACGAGACAGCAGACATAAACTCTACTCTACAACATGAGACAGCAGGTGTAAACTCTACAGCACGAGACAACAGACGTAAACTCTACTCTACAACACGAGACAGCAGGTGTAAACTCTACTCTACAGCACGAGACAACAGACATAAACTCTACTCTACAACATGAGACAGCAGGCATAAACTCTACTGTACAACACGAGACAGCAGGTGTAAACTCTACTCTACAACATGAGACAGCAGGCATAAACTCTACTGTACAACACGAGACAACAGACGTAAACTCTATTCTACGATACGAGACAGCAGGTGTAAACTCTACGACATGAGACAGCAGGCGTAAACTCTACTCTACAACATGAGACAGCAGGTGTAAACTCTACTCTACAGCACGAGACAACAGACGTAAACTCTACTCTACAACACGAGACAGCAGGCGTAAACTCTACTGTACAACACGAGACAGCAGGTGTAAACTCTACTCTACAACATGAGACAGCAGGTGTAAACTCTACTCTACAACATGAGACAGCAGGTGTAAACTCTACTCTACGACACGAGACAACAGACGTAAACTCTACTCTACAACATGAGACAGGAGGTGTAAACTCTACTCTACAGCACGAGACAACAGACGTAAACTCTACTCTACAACATGAGACAGCAGGCGTAAACTTTACTCTACAACATGAGACAGCAGGCGTAAACTCTACTCTACAACATGAGACAGCAGGCATAAACTCTACTGTACAACACGAGACAGCAGGTGTAAACTCTACAGCACGAGACAACAGACGTAAACTCTACTCTACAACACGAGACAGCAGACATAAACTCTACTCTACAACACGAGACAGCAGGTGTAAACTCTACAGCACGAGACAACAGGCGTAAACTCTACTCTACAACACGAGACAACAGACGTAAACTCTACTCTACAACATGAGACAGCAGGTGTAAACTCTACTCTACAACACAAGACAACAGACGTAAACTCTACTCTACAACATGAGACAGGAGGTGTAAACTCTACTCTACAGCATCGAGACAACAGACGTAAACTCTACTCTACAACATGAGACAGCAGGCGTAAACTCTACTCTACAACATGAGACAGCAGGCGTAAACTCTACTCTACAACATGAGACAGCAGGCATAAACTCTACTGTACAACACGAATACAGCAGGTCTAAACTCTACAGCACGAGACAACAGACGGAAACTCTACTCTTACAACACGAGACAGCAGACATAAACTCTACTCTACAACACGAGACAGCAGGTGTAAACTCTACAGCACGAGACAACAGACGTAAACTCTACTCTACAACATTGAGAACAACAGACGTAAACTCTACTCTACAACATGAGACAGCAGGTGTAAACTCTACTCTACAACACAAGACAACAGACGTAAACTCTACTCTCACAACATGAGACAGGAGGTGTAAACTCTACTCTACAGCACGAGACAACAGACGTAAACTCTACTCTACAACATGAGACAGCAGGCGTAAACTCTACTCTACAACATGAGACAGCAGGCATAAACTCTACTGTACAACACAGAGACAGCAGGTGTAAACTCTACAGCACGAGACAACAGACGTAAACTCTACTCTACAACACGAGACAGCAGACATAAACTCTACTCTACAACACGAGACAGCAGGTGTAAACTCTACAGCACGAGACAACAGACGTAAACTCTACTCTACAACACGAGACAACAGACGTAAACTCTACTCTACAACATGAGACAGCAGGCATAAACTCTACTCTACAACACGAGACAACAGACGTAAACTCTACTCTACAACACGAGACAGCAGGTGTAAACTCTACTCTACAACATGAGACAGCAGGCGTAAACTCTACTCTACAGCACGAGACAACAGACGTAAACTCTACTCTCCGAACACGAGACAGCAGGCGTAAACTCTACTGTACAACACGAGACAGCAGGTGTAAACTCTACTGTACAACACAAGACAGCAGACATAAACTCTACTCTACAACATGAGACAGCAGGTGTAAACTCTACAGCACGAGACAACAGACGTAAACTCTACTCTACAACATGAGACAGCAGGTGTAAACTCTACTCTACAGCACGAGACAACAGACATAAACTCTACTCTACAACATGAGACAGCAGGCGTAAACTCTACTCTACGACACAGAGACAACAGACGTAAACTCTACTCTACAACACGAGACAGCAGACATAAACTCTACTCTACAACATGAGACAGCAGGTGTAAACTCTACAGCATGAGACAACAGACGTAAACTCTACTCTACAACATGAGACAGCAGGCGTAAACTCTACAGCACGAGACAACAGACGTAAACTCTACTCTACAACACGAGACAGCAGGTGTAAACTCTACAGCACGAGACAACAGACGTAAACTCTACTCTACAACATGAGACAGCAGGTGTAAACTCTACTCTACGACACGAGACAACAGACGTAAACTCTACTCTACAACATGAGACAGCAGGCATAAACTCTACTGTACAACACGACAGCAGGTGTAAACTCTACTCTACAACATGAGACAGCAGGTGTAAACTCTACTCTACAGCACGAGACAACAGACGTAAACTCTACTCTACAACACGAGACAACAGACGTAAACTCTACTCTACAACATGAGACAGCAGGCATAAACTCTACTCTACAACACGAGACAACAGACGTAAACTCTACTCTACAACACGAGACAGCAGGTGTAAACTCTACTCTACAACATGAGACAGCAGGCGTAAACTCTACTCTACAGCACGAGACAACAGACGTAAACTCTACTCTACGACACGAGACAGCAGGTGTAAACTCTACTGTACAACACGAGACAGCAGACATAAACTCTACTCTACAACATGAGACAGCAGGTGTAAACTCTACAGCACGAGACAACAGACGTAAACTCTACTCTACAACATGAGACAGCAGGTGTAAACTCTACTCTACAGCACGAGACAACAGACATAAACTCTACTCTACAACATGAGACAGCAGGCGTAAACTCTACTCTACGACACGAGACAACAGACGTAAACTCTACTCTACAACACGAGACAGCAGACATAAACTCTACTCTACAACATGAGACAGCAGGTGTAAACTCTACAGCACGAGACAACAGACGTAAACTCTACTCTACAACATGAGACAGCAGGTGTAAACTCTACAGCACGAGACAACAGACGTAAACTCTACTCTACAACATGAGACAGCAGGTGTAAACTCTACTCTACGACACGAGACAACAGACGTAAACTCTACTCTACAACATGAGACAGCAGGCATAAACTCTACTGTACAACACGACAGCAGGTGTAAACTCTACTCTACAACATGAGACAGCAGGTGTAAACTCTACTCTACAGCACGAGACAACAGACATAAACTCTACTCTACAACATGAGACAACAGACGTAAACTCTACTCTACAACATGAGACAGCAGGTGTAAACTCTACTCTACAGCACGAGACAACAGACGTAAACTCTACTCTACAACATGAGACAACAGACGTAAACTCTACTCTACAACACGAGACAGCAGGTGTAAACTCTACTCTACAACATGAGACAGCAGGCATAAACTCTACTGTACAACACGAGACAGCAGACGTAAACTCTATTCTACGATACGAGACAGCAGGCGTAAACTCTACTCTACGACATGAGACAGCAAACGTAAACTCTACTGTACAGACGAGCAACGAGAGCATCTTCTGGTTTTAGAAGAGGAGCCGCTTGCAGGAAACTAAACCTGTATTTCCATTGCTTTAAAGCTTACTAGATCTGTAAAACACATAGCTCATACAGCTTTGGACAGATATTTTGCAGAATTTTTATATCTGTTGAATGTCTGTCCGCTCTAACTGTGAAATGTGGAAAAAGCATTACCTGTCAGAAAGTTGGCCAGAAACCAGAGAGCCCAGCAAGTAGCCCATGTATAAAGTTGAGGTTGCGAACGGGACTCTCCACTCGCTGTCACACACCAAATCCCACTGCGGGAGAAAACACATTAACATGGCAGCTTACCATCAATAGTTCATTTGGACACGCACGTTGTTATTATCATTATATTATTGGTCCAATCTAAGACATATATAGTTATTGAGAAGAGTGCGACAGACCATTTCAATGCAATGTTGAAGACTTGAGTTTACATACACGCAAACGAATAATTAAAATTATGGCGGAATAGTTTTTTATTAAAGAATTTACATGTATTTAAACTCAAATTCAAAAAAATCACCATACAACTTTTAAAACTATTCTGTTTATTCAGTTTAAAACACGGTTTAAATGTGCATAGTTGCCGAACAAGCTAAATTCAGTTTGTTATGAGATTTCATGTTGCCTAATCAATCCGATCTATTGACGACAAACATACAGTTGCAATCAAAATTGTTCAACCCCCATTGCAAATTAGGTTTATTGGCAAAATGTACAGACTTTCAGCTGTTTGCAATGAACAAATCAAACAAAAGTAATTGAAATCGCTCAACAACAACACAACAAAACTGAAAGTGGTTTCCGCAAATTTAAATGAAAATCCAACTTTTAATGACTTCTGCAGTTTTAAAAAAAGATTATAATTATATAATAATAACTTGTAAATGCCTCGGCAAGTTTATTATGGAGGACTACACTTTAAGTGGAGCCACAGGCCCGGAATTTGCAAAAAACAAGGTTTAATGTCGGGATAGATTTTTACAGGTGGAAAGAGTTTCATTCAAAAGAGACGCTGAACTGCTTTCTTCCCAACAGTTAAGTCAATGTTACGGTATAAATTACAAGCTCTTTTTCATTGCTGGTCGCTTTTCTGCCTTCAGGAAACTTTCAATTCTATCAAATATCCGTTTGTCCGTTGTGTCAAGTTGCAGTTTGTTTGAAATAGCAAACCTGTTCACCCGAAGGAACACTCGACGAAGTGCTATTAGAAGACATCCTGTCAGAGATTTTTGGTACATAAGGGCTACCATAGAAGCAGAGACGCATTTGAAGAAGCGAGGTGCTGGAGAGCTCAATTCGTTTGAATGCAAAATACAATTTCACCACCAGATGGGAGAAATTCCTACACATTGTCCCTTGTGCCCCCAAAAATATTTATTTGATACATTTTTACAGCAGTTTAAAAGTAGTGGCTGTTTTCAGGGTAGTGAATTTGCCCAGAGTGTACTGTTGAGTTTTTCAAAGCATTTTCCCAAAATATGTGTCAAAATAAGATTTGTCCCCAAAAATCATTCGATCATTCTGTGCGGGTCTATATGCTCCGAGATGTTTTGTTTTTTGTTTTTGTTTTGATACTTTATTTATCCCAAAGGAAATTTAAGACATCCAGTAGCTTATACAACAGATATCCACATATATCACACATACAATATAAGATAAAAATAATAATAAAAATACTAAAATTAAGATGTATACCTAAATATATAAAAATTTATTAAAATTCCTAATAATATTCACTAATAATATTAACTATAACTATGGATAATGGCTGGCTATCAGCTGGCTATAGATCAATCAGAACAATGCATGACAGAGAGAAAAAAAAAAAAAAAAAAAAATAATAATAATACCTAACAATAACACCTGCTTAAGAGACCATCTCCCCCCTCCCCCCTTGTACGGCATTAAAGAGCTGGATGGCCCTGGGGACAAAAGACCTCCTCAGCCTATCCGTAGAGCATGCCAGTGACAGAAATCTGCCACTGAACATGCTCCTCTGCTTTATGAACGTGCTGTGCAGTGGGTGGCGTTCATTGTCCATGATCGCGAGCATCCTGCGCATAGTCCGTTTGTCTGTAATAGCTGTGAGTGACTCCAGCTCAATGCCGACAACAATGCCTGCTTTCTTTACCAGTCTGTTAAGTCGCCTGGCATCACTCTTCTTAACGTTGCCACCCCAGCACACCACAGCGTAAAACAGGACACTGGAAATGACCGATTGATAAAACATCCTGAGTAGTTTACTGCAGATATTGAATGACCGTAACCTCCTCAGGAAATAGAGCCGACTTTGCCCTTTCCGATATAATGCCTCCGAGTTGGCTGACCAGTCCAATTTATTGTCCAAGGTTACCCCCAGGTACTTATATGTGCTAACCACCTTCACATTGACCCCCTCTATGGAGACAGGTTGCATAAATGGCTTTGATCTCCTAAAATGATGATCACTGAAGGACCAGCAGTTCCTGTGAGAGAACATCATGCTTGGACCAACTGGAGAAGGATCCCAAGCAGCAAACCCAGGAATATCACTGAAGGCCATCGCTCTGATTCCTGACTCGTTTCACTGAATATGCTCTCATCTCTACAGCGCTTTAACAGCTCAACGTTTCACTGCAGCTTCACACTGATCACAGGAGATTACAGTCACAGAGAGTGTTTCGGCTTTACAGCAGATCTAGAATACAGTTATTGTCCAGATAAAGTTAGTTTAGATTGATTCACTTCCGTTGCAAAGATCATTAGTTATTACAGTTTTTTTGGATTGCTAAACGACAGTGACACACCTGGAGACTAGCAGCGGTTCATGTGGACCAAACTCTCGCTCGTTCTTCAGTGCTTGAACACAGCTTTCAGAACTCTACACAGTTATCCCACGACTTTAACCACAACCTGCACAACACTGTGGATTTACAGCACTTTGTTCAAATGCTAACACACTGCTGTCAAAACCGTGAACCACACACTCAGAACAGAGAGGGTCAGCCTTGAGCATTTCACACACTGATGAGTGCACTTCTGGGCGTCCGAACACCTGTGGCTGATGTGGAGAGAGGATCCGCCGCAGTGATTGGCTCCAGTCACAGTGTGTACTTTCGAGTTTCTTCCTTTATTTCTCATTACTGTAATTCCATAAATTACTGCAGACTATTGAAGACTGCTAATGTTCATTTACCTTAAATAATTAGTATGTTCTAAAAATATAAATGAATCATGTGAAAGAATGTGACGTGTGTGTGTGTGAGCTCTCTCACCTCCGAGACGATGGTGGAGCTGAAGATCTCCGTGCCGTGAGCTCCAGCCGTCCACACACCTCTCCCGCGGGATGTCGGTGAGGTTCAGGTCCCGCGGAGAGACTCCGTGTGCCGACAGGTTTCTCAGCGTCTCCAGGCTGTATCTCCAACACGGACTCGCCTGCAGTTTCCCGTTGACCATCTCCTCCCGGAATAACCACTCGCATCCACTCCTCGCTCAGAGTCCCCTCCGCCACGCGGCAGCGATGAGACGGCGAGGCCGCGACGAACACGATGTACAGGCCGTGGAGCCCGGTGGAGATGTACACGGCATTCAGGAGGACGAGAGGAGCGCGAAGAACGGCCCCTTCTGCCCCAGGAACGCGGTGTCTTCATCATAGCTCCCCATTCTGCCTGCGCCGAGAGTCAGAGGAGCGTCGGCTGACCGCGAGGACGCTCAGCGCAGGCTTCAGGGTCTGTGGAAACTCACAGGAGAAGATCGCTGTCCACCGCCTGCACACACCAGAGAACACCGAGAGTTTGGCACCGCGGCTTGACTTCAGACATAATGTCCATGGCAACTAATCCAAGGCACATTTTTCCACTAAAAGAGGCCAAAAGAATTACAATCTGATTAGCTGTAATGGGGCCGGGATAATCTCCAGCAGAGCGACGAGTGACTGGAAAGAGCTGGACTAACCTTTCTGTGTCCAAGCTTTGAAGTGTGTGAGTTTAGTTCCTCCAGGACCCTTATCTAACTCTACTTCATGATCTGAACTAATGCACACACTCACACACTCCAGCAAAACTATCAACCCACAGGACAATATACACTTTTACAGACTCTTTTCAAAACCAAATATAGAACAAAACTGAAAAATGAAGATATCTGCAACATTTCTATAGTAATATCAAATTGAAAAACTTTCTGAACTTCCTGAAGCCCGGTCATTTATATGAGCTTTTACATGTCTGAGGGATAACTTACGCGTTGTCTTGTTGTGTGTGAGAGAGAGTGAGAGAGCGCAGGACGAGTGTGTGTTCCCTCTTCTCTTTATCCTCTTCATGACGGGATCAGCATTAATGATTAATGATTCATCATCTGATCACAGGAACAATCCAGATTCATAAACCTTCATGAGAAACAGAGCAACTGCTGTGAAGTGTGTGTGTGATGAGTGTGTGTGGAGTGAATATGATAAACACTGGACTATTCATTAATCACACATTGAAACACTGGATATATATTTTAGAGTATATGCGCAAAGCTGAGATAAAGTGATGATGATGATGATGATGATGATGATGATGTCATCTGTAATGCTGCTTTGCTGACTGTGAGTTTGATGAATTTACTGATGATCTTTCAGCCTATGATAAGAAACACACATCACTGAAGATATCAATCAATTACTATATGTAATGTTTTCAAGCATTGATCAAAGTCTGTGTGAGTGAGTGTGTGTGTGTCTGTGTGTGTGTGTGTGTGTGTGTGTGTGTGTGTGTGTGTGTGTGTGTGTGAGAGAGAGTGTGTCTGTGCGTGTGTGTGTATGAGAAAGAGAGTGTGTGTGTGTGAGAGAGAGTGTGTCTGTGCGTGTGTGTGTATGAGAAAGAGAGTGTGTGTGTGTGTGTATGTGAGAGAGAGAGAGAGAAAATTGAAACCACCTTTATTTACAACATACAGATAAAACCAGTCTGTTACCACTATAAAACTTCGTTACAAAATCTCAATTACGAGGATAAAAAGGTAAAAAAACAAAAACCAAAAGAAAAAACACAAAAAAGAAAACACCAACAACATACTGACTTAAAAAGTCAACAGTAAATCATCATTTTCATCAACTCTACATAACACTTCATTTATGGCCCAAGTATTCACGAACATTGGTAAGCACCCAACCAAAGTATAGTATGCATACTCTATCCTAAGCCTTGATGCAACCAAACCCTTGAACATCAGCAAAGGATCTAAAGTATCTTTACCAAGCATCTTATTTTTCCTTGTTTTCCAAATACTTAGTTTGGCAGTTCCAAACACAAAATTTAGTAAAACCAAAACATGTTTGCGACTGGTGACATACTTTGGCCCAAAAATAAACAATTGAGGAGATAAATCCTCACCTAAAGCTGATACCCATTGAGATAAAAAGAAGAACAAATTACCCAACCGTTCACATTGCACAAAAAGATGAAAAATATTTTCGTTTTCAGAACAAAATAAACAATCCACCTCTACATTTGGATTGAGGTGCACCACATGTCTGTTTGTAGCTATTGCACTGTGTACTATCCTCCATTGTAAGTCACCAGTCCGTTTATCAATGGGGCGTTTGTACAGTGACCGCCAGCTACCCCTGGGGAAAATGTCCACTCCAAAAAATCTGTCCATTTAGATGACTTCACTCCGGACAGATGATGTATATTGGTCACTTTCACACAAGTCACATACAGAGCCTTTTTCCCAACAGACTCAAAAGTATCCAGCTGAGAGTTTAAAAAGACAATAGAAGATTTTCCTCCTCATGCCATCCCTGTACATCAGCAGCAATCTTCAAGGAAGGAAAAGCACATTCACGTACAGCCATCCACTCTTTAACATGGTTGGAGTTATTAACAAAAAGGATCTGATCATCATTCAGCTCTCCAAGCACCTCGTCAGTCATTTGTTTCAAAAATCGAGCAGGTTTTATCCCAGTTCTCTCACTCAGGGTCTCCAAACTGACGCTTAGAATATGTCCAAGTTTTACACATCCAGCAGCTATCAGTCGTGACGACACATTGACAGAGCACAAGTGTCTTGAAGGTAAAAAGGATTCTGAAACAATGGCTCCTCCATCAGCCAAAAACCTGCATGTATTCCAGGTCTTGAGACAGAGAAAACTTTTCAGGCTTCCATCACAGATCTATAGAATGGAGTCAAATCTGCTAAAGTTCTTTCAGTCAGATTCAATAAAAAGAGATGTTTATCAAGTCCCATGTTGCCTGCTTTCCTCAAAAGTGCAACTGCAGTGTTAGACCAAGCAATATCGCCGTAATACAGCAGTCTCTGAGCAGCTTGCAGACGAAAGGCCATGAGTCTTGATCTGATGTCCACAAGACCTTGCCCCCCTTCTTGCACTGGCAAAAATAGTACAGCTGATCGGACCCAATGCTCTCCTGACCCAAAAAAATTAACCAGCATCCTTTGAATGTCTTGAACTAGTCCAACGGGAGGCGGTAACACAATAAATTTATGCCACAGCGCGGAAGCGACCAAATTATATGGCAACTAAAACTCTCCCCCTATAGGATAGCTGGGATTTAGACAATCGGGTGCACACTCTCTCCAAAACTCTCTCCCAGTTTTTCTTCTGAAACTCTTCTGATCCCAAAAACACACCAAGCAATTTCAGCCCCGTTCTATTCCAGTTTAAAGTTCCTGGTAGTTGTGGGAGATTTTCAAAATGTCTTTGACCTGACCAAAAAGCTTCAGTCTTGTCCCAGTTTACTTTAGCTGATGATGCCCCTTCATACAACTCAAGTGCTCTAGACAAAGCTTTCACATCATTATCATCATTAACAAAGACCGTTACATTATCAGCATAAGCAGTAATTTTAGTTCTTAAACCTTAATGCAATGTGGGAATTGATAAACCATTTAAAGTTTTTCTTATATTAAAAAGTAAGAGCTCAATGGCGATACTATACAATTGCCCCGATAAAGGGCGACCCTGTCTGATGCCCCTTGACACCACAATGGGTCGACTTAGGCCACCCCCCACCTGGACCATACAAGAAGCTCCAGTGTACAAGCGTATCCCACTTGATAAAATCCTGACCAAACCCGAATGCAGCAAATAGATTAAAAATATAATTATGATCGAACACGTATCAAAAGCTTTCTCTTGGTCTAAAGCAATCAATCCAACTTCTGCATTAAACATTTTACAGATATCCAAGGTATCTCTTACTAAAAACAGGTTATCCGTAATAGATCTTTTTAGAATACAATAGGTTTGGTCTTGATGAATTATCAAATGTAAAAACTCTGCCTATTTGACAGACATTTAGACAAGATTTTATACTCTGTTGTTAACAAAGCAACAGGTCTCCAGTTCTTCAGCAGAGTCAAGTCTCCCTTTTTAGGCAGTATAGGGACAACACAGCGCATTGACATGTGCCAGGTAGAATGCCATCCTTATAGCTTTCACAGAACACTTCATAAAGGTCCATTCCAATGTATTTCCAGAACTGTTTATAAAAATCAGAAGTCAACCCATCAATCCCAGGAGAGCGTCCGGAATTCAGTTGTCCAACAGCAATAGTGAGCTCTTGAAAGGTAATTTGCGTGTCCAAAACAGTCTTAGAACCAGAGTCTATTTGAGGAAGTCCTTGCAGAAGTTGTGCTGCAGAACTAGAGTCACAATGCTCAGCTTTGTAAAGAGAAGAATAAAAATCGACAGCATGACGGCACATTTCTATAATGTCATTTGTAATCTTCCCATCTGGAAGACGTAAACATGTCATCTGCTTAGATTGTGACACTGAGCGTTCTAAATTAAAAAAGAAAACACTTGGGGCACCCTGGTGAAAAAGAATGTACTTGAGTGCACTAAAAAAACACTTAAATACAAGAAAGTATATTTGTAGTAAATTCTTTCTTTTTGTGCTAAATAAAAGTGTAAAAATTATACAATATAAATACACTAATTTAAAGTATACTTTTACTTAAGTAGTACTTAAGTGTAATTGCTAAAGTATATTAAATACCATTGATATTTTAAATGTATTTTTAGTGGATTTTTTTTGCCTTTAAATATATTTCTAAAAAGTATACTAAAAGTACATTGGAAATAAATATATGCTTAATTATACTTTTAAGAAATATGTTAAACACAAGCATATTTTTAATATATTTCTAACAAATGCACTATAAGTACATTGGTAATAAATATATGCTTAATTATACTTTTATGAAATATGCTACACACAAGCATATTATTTTAATATATTTCTAAAAAGTATACTAAAAGTACATTGGTAATAAATATATGCTTCATTACACTTTGAAGAAATATGTTAAACACAAGCATAATTTTAATATATTTCTAGCAAATGCACTATAAGTACATTTGCAATAAATATATGCTTAATTATACTTTAAAAAAATATGCTAAACACAAGCATAATTTTAGTATATTTCTAAAAAATGCACTACAAGTACATTGGCAATAAATGTATGCTTTATTATACTTTTAAGAAATATGCTAAACAAGCATATCATTTTAATATATTTCTAAAAAGTATATACTATAGTACATTGGTAATAAATATATGCTTAATAATACTTTTACGAAATATGCTAAATACAAGCATAATTTTAATATATTTCTAAAAAGTATACTACAAGTACTTTGGTAATAAATATATGCTTAATTTCATTTTTAAGAAATATGCTAAACACAATCATACAATTTTTGTGAAGTTTTAGTGTATTTAAAGAAAACATTATGTTGCTCTTTGTGTAAGAACATAACAAAATGGTTAAGCTTTTAGTATGTTTAAAGTACTTTTTAAACACTTAGGCCTACTGCAATAGGTATATTTTAATATTTATATATTTATAATGTTTTTTTGTTTTTTTTGGGGGGGGGGTACATTTATAATGTAGAAAACTTATAATGTATTATGTAACAGATTTTGATGTGATTATTCTTCTCATTCGTTTTTGTATACATTTTTGATAGTCCTGTTAGTTTAAATTAGGTTTAAGAAATGTATTTATCTTATTAAGGAGGGACTTTTATTTTGACGGGGGCGAAAAAGGAAGTAAGGGGAGAGCACATGGTTGATGGCAGGAAAGCAAAGGGAGAGCATGCAGTTGAGTTTTGAAGGCTATTACAAGCACCCCCCGGAAAAAGCACACGGTCTGTATATACATTTGTTTATGGTTTGTTGTTATTAATATCTTGATTTTACTGTATGTTATTGGTAATATAACGGAGAGTGAATTTGTACGAGTCGTTAATGCAAGCTCTTGTATTTCCTTTTTTCAGCTTTTACAGTGATTTGTGAGGTGATTATTGAGATAATTATTGGAGTGAAACGGACTCAACAAACTTCATCAATATCAGTAAAGTTTTGTCCATCATTCAGGAGGGGTCTGCTACATATTAACATTTGTCAACTATTATAAAGCATTGCAATAAGCCTACTTAAAATGAAAGTTATTCACTTTTGCTTGTAATTCCCACAAAGTAACAAACCTTTGAATAAGGTTTAAAAAAATTAAAGTATTTTTCAATAAAGGAATGCTGTTTGTTTGTACATTACATACCTGTGCTGTATCTGTGGAATCCTTTTAAACTATGGGTTACATTTTCTTACAATAGAAAAATTGAAGCTGAAATAGTATGTTAAAAGCATATTTTAGTTCATCTTCAGTGTGTCTAAAAATAGCATAGTTAAGTTGATCTTAAGTTTATCTTAAGAAGTACTAAACAAAAAACTTTTAATTAGTGTGGGCAAATGTAGCACTTTAAGTACATTGGATGTATTTGTATACTTTAATGAAATGTATTTTAGTGTACTTTTTTGATAGGAATACACCTTAAGTATAATTTTTATATATTTATGTTATTATATTGTAAGTTATTAATATAATTAAAATGCATTAAAGAGGGGTTTTAGTTATCCTAAAAGTGGTAACAAAATATTTTTTTTAATGTTTACATAGTAGATTAAAAATATATTTAAGTTTATTTGCAGTGTGTCAAAATAGTACAGTTGAGTACACTTAATTGATCTTAAGTTTATCTTAATGAGTACTAAAGTTAAGATTTTAGTATATTAAGATTGCGCGAAAATAGAGCACTTGAAGTACATTATGGAAGTGTACTAAGTGCACTTTAATAAAGTGTTTTTAGTGTACTTTTTTGACAAAGGAATACACCTTTAGTATAATATAAATATATTTAGAATATATTATTATTATATTTTAAATAATTTATTAGTATAATTAAAATGCATTTAAAATGTGTTTTAGATATACTAAAAGTGGTAACAAAATACATTTTTTTAAAGGTTGAAATAGTATATTAAAAATATATTTAAGTTCATCTTCAGTGTGTGTCAAAATAGCACAGTTGAGTACACTTAGTTGATCTTAAGTTTATCTTAAGAAGTACTAAAGTTAAGCTTTAAGTATATTAAGTACAAAATAAGTGCGCGAAAATAGAGCACTTTAAGTACATTATGGAAGTGTACTAAGTGCACTTTAATAAAATGTATTTTAGTGTACTTTTTTGACAAAGGAATACACCTTTAGCATAATATAAATATATTTAGAATATATTATTATTATATTTTAAATAATTTATTAGCATAATTAAAATGGGTTTTAGATGTACTAAAAGTGGTAACAAAATACATTTTTTAAAAGGTTGAAATAGTATATTAAAAATATATTTAAGTTCATCTTCAGTGTGTGTCAAAATAGCACAGTTGAGTACACTTAGTTGATCTTAAGTTTATCTTAAGAAGTACTAAAGTTTAGCTTTTAGTATATTAAGTACAAAATAAGTGCGCGAAAATAGAGCACTTTAAGCACATTATGGAAGTGTACTAAGTGCACTTAAATAAAATGTATTTTAGTGTACTTTTTTTCACCTGGGCATCCATGTCAGTGAGAACACCTGGAGCTAGAACACCTGGGCACAGACACATCTGGACACTAGAATATCTGGACACTAGAACATCTGGACACTAGAACATCTGGACACTAGAACATCTGGACACTAGAACACCTGGACACTAGAAAACCTGGACACAAGAACATCTGGACACAAGAACATCTGGACACAAGAACATCTGGACACAAGAACATCTGGACACTAGAACATCTGGACACAGACACATCTGGACACAAGAACATCTGGACACAAGAACATCTGGACACAAGAACATCTGGACACTAGAACATCTGGACACAGACACATCTGGACACAGGAACACCTGGACACTAGAACATCTGGACACAGACACATCTGGACACAAGAACATCTGGACACTAGAACATCTGGACACAGGAACACCTGGGCACAGACACATCTGGACACAGGAACACCTGGACACAGACACATCTGGACACAAGAACATCTGGACACAGGAACACCTGGACACAGGAACATCTGGACACAGGAACACCTGGACACAGACACATCTGGACACAAGAACATCTGGACACAATAACATCTGGACACAGACACATCTGGACACAGACACATCTGGACACAGGAACACCTGGGCACAGACACATCTGGACACAGGAACACCTGGACACAGACACATCTGGACACAAGAACATCTGGACACAGGAACACCTGGACACAGGACCACCTGGACACAAGAACATCTGGACACAGGAACACCTGGACACAGACACATCTGGACACAAGAACATCTGGACACAATAACATCTGGACACAGGAACACCTGGGCACAGACACATCTGGACACAGGAACATCTGGACACAGACACATCTGGACACAAGAACATCTGGACACAGGAACACCTGGACACAGACACATCTGGACACAGACACATCTGGGCACAGGAACACCGGGACACAGGAACACCTGGACACAGACACATCTGGACACAGGAACACCTGGACACAGGAACATCTGGACACTAGAACATCTGGACACAGGAACACCTGGACACTAGAACATCTGGACACAGACACATCTGGACACAGGAACACCTGGACACAGACACATCTGGACACAGGAACACCTGGACACAGACACATCTGGACACAGGAACACCTGGACACAGGAACATCTGGACACTAAAACATCTGGACACAGGAACACCTGGACACAGACACATCTGGACACTAGAACATCTGTGCACAGACACATCTGGGCACAGGAACACCTGGACACTAGAACATCTGGACACAGGAACACCTGGACACAGACACATCTGGACACAGGAACACCTGGACACTAGAACATCTGGACACAGACACATCTGGGCACAGGAACACCTGGACACTAGAACATCTGAACACAGACACATCTGGACACAGACACATCTGGACACAGGAACATCTGGACACTAGAACATCTGGACACAGGAACACCTGGACACAGACACATCTGGACACTAGAACATCTGTGCACAGGAACACCTGGACACTAGAACATCTGGACACAGACACATCTGGGCACAGGAACACCTGGACACTAGAACATCTGGACACAGACACATCTGGACACAGGAACACCTGGACACTAGAACATCTGGACACAGACACATCTGGACACAGACACATCTGGACACAGGAACATCTGAGCACAGGAACACCTGGACACAGGAACATCTGGACACAGACACATCTGGACACAAGAACATCTGGACACCAGACACATCTGGACACAGACACATCTGGACACAGGAACATCTGAGCACAGGAACACCTGGACACAGGAACATCTGGACACAGACACATCTGGACACACACGAACATCTGGACACAGACACATCTGGACACAGAACATCTTCAGTTTCCCTCTTGAACAGTTAAACGCCTGTAAGTGATTAATACCCCACTGCTTCACGCAATATCTTTGTAAACTCTAAACTATGACAGTTATTAATATTATTCATAATACTGTAGTATATGTTTGTTATATGTAAATGTTTATTATAACTAAGGTGTATTACTGTTGTCTTGTTGTATTTGTATGTGTACTGCAAGCTTCAGTACCAAGAAAAGTTCACTTGGCAGAAAAGCTTTTTCTGATTCTGATCTGTGTGGTCCAAAGGAAAACTGCTGCTACTCGAAAGTTTTCACTGTAAATACAGTATATATCGCTAATTACACCTAGTGCTTCAAGGAAAACGAAAATATCCTAACAATTCTAAGTTTGGTTTCGAGTAACGTGTTATTTTATCATTGGCATGTTCTAAATGTATTCTGAACGTGGATTAGACTAAAACAGATTCAGAATGAACTAAACAAATGTAATATTTCTCCCAGTTGTGAGATAATAATGAATATTTTAGAGCAGTATTCTCTATAATGGAGAATGGCGCGCGCTCGTGATGAAGAATGTGAGAAGATCCCAGTGAAACACACAGACGCCTGTCATTGACAGCTCGTGTTCCAGTGTGTGTGTGTGTGTGTGTGTGTGTGTGTGTGTGTGTGTGTGTGTGTGTGTGTGTGTGTGTGTGTGTGTGTGTGTGTGTGTGTGTGTGTGTGTGTGTGTGTGTGTGTGTATATATATATATATATATGTGTGTGTGTGTGTGTGTGTGTGTGTGTGTGTGTGTGTGTGTGTGTGTGTGTGAGAGAGAGAGAGAGAGAGATGGACAGATTTACAGCATCAGCCCTCCTCCAGCACTTCTCACCGTAAAGCGAAAGTGAAAGCGCAGAGGATTTAAACGCAGTGCTTTTGTTCGCGTCCATCACGACCTCGGACAAACGCCTTCATCTGGGAATATATCGACATAATCGAGTCTCCGGTAAGCGTGTGTTTCAAACCTGTCCGATTAACTCGACACTGAGATGATGATGATAGTTCTTATGGCCGCAGTTGTGTTTACATTACATACTAATACCTCGCATCAAAACCACTGCTTTTTCAAATGTCATGGCTTATAAATGTCTTCTTTTGCACTGCGTTTGCTGGGATGAGAATTGATAAGTGTAGAATTGATAGTTTCATGTTTTATGCCGATCAGATCAGTCTGTTGGCGATTGTGAAAGAGAAAGTGATTCGGCCAAACAACTTTGCGACACCGTTTTTTCTCTTTGTATTTGAGGATCGACGCGTGCCATCGGCACAGATGTGGAACTTTACGTTAGTCGTTGTTTGCGTTGTAACAACTTTAGCGTTACAGTTCGGTAATTGTTTACAGTAAATGCCAGGCGTGTAACGGTCGCGATGACGTCACTGGTGCAGTTCCAGATTCCACCGCTGGGGTTTTCTCTTTCGCTCTGCCATCAGCGTTTACAGCGGTGTAGGCCTGTTATATTCGGTCTTTTGTTGTTTTCTTTTTTAAGTTATGGGTCTTTTTGCGTTATTTTCTTTGTACTCAGCACATATTCGAATGCATTGTCAATATAAGCACATTTGAAGTGACTCGCTGTTGTGTGGTGTGTGTGTGTGTGTGTGTGTGTGTGTGTGTGTGTCCAGAAGGGGCAAGTCTGAGCTCAAACATCTACAAGTAACTCGAGAACAGCTGCTAAACTAGTAAACAGAGAGTGAGTGGGCGAGTTTTCTATTGCAAACATGATTGCAAAAGCTGTTCTTTACAACTGTAATACAGTAATGTGAAAATATTTGATCTATTCTATAGAAAATAATTGTAGAATTAGTTTGAATACTATAAAAGCCAGATTTGTTTTTGTGACTGCGACTAAAGCTGAAGATGAGCACTTTTGCCCAGTCAGGGATCTGCCAGTGAACACCAGGCGACGATGTAGAACACGAGCAGTTTTGAGGATTACTGGAAGCGTCCTGCGGTCGTTTGTGGAGAATTACACATTTAGCCTATGAAAGAGGGATGATGGGGAGCTTGAACACGTAGAGCTTGAAGATGTTCGAGCTAAAGGAACACTGAGGGGTGAATGGTCAGATGGTGTGTCACTTGGTTATTGTGAAGTAAATTAGAGATAAAGAAAGGTGTAATAATTGTGTCCTGGCCAAAGACACATGCAGGAGTTCTGCTGATTCTCGTTTCGTTGCTCAATAAAGTCTTATTTTGACTTCTGGAACTCTGACCTTTGACCTCCATTTGCCAGACAGAGAAGACATTTCTCCACAACAGTAACGACAGCACACAGAACACACACAGTTCGTACAGTATCTCTGTGTGTGTGTAGTGGAGCTGCCGGGACAGATCATCAGTCTGCAGTAGTGATGGACTGAGCACACACACACTTCTGTAATAAAGACACACAGATATGAAGGTTTGATGCATTATTTCAGACAGGATTCAGTGGTCAGATGTTCATGTTTTTCTATCCCGGTGGGGACTTAAACCTGAAAGCACACAGACTCATGGGGACTCATGTCACTGTGGGGACTTAAAATGAGGTCCCCATGAGTAAACACGCCTATAAATCATACAGAATTATTATTTTTGTAAATGTAAAAATGCAGAATGTTTCCTGTGAGGGGTAGGGTCAGAGTAAGGGGACAGAATACAGTTTATACAGTACAAAAACCATTACGTCTATGGAGAGTCCCCACAAAGATAGTAAACCAGACTCGTGTGTGTGTGTGTGTGTTTCCACTAAGAAACAAACATTGTTATTATGTTTTTATTGATTCTGTGAAGCTGCTTTGATGCAATCTATATTGTGAAAAGCGCTATATAAATATATTTAACTTGACTTGTGTGTGTGTGTGTGTGTGTGTGTCTGTGTGTGTCATACCAGTCGTCTTATCTCAGCACTGATCTGATGATGATGATAGAAACTAGCAGTTGTTTGTTTCAATCTTGTGTGTGATTTCAATCAGAATGATACCCGTATTACAAAGCATGACCTTTACGGCCAGAAGCTGCACACACACACACACACACACACACACACACACACACACACACACACACACACACACACACACACACACACACACACACACACACACACACACACACACACACACACACACACACACACACACACACACACACACACACACACACACACTGACTCCAGATCAGTGCGAGTCCTGTCTGCCAGTCCACACACACACTCAGAACTCTGTGTTTATGTCCTCCATTGTCTAAAGAGATCTGTGAATGTGAATGTCACTCTGACACCCGCAGGGAAACAGCAGTGCCGACGCATCGTTAACACACTGGACACACTCACAACACACACACACACACAGATTATGGTGTGTAATAAAGAGGTTGATGGGATGAAAGAGCACAGATTGAGTTGCTCAATCTCTGGTATGATGTTTGTCAAAGCGCTCGCCACTACCACATACACACTTCCACATGCGGTGTGTGTGAGTGTGTGTGTGTGTGCAGAATGCATGTGATGTGGAATCCACAGTCCGAAGCTTCCTCTTGGAAACCAGTGTTATTTCCCAGCTCAGATGTGTGTGAGCTCGTACAGCAATGACACACTTCTACTGCAACACACGTTGGTCTCAGAGCCGTTATTGTTTTATGATAGACAGAGTTATGATTGTTATGTCATCAGGTAATCAAGGTGAATTCCAGCGAACTCCGGGATTTCCGGTAAATGCCCGTGTTTCCGCTCACTGGCGCCGCCGGCTGGTCACGCGCAGGATCGCAGCGTCACTGGTGAGATAAAGTCACGTGCTTTACAAGAAGCCGGGCTGGATCCTGCCGGCGCATGCGCTGTCCCGAGGCGCGTGCACCGAGGAGGAAGCGATCATCAGTCTCTCTCCGCGCTCGCCCGCGCTGTGTTCACGAGGAAAACTGCACTGCCATTACCAATGCAACTGTTTAACATGATGAGGTTTTAGTCTAATATTAGTGCTGTCAGTTGTTTATCAGCAGGTTTGTGTGTGTGTATATATATATATATATATATATATATATATATATATATATATATAGGCCTATTACTTAAATACAGATTAACAAAACAAAAGAAAAACATTAATATATAAATACATATATATACACATATATATATTTTTTTTCTCCGTGTGTTAACTGAAGTGCTGCAGGTGTGAACATCCCAACTTTGTATTTTACTTCTGATTTGCACAACTGTAATATTGAGGATAGTTCACTTGAAAAATGAAAATTCTGTTATTATTTACTGAAGTTGTTTCAAACCTGTATAGTGATGCAAAGGTCCCCTTTGGTATGGAAGTACCTTAAGGTCATAGAAATAAATTTATCCTAAGAAACAAGTGAGATCACATTTTGTTTCTTATATACACACATTTTTTAAAAATGGCTGCCGACCATACTTGAGAGGCCCATATCTTTGCTTCTGTTATGGCTGTAATGACAAATTTGGTAATTAATGTGTACATTTGTGTGGTCAAGGAGTCCAGATAAAGTTGGTTCCAAGACAAAAAAACAGTAATGTTGTTCTTACCGTGACAATAGGAGGTGAAGTGTGCAATTCTTTTTTAATCAAAAAACGCATGCCAAACACAGTCCATTCACAACTTAAAGGGATAGTTCACTTTGAAATTAATTTTTGATATGTTATGTTTGATAGGGTAATGAAACAAACAACCCCATGATTCTCTTTAATAATAGCAATACAAATATGTGTTTTTTTCCTGTGGGATGGGAGAAGACACAAAATCAAAGCATCTCTATTATTGTGCGGGAATAAATTGTCAGAAAATGGTCAGAAATTCGGCGGCCGTGGGCAGAAGCGGGATGAAGAAAACAGTCCCGCGCAGGGCTCTACCGCAGAGCAGCCAATAGGTGCACGAGCTGCCTCGCCCAGGTCTGCTAGCTGCAGCAAGTGCATTTAAATTAAGGGGGGGTTTACTGCGATTTCACTTTTTTGATTTTAAATAGTGTGTAATGTTGCTGTTGGTGCATGAACAGTATCTGCAAAGTTGCAGCACTGAAAGTTTAGTGTAAGCAGAGATATTGTCTTTTAAAAATCAGGAAGTATAATTGCCTACAAAAACGACTCATTTTGGACTACAGCTGGGTTATGGTACGTCACTGAACCCACACATTTACATCAACCACTCCCTCCGGAATATGCAGGAAAGGGCATGATCATATTTCAGCAGCTCCTCGTCGAGTGTGTTGTGTTCACGCAGCTGTCAGGTCTTCTGTGTTTCGGGCTTCCACGGACACTATACTTCGACAACAATGGATACAATTTATGTTTGATTATGTTCCTGAAAGTGACGATCGTAATCTAGCTCTCTGTGCTGCGCATTTACGAGAGACAGCTTCCAGAATCTCCACGAGTTCAACACCGGATTAAAAAAGAAACTGTTTCTAAATCATGAAGCAGATCCAACTTTAAAACAAGAGGCAGCAGTTATTGGGCCACAATCTGTAAGTAGGCTAAGACTTCATCATTTTAAATGTATTTGCATGTATAATTCCCGACGTGAGCGTAGCGTTGTGTTTTTTTTTTTTTTTTAGTTTTCCAAATGCCAGCACTGGCTTTATAGGCTTTATGGGCTACTAGTTAGGCTATTTTGTGTCTACGGCAAACGCGTACAAACATTATGGACCTGAATTTTTTATAATACTAATGTTGTAAATGTATTTTTCATATATATACGCTTTATGACTTTATTTTCGATTTGATCAAGAACGTAAACTTGCCAACGCTGTTTGTGTTTAACATTAGTTAGCCAGTCAGTTGCTATCGTTGCCAGTCAGATGCTATTGTGTAAAAAAAACGTGTATAAAGTTAAAAAATGAAGCAAATTATCATTCAGAAACCTTTATTAAGAGTCGTGTGTGGTGAGGTTCTGCTTGACTCGATTCATCGCGGCTTTCTCGGTCTGATTCTGCCTCACTGATACTGCAGTCTCGACATCATTATTTACGTGTATCCACCGTCTATGGTATCCACATGCCCGCCCGCTTCGCCCGTAAAGGTAATGGGCGTTAATCTTCCGGACAATGTGAGCGACAGTTTAGCCAATCACAACACACCGGCCAAAACGAACCAATCTGAGCCTGCTACGGGAGTGTTTTCATAGAATCAGGAAGTGAACCGCTCGTTCAGGGGACAGAGGAGAGCGCGGCTGACAATAAAGGTGAAATTTATGAAAAATAAGACTTTTAAAAAAAGAAAAACCACGGATACATGTTATATTGCACCCCATAAACACAATCATGCAAAGAAAAAGAGCAGTAAACCCCCCTTTAATACAAATTAAAAATTGTTCCATTGTCAACTATCTAGCTAGTTATTAGTTATCTGAACATTAAAAATTTTTTTTCTATTTAACAAGAAAGTCGTACAAACCTTAAAGTGTTAACCTGTCATCTCTGACCTTCAACAGCTGTCACAGCTCCTGGTGCAGATAGGATGTGTTGTGGCAGGAACTGATTTGCTATAGGCTACTCCTGACTGGTCGAAATCTCATGCTACTTAGGACAAATGTATAGTAATGTACAGAAGTTTGTATTTGTATGACCCTAAGGTACTTCCATACCAAAGGCGACCTTTGCATCATGACTTGAAGTCAAAGGCCAATTTTTGGGCGTAATCTCCCTACTATGTATATCTTTTGCTGAACACAGAGGAAGATTTTGTTTTCCAACTAGGAAGGAAGTCACTGGGTTCATCAACTGTGTTTACACATCCTTCAGAACATCTTCCTCTGTTCAGCACAAGAGAGAAACTCGTACCGGGTTTGGAACCACTCGAGACCCAGCATGTGTTCTGTCCAGTGTTACCCAGTGTTACACAGTAATACTGGACAGAACACATGCTGGGTTAAAAACAGCCCTTTCCTGTAACCCAACACTGGGTAATACTGGACAGAACACATGCTGGGTTAAAAACAGCCCTTTCCTGTAACCCAACACTGGGTAATACTGGACAGAACACATGCTGGGTTAAAAACAGCCCTTTCCTGTAACCCAACACTGGGTAATACTGGACAGAACACATGCTGGGTTAAAAACAGCCCTTTCCTGTGACCCAACACTGGGTAATACTGGACAGAACACATGCTGGGTTAAAAACAGCCCTTTCCTGTAACCCAACACTGGGTAATACTGGACAGAACACATGCTGGGTTAAAAACAGCCCTTTCCTGTGACCCAACACTGGGTAATACTGGACAGAACACATGCTGGGTTAAAAACAGCCCTTTCCTGTGACCCAACACTGGGTAATACTGGACAGAACACATGCTGGGTTAAAAACAGCCCTTTCCTGTGACCCAACACTGGGTAATACTGGACAGAACACATGCTGGGTTAAAAACAGCCCTTTCCTGTGACCCAACACTGGGTAACACTGGACAGAACACATGCTGGGTTAAAAACAGCCCTTTCCTGTGACCCAACACTGGGTAACACTGGACAGAACACATGCTGGGTTAAAAACAGCCCTTTCCTTTGACCCAACACTGGGTAACACTGGACAGAACACATGCTGGGTTAAAAACAGCCCTTTCCTGTGACCCAACACTGGGTAATACTGGACAGAACACATGCTGGGTTAAAAACAGCCCTTTCCTGTGACCCAACACTGGGTAACACTGGACAGAACACATGCTGGGTTAAAAACAGCCCTTTCCTGTGACCCAACACTGGGTAACACTGGACAGAACACATGCTGGGATATGTTTACCGAGCTTGTTGGGTTTTATATATTAACTTGTTTGCTGGGTTGTTTTTTGACTGTGTTGGGTCAGTCAATTTTATATTGAATTTGATTTTTTTTAACATAATAAAATCCAATCTAAAAAAGCAGATTATTAGGCTACTGATAATCAAGGAACGAAGGCACCGAAGCTCGTCTCATAAATATAACTACTGCAACTCAGCGTATATGTATAGGTTCAGTGTTCACTTCAGTGTTCAGTGTTCACTTCAGTGTTCAGTGTTCACTTCAGTGTTCAGGGTTCACTTCAGTGTTCAGGGTTCAGGGTTCAGTGTTCACTTCAGTGTTCAGTGTTCACTTCAGTGTTCAGTGTTCACTTCAGTGTTCAGGGTTCACTTCAGTGTTCAGGGTTCAGGGTTCAGTGTTCACTTCAGTGTTCAGTGTTCAGGGTTCAATGTTCAGGGTTCAGTGTTCACTTCAGTGTTCACTGTTCAGTGTTCACTTCAGTGTTCACTTCAGTGTTCAGTGTTCACTTCAGTGTTCAGGGTTCAGTGTTCACTTCAGTGTTCAGTGTTCAGTGTTCAGGGTTCAATGTTCAGGGTTCAGTGTTCACTTCAGTGTTCATTGTTCAGTGTTCACTTCAGTGTTCACTTCAGTGTTCAGTGTTCACTTCAGTGTTCAGGGTTCAATGTTCAGGGTTCAGTGTTCACTTCAGTGTTCATTGTTCAGTGTTCACTTCAGTGTTCACTTCAGTGTTCATTGTTCAGTGTTCACTTCAGTGTTCACTTCAGTGTTCAGTGTTCACTTCAGTGTTCAGGGTTCAATGTTCAGGGTTCAGTGTTCACTTCAGTGTTCATTGTTCAGTGTTCACTTCAGTGTTCACTTCAGTGTTCAGTGTTCACTTCAGTGTTCAGGGTTCAGGGTTCAGTGTTCACTTCAGTGTTCAGGGTTCAGGGTTCAGGTGTTCACTTTAGTGTTCAGGGTTCAGGGTTCAGGTGTTCACTTCAGTGTTCAGTGTTCAGGGTTCAGTGTTCACTTCAGTGTTCAGGGTTCAGTGTTCAGTGTTCACTTCAGTGTTCATTGTTCAGTGTTCAGCTTCAGTGTTCACTTCAGTGTTCAGTGTTCACTTCAGTGTTCAGGGTTCAGTGTTCACTTCAGTGTTCAGGGTTCAGTGTTCACTTCAGTGTTCAGGGTTAGGGGTTCAGTGTTCACTTCAGTGTTCATTGTTCAGTGTTCACTTCAGTGTTCACTTCAGTGTTCAGTGTTCACTTCAGTGTTCAGGGTTCAGGGTTCAGTGTTCACTTTAGTGTTCAGTGTTCAGTGTTCAGGGTTCAGTGTTCACTTCAGTGTTCAGGGTTCACTTCAGTGTTCAGTGTTCACTTCAGTGTTCAGTTCAGTGTTCAGTGTTCACTTCAGTGTTCAGTGTTCAGGGTTCAGTGTTCACTTCAGGGTTCAGGGTTCAGTGTCCACTTCAGTGTTCAGGGTTCAGTGTTCACTTCAGTGTTCAGTGTTCACTTCAGTGTTCAGGGTTCAGGGTTCAGTGTTCACTTCAGTGTTCAGTGTTCAGGGTTCAGTGTTCACTTCAGTGTTCAGGGTTCAGTGTTCAGTGTTCACTTCAGTGTTCAGTGTTCACTTCAGTGTTCAGTTCAGTGTTCAGTGTTCACTTCAGTGTTCAGTGTTCAGGGTTCAGTGTTCACTTCAGTGTTCAGGGTTCAGGGTTCAGTGTCCACTTCAGTGTTCAGGGTTCAGTGTTCACTTCAGTGTTCTGTGTTCAGGGTTCAGGGTTCAGTGTTCACTTCAGTGTTCAGGGTTCAGTGTTCAGTGTTCAGGGTTAAGTGTTCACTTCAGTGTTCAGTGTTCACTTCAGTGTTCAGGGTTCAGTGTTCACTTCAGTGTTTACTTCAGTGTTCACTTCAGTGTTCACTTCAGTGTTTACTTCAGTGTTCACTTCAGTGTTCAGGGTTCAGTGTTCACTTCAGTGTTTCTTCAGTGTTCACTTCAGTGTTCAGGGTTCAGTGTTCACTTCAGTGTTTACTTCAGTGTTCAAGGTTCAGTGTTCACTTCAGTGTTCAGTGTTCAGGGTTCAGGGTTCAGGGTTAAGTGTTCACTTCAGTGTTCAGTGTTTGAGTCAATAACCTCTGTGTCATACTGATCACATATGCAGAAGATTCAGTGTTTCTGATGGCAGAGAATAATAGTTCATAAATCATCACGAGTGTGTAGGTCATGTGAAGATAGTGAGTGTGTGCAGTCGTGTCAGGAGTACAGTACGAGTCTCTTGACCTGATTCAGAGATTCACACGCAATTCAAAGTCCTCGACCAGGAGGAGTTCAGAGATAAGAGCCATTCCTCTAAGTCCGCCGAGACCGAGACATAACTCTCTCGCTCGCTCGCAGACTGACACTTCCTACTGTGGTGAAGCGAAACACAACGTCCCTGTCGCGCTCGAGCCGAACTTCCCTTTCCCACACAGGCCTGCTCAAAAGCGGCAGCTTCTGTCCTGATGCGGTCGGCTGTAGACGACAATATATCATCTAAACAAGCACTTGTTCACACTGAGTTACAGTTTTTTGATTCGGCCGTCCATGTTCAAAACTCACACGCACACACACAATGTCGACAGTCTTGGACTCATTCCAGCGCTGGAGAAACAGAGAACCTTACGTGTGCGTCTAATAACCTGCACTCATATAGTTATTCATAAACTCAGACTGTGGCAGTGGATATGCAGCAGGAGTGGAGTTTGCAGTTTTTTTGTATAAGCAATCGAGAGAACATGTTAAACACAGCTCTAAACACCAGGAAACACATTCCTGAGCCAATCACCACTCCTTAAAACACGCAAATGAGAGGGAAGCTAAATCCTGAAACGCCTCGAATGCCATCTTGAAAATCAGCAACACATCGACCACAAGCATGCGTTCAGATTCACACTGAGGTGCAGAAATAATTATACTGTAGAAATAATAATACTGTATAAATAATTATACTGTAGAAATAATAATACTGCAGAAATAGAAATAATAATAATGCATAAAATAAAAATACTGCAGAAATAGAAATAATAATACTGCAGAAATAATAATATTGCAGAAATAGAAATAATAATACTGCAGAAATAATAATACTGCAGAAATAATAATACTGCAGAAATAGAAATACTAATGCTGCAGAAATAGAAATAATAATACTGCAGAAATAGAAATACTAATGCTGCAGAAATAGAAATAATAATACTGCAGAAATAATCACACATCACAGTTTTTCTTTAATATATCAACATGTCTATTTAATAGATGTTGGATCTATTAAATTTGCGAATTGAGACTCGGCAATTTTTACACTTGTTCTCAATGAGAGCACTTCTTCATACAGAGCTAATGTGTTACATAATTTACATCATTGACATTTTAATATTCGGAAACTAAATATTTGCCAAATCAGTCACTAGTGATCAGAGCCCGGAGCTCGATCTTGGACGGCACGCCGAATACACTTTTACTCTATATCTGAATTATTTGTAAGTGTGAACTTGTGACTGCAGGATTATTGCACAGGTGTGTCTTAAGCTGGCCACTATAAAAGGACGCTCTATAATGTGCAGTTGTATCACACAGCACAATGCCTCAGATGCCAGAAGTGTTGAGAGCGTGCAATTGGCATGCCGATTGCAGGAGTGTCCACCAGAGCTGTTGCCCGTCAACTGAATGTTCATTTCTCTACCATAAACCGTCTCCAAAGGTCAGGGTGGGCGATATGGCAAAAATATCATATCACGATTTTTTTAGGAAAATCAACGATTTTTTATCACGATTACTTTTTCAAGTTGGTTTTAATATTTTGCACGTGGCTGTTCAGTGCAGCCAAACTAATGTCCCTATGTTAAAAACAAAGCCTTAGGTAGCAAAAGAAAAAAGAAATGCAAACATTTAGGCCAGTGGCGAAGATAAAAATCTTTGTCATTATTTTCTTTGTTATTAAAAAAATAAGACAAGATCAACATTACACAAATTAATATTCAAATTAAATAAATAGTGCTTTATTTTTTCAGATGCAGTAGGTGTATTTAGCATTAGCATTGAAGAAAGTAATTAAATGAACAAATATTAAATTAAAACACTACATAGACTTCACTGAATAAATTATTGATTCTTATTAAAGCTACTATTAAAGTTCTCAGTCAGTGAGTGATTTTCTCCTTGTGTTTTTTTGTTTGTTTTATTAACACTAAAGGGATAGTTCCCTCAAAAATGAAAATGGTCTTAATTTACTCTCTCAAAATGTTTTAAACCCGAATAAGTTTCTTTCTTCTGTTGAAAATAAAAGTTATATTGAATATTGTGGGTAACCGAACAGTTGCTGGTCCCCCTATAGTTTTTTATAGCTTCTCTCCTGGAAGTTAATGGGGACCAAGCAACTGTTTGGTTACCCACATAAAAAAAATCGTCTTTTGTGTTCAGCAAAAGAAAGAAATGAATACAGGTTTGGAACAACATTAGAGTGAGTAAATAATGACAGATTTTTTAAATTTTTTTAATTTTGAACTATCCCTTTAAGGACAAGCGGCAGTACTATTTATTCCTGTCGCTTTTAGACCAGCACGCGACGCGTTTAATATAGACGGATATTACACCAGATATTCTCTCAAATGTTTGCTTTCACTTTAGACATAGCCTGTTTATGTAAGACTTTAGACATAGCCTGTTTATTGTGTGTATTTAAAAGTATTAGCATAATAAGACTCGAAAGATAACTTAGTCCAGTATTCAGGCGCTGTTTGACAGGCTTCTAGTGCCTGTGAGCGTCGGGGAATGCGCTCAGGAACGCGCACGTTAGAACAGCGCATCAGCACGTGAATTAAATGTTTAACCGGCAAGGCTTATGCAAATAATGAACTTTTGTGAATGCAGTGTCCCGTAACTGATACCTACTCATTAACGTGTGATGTGTAGGCTACGTCGCTTTGAGGCGCCAGAACTGAACTGATAGAATGCACTCTAACACGATACTACGATATTTCTTCAAAAGCAGATCGTGGAGACATTTTGTGGAGAATCATCATATCGCACACCCCTATCCAAAGGTGTTTCAAGAATTTGGCAGTACATCCAACCGGCCTCACAACCGTAGACCCATGTGACCACACTAGCCCAGGACCTCCACATCCAGCATCTTCACCTCCAGGATAGTCTGAGACCAGTCACCCGGACACAAGATCGTCTGAGACCAGTCGCCCGGACACAAGATCGTCTGAGACCAGTCGCCCGGACACAAGATCGTCTGAGACCAGTCGCCCGGACACAAGATCGTCTGTAGACCAGTCGCCCGGACACAAGATCGTCTGAGACCAGTCGCCCGGACACAAGATCGTCTGAGACCAGTCGCCCAGACACAAGATCGTCTGAGACCAGTCGCCCGGACACAAGATCGTCTGAGACCAGTCGCCCGGACACAAGATCGTCTGAGACCAGTCGCCCGGACACAAGATCGTCTGAGACCAGTCGCCCGGACACACAAGATCGTCTGAGACCAGTCGCCCGGACACAAGATCGTCTGAGACCAGTCGCCCGGACACAAGATCGTCTGGAGACCAGTCGCCCGAACACAAGATCGTCTGAGACCAGTCGCCCGGACACAAGATCGTCTGAGACCAGTCGCCCGGACACAAGATCGTCTGAGACCAGTCGCCCGGACACAAGATCGTCTGAGCACCAGTCGCCCGGACACAAGATCGTCTGAGACCAGTCGCCCGGACACAAGATCGTCTGAGACCAGTCCGCCCAGACACAATGATCGTCTGAGACCAGTCGCCCGAACACAAGATCGTCTGAGACCAGTCGCCCGTACGCAAGATCGAACCGAGGACCAGTCGCCCGGACGCAAGATCGTCTGAGACCAGTCGCCCAGACACAAGATCGTCTGAGACCAGTCGCCCGAACACAAGATCGTCTGAGACCAGTCGCCCGGACACAAGATCGTCTGAGACCAGTCGCCCGAACACAAGATCGTCTGAGACCAGTCGCCCGGACACAAGATCGTCTGAGACCAGTCGCCCGGACACAAGATCGTCTGAGACCAGTCGCCCGGACACAAGATCGTCTGAGACCAGTCGCCCGTACGCAAGATCGACTCTGAGACCAGTCGCCCGGACACAAGATCGTCTGAGACCAGTCGCCCGGACACAAGATCGTCTGAGACCAGTCGCTCGGACAGAAGATCGACTCAGAGACCAGTGGTCAGCGGCTGCAACAACTGGTTTTCAGAACCAATGAATTTCTGCACAAACTGTCAAAAAGCGTCTCAGGGAAGCTCATCTGCACGCTCGTCGTCCTCATCGTCACCTGACTGCAGTTCGTCATCGTAACCGACTTCAGTGGGCAAATGCTCACATTCGTGCGTATGGCAGTTTTCCCTGTGAAGGGCAGATGGCAGACAGCGTGTATGGTGTTGTGTGTAAGCGGTTTGCTGATGTCAGCGTTATGGATCGAGTGGCCCATGGTGGCGGTATGGGCAGGCGTTATGGACAACGAACACAGGTGTATTTTATTGATGGCATTTTGAATGCGCAGAGATACCGTGACGAGATCCTGAGGCCCATTATGGTGCCATTCATCCATGACCATCGCCTCATGATAAAGCATGATAACACACGGCCCATGCTGGAGGATCAGTACACGACTCCTGCAAGCTGAACACATCAGGGCTTTTTGTACTGGTCTCATTTTGTACATTTTAAGGTTAAATGCATCAATCCGGTGCACTTTGAGAGCTCAAAATTAGCTTCAACCCATGAACTGTGACACTGAACAAAGGAAAAGCCTGGACTTGTACCTGGACATTAAAGAGGGATCAAACATCTTTTTAGTTATGATTAAAAGTCCAAACGATTATTATAATAATGTAATGATGATTTATATAATTATTCCTATTACGTAAAATCCATATAGGCCTAGCCTATAAATGTACTGTATAAATGAAAATGAATATTTCAAAAATATATTTTACTTACACTATTGTATAGGAAAATTAATTACAATAGTTTTGTCCTAATTTCTTCATTTGCAAGAAATAAACCCTTGAGTTTTTATTTTGTAGAAAACACCAGATCACCATGTTCACGCAGCACAAACAGAATGGCTATATAGGCTACTTAATTACAGTCTTGTGCTGTTTTATAAAGGCACAATGTCATATCACGGTTTCGGTGTTCGGAAAAGGGAGAAGAGAGTTAGGCAAAAGGCAGATTCGAACTCGGGTCGAACGCTGCTTTCAATCACCTCACGCCCTCGCCCTACGCCACAGTAGATATTTACTGTAGTGAAAAGTATCTTTTTTGCTTGAAAGACAGGCACGTAGTGCAAATGTACACTCAACTCAGTATTTTAATAATTTTAGTAATACAGTATTTTGCTCGTGCCCTTGTGCCCTGGGTGGGTGTTGTAGTGCTGCGATCTGTCACATTTAAAAGCGCCAAAGCGTTCCATATCAAGAGTAAACTTCTCTGTCTAGTCTGTCGGTGTACAGTGTCATCTTTTTCCGTGATTTTTCTCTGCATCCAATCAGTAGTTAAGAGCCTGAACTTGCTTATAGTAATAAAAAAAAATATACAGCACAGAAGAATGTCTAATTTAGCGTGAGATTTCGTTGTTGAGCGTGAGACCGTGAGATTGAGGCTGAATGCGTGAGTGTCACACCAGATGCGTGAGAGTTGGCAACCCTGATACATCCCAGTTCTTGCACGGCCAGCGTACTCACCGGACATGTCCCCACTGAGTGTGTTTGGGATGCTCTGGATCGGTGAATGGGACAGCGTGTTCCTGGTCCGGCCAATATCCAGCAACTTCGCACAGCCATTGAAGAGGAGCGGACCAACAACCCACAGGCCACAATCAACCTGATCAACTCTATGTAAAGGAGATGTGTTGCTCTGCGTGAGGCAAATGGTGGTTAAACCAGATACTGACTGGGTTTCAGACTCTATTACTATATTGATATGAACTGATGTTGTGAAGGCAGCTTCATGTTTTCCCCGTTGCGAGCGTGCACTCCTCTAAACTGTAGTCTACCGCACTGCTAATGACGGCCGCTCATTCCCCGAGAACATCATGCTAACAACAACACTTTAGAGAACGCCATTCCTCTGTGGATCCTCTTGATCTGCTTTCTCCATGTTTCTTTGACTAATCTCAGTGTCACGCTGCTGACGAGTTGACCGTGTTGGACACCTGTAGCTGGGAGTGGGCTGTCCACACTGTTTGACCCTGTCGGCGCCGTCACGGTGTGTTTTCAGCTTTGGAAACGGACAGAACACATCCAGGCAATCTCTGGGGACCTAGTGTCTGGTTTACAGACGCCGTCGGCACACCGAATTGACAAAATTAAAAAAAAAGAAGAAAAAAAAACTTTTGGAAATGTCAAACACAATTAAAAAGCCATGCTCAAAAGGAACAAACCATAAGTGCTTAATTTTTTTAAGTGCAGCAGACGCTAGGTTATTCGTCACATCATTTCCCCAATGGGAGATTATTACTCAAACTTCAGTAGATTATAGGCACCTTTTATTTAAAAGTGTTTCTTTGTATGTTTTTGTGAAGTTAATGTATGAGTGAAAATTTTTGAAATTAAATCCTACAGAAACTCTTCAGTGTATCCGTCATTTTGATTTGATTGACACTTGAAACTGTAGAAATGAATCTTTTGGCCGTGTTTTTCACAAGCTTATAGAGTCGCGCGCTTTGCATTGTGTTTTCGTAATAACTAAAGAAATTTCCCCTTTACATAAGCTCCTTCATGTAAATAAGTCTTTGCATTAGTTTGAGAAACACAGAGAACTCTAGAGGACGTACACAGATCGTAGTGTTGTTATTTGTGGATTAAAGAGAGAATCTATATGAAATGAAAATGGCAGTCAGACGCTGCTAACATATTGAGCAATGCAGGCCAAGTGTATTTGTATAGCTTATTTGTATTTGCATGTATTATTTGTTTCAAAGCAGCTTGTGTTCAGTTGAGGAAATCTTCATCCAGAGATCAGAGGAGTGTGTTTATGGCGCTGATATACAGATATAATACAGCTCATGCTCATAATGAACTAACTGCTGATGACTGCAGTATTAGTGTAATATTACAGTTCTGCTGATCTACATATCGGTTATCCACACACTGACACGACAGCAGAATCGTGTAGATCTTCATCATCTTCATCATCAACATCACGCATCACGCAAGCTTGAAAGGGAATGATTCACTGCTTCCCAGTGTGTTCAGATTATGATTATTTCAGCTCGACAACGACAAAACGGCTTCTCCGAGGCTCTCGAATAATGCAGAAAAAAGTTTAAGAATAAAATTGGGGAATACACTGTATATCTGTCACCAATTGTATTCACTCAAAGCCATGATCAAAACAAGCTTTTTAAACTTACTTCTGCTGAGATATCCCGAAGAGCTAGAGATTCACACCGTCTGCACTTCTTCTGCATGTTTTGATGATTATTCTGGTGTCTATAGCAATAATAATAACAAATGAAATCAGATGAAGAGCCGGATCTGCATGAGTGTTTGTTTAGAATAATCACACACCGTTTTTCATCAGTTGTGGCATCATTTCCTCAGAAAGGGTTTCTTCTCGTGAAAATGCGAGTACTTGTTCAGCTGGAGATGGAATATGATGCATGTGTGTATTATCAATATATCACTAGAGAACGGAGGGCTTTTATTGTACTTTTATCATAAATAAGATGTGTGCGATCAGGGATATTTGTTTCTTTGCACATAAATAATAAATCAATTAAAATAATGATTATTATTAGTAGACAAACTGCATAGAGTCTAAAGATTGTGAAAAGTGTGTTTTAAAGGGGTGTAAACAGAGCTGATTTATTTAGAGTTACAGAAGATCGTTCTGCTTTAGTTTTAAAGGATGTTTGCATGTGTTTCCTGTTTGCCTGACTCTGATTGGTTACTGATGGTTTCTATGGTTACTGATGATGATGTTCGCCTGTGTCTTGTTTGGTTTCTATCTGAAGTTGTCAGTTGTGATGAATGCGGGCTGTGTCTCGTGTGTTCCTGCACACACACACACACACACACACACTCCGACTGCAGGCGTTGCAGAGGAAGGGAAGGGTCTCACCGTTTCTCACCACATCCTCCAGTCGCTCCGCCTCTCTCCTGCCGAAGCTCATGCCGTGTGTGAGTTTGGGAAACACCAGAAGAGGCCGTGTGTGTTTGGGGAGAAACCCTGACTCACGGAGATGTTGAAACACTCACTTCATGTTTCCTCACTGTAGAATCGTGACTTCCAGTCGCTGAGATCATGCTAATGAAAGAGGACTGTCCAGAAATGGGCTGTTGCTCTAAAATAACTCTTCTGTGTGAATGTTGCGCAAGGAAAGGGAAGTAAAATGCTAATTTGGAGTTTTATTCACGACACATCAACTAAATATACGCTTTGGAAAAGACCTAGAATGACACGAGTGATGTTGAGGTCAGACCGGGACTTTATGTAAACCCTGAACTATAGCTCTGAGTCACTGAAGAAGAGGCGAACATCCCTCGAGAACACAAGCTGAAGCCTGAACATATGTTTAAGTCTTTATAAATGTCTAGAAATGATGGTTAATAAGCTACATATTTCTACTTATTGACAAACACCACAGAACTATTACGCTATTGTTATCAAACGTCAAATCTCATTTCCACCACAGAAGGTTTTAACAGTTTTTTTCGATCGCTAAACGACATGAGCACGACTGGAGCTACATGTGCTGAACTCTGACCCCAGTCTGTGTTATCAACAGTCACCTGTGCACAACTCCTAACACACACTCAACACAGACACACGCTACACACCCTCACTGAGATAACACACACTGTCACTCATCTTTACAGTTTGAACTATTTCAGTGACTTCACAAAGTCATATTTTTATATGACTTTTTATATTACAAAAGGAAAGAGTGACATTCTTTCACATGATTTTTTTTAGAACATAATTCTTTAAGGTACTGTAAATGAAAATTAGCTGTTTGCTTCAATAGTCTGGGGTAATTTACAGAATTACAGTAATGAGAAAAAAAGGTAAGAAACTAAAAGTACACACTGTAATACCGTAACCCTGCCTCTCCACATCAGGACACAGGTGTCGGACCTTCAGCTGAAATTGTTTGTAAGTCAGCAGTGTGTATGTGTGTGTGTGTGTGTGTGTGTGTAGTGTGTGTGTGTGTGTGTGTGTGTGTGTGTGTGTGCGTGCGTGCGTGCGTGCGTGTGTGTGTGTGCGTGCGTGCGTGCGTGTGTGTGTGTGTGTGTGTGTGTGTGAAAGGCACAAGACTGAAATCTATTCTGTTCTGAGTGTGTGTGGTTCACAGTTTTGACAGCAGTGTTTTAGCATTTGAACAGAGTGCTGTAAATCCACAGTGTTGTGCAGGTTGTGGTTAAAGTCGTGGGATAAGTGTGTAGAGTTTGAAAAGTGTGTTCAAGCACTGAAGAACGAGCGAGAGTTTAGAGAGTTTGGTCCACATGAACGGCTGCGGTGCAGACTGGGGTCAGAGTTCAGCACATGTAGATCAAGTCGTGCTCACTGTCGTCTAGCAATCCAAAAAAACTGTAAATACATCATTTGTGATGTGGAAGGAATGAAATTTGTAGTTTAAAAAAAAATTATTATGCTTCCATTGTAAAGTTTGGGGTTTTAATGTTTTTAAAAGAGTCTCTTCTGCTCATCAAGGCTGTGTTTATTAGATATCTACACATATATTACTCCAGTGTAAATCAGCTGTTCTCTATGTGAATATACAGTAAAGTGTCATTTATTCCTGTGATGTTCATCATCATTACTCCAGTCTTCAGTGTCACATGATCCTCCAGAAATCACTCTAATATGAGGATCTGATGATCAACACACAGTTATGAATATTATCAGTGTTGGAAACAGATCTTCTTCATTTTTGTGTTCACGGGATTCTTTGATGAATACAAAGTTTAAAAGAACAGTGTTTAATATAATCTTTTGTAATGTAAATCAAATCTTTCTACACTTTTGATCAATTGAATGCGTCCTTGATGAATAAAAGTATTAATTTCTGATTAAAGCTGGTTTGACCAGAGCCCATGAACAGTGTGAGTGTGTGTCCAGTGTTTTACGCTTCTAGAATAATCCACAGTGAGACATTCAATAAAAGTTTGACAAAATAGCAGCTTGATTGAAAATCACACACAATAAACATTCTGTTCATGAATTTATTTTATGATCTCTGAACAACATCTTCACAAAATAAATAATGGTTTATGATTATTTCACTCTAAGTTTTATGATATTAAGAAAAATGTACTACATTTTTTTAGATTGAAAGTAGCTGTGAAAATAAATGATGAAGGTAAAAAGTGAATAGAAACACGTGGCACCAAACAATTGTGAAATGTGTCCATCAAACAGATGATGAAGTTCCTCTTTCAGTGAAGCGCTCAGATGGAAGGAAAGAGGAGAGAGAGAGAGGCCTGTTACATTTACATGTATTCATTTAGCTGACGCTTTATCCAAAGCGACTTACAAGTGCTATATATGTCAGAGGTCACACACCTCTGGAGAACTAGGGGTTAAGTGTCTTGCTCAGGGACACATTGGTGTCTCACAGTGGATTCGAACCCGGGTCTCTCACACCAAAGGCATGTGTCTTATCCACTGCGCCATCTATTTGTGTTCTTGCTTCCTGTTAAAGAACACTGGAGAAAAGTGTGTGTATGTGTGTGTGTGTGTGTTATATATGCATATTTTGAATACGCTGGTAGTCACGTAAGAGGCGTCAGACTTGTCATATGATTGACAGATGAATTAAATCCAGTTCATGTTTGTTTGTGCTCGTCTGCTGGTTTGTTTGGTTTATTTCCTCAACAGTGACTAATCAAGTCATCTTTATATAGCCCAGCACATATATAATACAGAACTGGTGAAAGCAGATTCACTGATAAACAGGAAAATAATGATTCAAACAAAGTTACATTCTGCTGTAAAGCGGCTCTAAATGACAATATTATCTTTGTTGAAGTCAGTTTAGTGTTGGGTTAGTTTCGTTGTAAAGATCATCAATAATGGACTGAGATCATCTAGAGATCAGTTCTGCAGGAAACAGTGATGCTCCGGAACATCATATATCATCCAGTTCTTCTGCTTGGAGATGTCTCGATCCCGCTGGTGTTGTGTGTGTGTGTGTGTGAGGACCGTCGGGTGCTGGAGTCGCTGTTGAGGATCAGTGCTGAGGCCGTCACAGGAGTCGGCTGAACTGACAGAGTGTGTCTGACAATGTTAGGAAGATTGTTCCACAGTTTTGGTGCTAAATAGGAAAAGGATCTCTCGCCTGCCGTCGATTTAGATATTATAGGTATCATCAACTGGCCGGAGTTACGCTCAGCGCAGCTTCTAGGTCTCCAATGTCAACTTTTTTAAATATGTGAAATGTTTGTCGCTGTTATTGGAGTTGTCATAAAGAATAGAGCGTCTTGTAGTACTGCAGTGCTTTATCAATATGTTTATGCGTTATGCTAACAAACAATAACTGACTGGGTCATCTGACCAATCACCGCCGATTAGCATCACGCAAAGGAGTGGTTTGGAAAAATGAGTCGTTGAACGAATCATTTGGGAGTCGAGTGAGCAAATCAGTTAAAAATAAATGCATATTATAAGACAAATAAAGTGTTTTTTATCCTTGCATGCATGTTAAACTGTTTTTGGGAACTCCTAAAACAAAAATAGGAACATTTCAAATGCTATGATTGGGGCTCTTTAATAGGCAGCCAATGAAGGGTTGACAGAACCGGGCTAATATGGTCATACTTCCTGGTTCTGGTAAAGAACTTGAGACGGTTATTTATTTGTTATAATAAACAAATAAAAAGTTTGTTTATTAAGCGTGCAGGGCAACCACCCAGTAGAGCATTACAGTAATCTAGCCTTGATGTCATGAACACATGAACTAACTGTTCCGCATTCGTCAATGAGAGCATACGGCGTGATTTGTTGATGTTTAATGGGGAGCCGATGCCTCAGACCATCCATTGTGTTGGATGTGTAAATAATTACTTGATGCCAAACATTCAAACCAGACATGAAACATTCATCACATGTCACGAGCGGCTGCTGGACTGGCTGGACGAGTCCAAAGCTTTAATCACTTTCTGCCCTGACCTGAAAAACCAAACGTGTGACTGACAACAATCGTCTGAAGACAAACACTAAGATAACAACAGCGGCCGTAACCAGGATCTCCCAGAATCCTGTTCAGTGTGTTTATCAACAGGTGTGAGACTTCATCAGGGCTTCAGATGAGCATGAATTACTACAGGAATCCACACAGATCAATCAACATCTGTCAGAAATAGAGAGATACAGCAGTTTGATCATGAACACAGAAGGTTAATGTGGACAGAACAGAAGTTTTTATTTCTCTGATTTGAGAAATAAATGATTTGTGATTTGCTCCGAATCTGTAGATCTCCATTGAATTCAGTGAACAGAGCAGAAAATTGCCATTGTCTTGTGGACAAACCGCAGGTGTCTTACTACACACACCCCAGACAGACTGTGTTCCACACGGCCCGGATGTGGGCCGGATCTGGGCCGGCACTGTTGCTGTCTGGGACATCTCAACATTTATTTCAATAATCCCATGTCCACTTCAATGGGGGATTCAAGACACTTTTAAAGCAAAGGTTTCCTGAAAATGAATCATTCTGCCATTATTTACACACACTCATTCTGTTCTCAAGAAGAACCTCGGACCAAACAGCATTGGACCCCATTGACTTTCATTTTATGGACTGAGATGTTCCTCAAATGGCACGGAAGAAAGAAAGTCATACAGTTTTGAACAGGCAGAGTAAATGATGACAGAATGATTGATTTACGAGATCTCTTCAGCATCTGATCTGGCCTGTGAGACATGAACATGTGTCCTGTTTAACGTCAGGTGGATCTGCTGACATCAGGGAGTTACAGGTCATTCTGCTGGATATGTATTTATTATTACTCATTTTAAACTGACAAATTGACTTTATACTAACTTAATCCTCCTCGTCCCATGTGAGACATAAGGCCGCAAAAAAAAAAAAATACTTAATTCTTCTGTAATTGTGAAAGTCACTATGAAACCAAAATGGACAATTCTTGGTTTTGGTTTGTTTTGGGTTTTTTTTTTATGAAAAAAATTGCAGTGTGCAGTTTATTGATTTTTCATTATAATAAAGAATTTATTTCACTAATTATTTTTAATGTCCAATTCATGTGAATGTGAATTTTAATGTGAATTTCGAACTTCAAATTTTAATTTGCTCACTTCCGGCTCTCATCTGGGCCGTGTCAAATCCACATGTACGGATCTGGCCCGGATCTGGGCCGTGTCAAATCCACATGTACGGATCTGGGCCGTGTGAAATCCACATGTACTGATGTGGGGTGATGTAGCTGATCTGTCTGGGATAATGTGATGAAAACCGTTATGGTCAATAAATTCAAGAAAAGTAATAAAGACAGGCAGCATTAATCGTGCTGAGTGTTGAATCTTAATAACACACTGTCTCTGGTTCTGAGAGCGTCAACATCACTGCTCTTTGCTGGCATATTGTGCAAGCATATAGAAATCATAAATGATTGAGTGTGCAGTGTCGTTGAAACGCTCTTATGTTTTGGCTGTAATCTGCACATGTGTGTGTGACGAGAGACTGATCGTAAGATTAGAGTACATCAAGCGCTCGGATGAGATCCTATAGCGGTGGGAATAAGGCTTCTGTGTGTTCAACTTAAAATAAACAGATAAAATCACTGGCAGAGATGTTGGTGGTTTAGTCGCTGGCATGAGTACACTTCCTCAACATGGAAGCAAGCGAAGGGTCTTCTGATGGGGTTTGGGAACAGAATCCCTGAGCGCTACACATCCCAGATTCCCCTCATCCAGGCCAATGTCATGCATGTGTGCTTTACCCACTCTTACAGGATAACAGGCATTCTCCCAGAACAGCCGTGTCTCGCCTCAGCATATCCAGTGAGTTTGAGGAAGCTTGACTCACTCTTCTCTTTTCCTCTGTTTCAGGAGATTTCACACAGGAGATAAAGCTTCTTACCGATGAAGAGCAGCTGATGAAACAGCCCATCATCTACAAGTCATCGGCCCAAAACTCTCCATCCGTTCACTTCATTCCGGCAATGGATTTTCTTCACTTATAATGTTTTTTTGTTTTTTAATTGCATTTACTTGATGCTTATATCCAAAGTGAGCTGATAAATGAGATTCTAATGATATCTGGTCTGTTTCCTCACAGAAAGAAACACAATAAAAAGCTTTTTGTTTTCTGAATAATGACTGGAATTCTCTTGATTTCACCATAACAACATTACAGAGATTAACCTCTCCCGACTGAGGAAGGATTTATTGAAATGAATGAAGCAGAATTACTGTCTGGCAGTGGTGGAAAGTAACTAATTACAAATAGGCTACTTTCGTTACAGTACTTGAGTAGATTTTTTAATGTTTTCTACTTTCTTGAGTATAATTAAATTATGGTACTTTTACTATTACTTGAGTAAAATAAAAATAAAATATTCAACTTCTTTACATTTGTATTTAATAAAAAGTACAAAGTACTTTGACAAAGGTGCCGACGGAGCAACAGATATTCAAACTACTGCGGTGGAGCACTGCGCTTCAGCCAATAACAGACAGATCTGAAGCACTTCAGCCAATAACGGACAGATCTGACTCGGATGCAAAACCAATCAAAATCTCCAGTTCGGCTGGGGGCGGGGCGTTCAAACCGCGCTTTGACATTCAATCACTGACGCTTGTGTTTTGAATCAGTAGCGCTAACGTTTCAATATTTCAGTGAATGTAAGTGAGTATTCTGCTCATATTTAATTATGGCAACTACTGAAATGGGTCATATCATTGATAATACCAGAGCACTGAGCAGTTGCAGTAAATAAAAAAGCTCAGCTCATAACATGGACGTGGTTTGCATGGACGGAGCAAGAACAATCAATGTAAGTGTCTAAAATACATGCACACAGTTCAATTAATGGTAAAGCTCACCCTGTTTAACAATACAGTCAAACTAAATATACGAAGCAAACTTTGTACAAAGCTGAAAAAACGGTGAAATAAGATTGCATGATTTAGCTGTCAATCAGATATGCAAGTGTAGTTCGTTCCTATAGCAACAGTGGGCTCCCAGCACATTTTTGGTAGGCTACAACGAAAAAAAGATCATTTAATTTAACATGTTAACCGTACCCCACTTATTTTTTATTTATTTATTTTACTGGAATTTTTTTATTCATACTGTTTTATTGTTTTTCATACCTTTTTTTATCAGACCTCTCCATTAACCTTCTTTGCTTTCAATTACTGTTTCAAATCAAAACATTCAAATGATCTTACCTGGACTTACTTTTCAAAATTAGTAATAAAAAATTGCTCTTGACAACAGAGAAAGCTAGTAAATTTTCTCCAGTCATTCACTGCCATTATAAAGTTTGGAAGAGCCAGGCCATTTTTTAATATAACTCTGATTGTATTCGACTGAAAGCAGAAAGTCATATCTTCTAAGATGACTTGAGGGAGAGTAAATCGTGGGCTAATTTTCATTTTTGGGTGAACTATCCCTTTCAAGACATACATCATTCTTTTGAAAATACCTGATAGTTTGATGAACACAGATATATTATAACTTTAGCTATAATGTGTTTGTCTTCATGTTTCATCAGTCAAAACATCACTATTTGTACGTTATTATATCCATATAAGGTATATCCTGAAATGTGTAAGTTTAATACTTCTATGCATCAGTACTGGGCCTTCAGTATGAATGAAACAGATGACATGAGAGTTTTTAGCGCTCCATTTCGCTATCATCTCCCCATTTTGGGTAAAAATAGAAAAATACTAAAGTACTTTGTAACGTAGTTACTTGAGTAGTTTTTAAGCAAACTACTTATTTACTCTTACTTGAGTCATATTATATTTCAGTACTTCTACTTGTACTCAAGTAAATTATTACTTAAGTAGCAATACTTTTACTTAAGTACAATTTGTCAGTACTCTTTCCACCACTGCTGTCTGGTCACCATAAACTTTAAAGCTCCCCATGGGATCTCCTCTAAGACTATTGAGTGTTTAAAAGTAGAAGATTTAAAGTAGAAGAGAGTCTCTCAGATGCACCCGTGCATGGGGCTGTCCCAAATGTTTCAGCAGTTGGCTTTATGCACAGCTGCACTACTTCCTGAACTTCAGCCAGCTCCTTGTCTCCTGTCTGCCATTATTGGACAAACGTATTAATCCAGGTGTGTCTGACCTCAGTAGTCACAACAACAATAATCAGGCACACCTGAATTAATCAAGTTTGTCCAATAATGGAGCTTGGCTGAAGATCAGGAAGTAGTGCAGCTGGTGCATAAAGTCTATCATTTGAATCAAGTGCGAGAGGTTCATCTGCCTCCTCCACCAGGGGCAGATCCACTGGTTTTGTACCTTCTAGAGTTGCAAGAGTAATTTAGGTCAAGAATCTTTTTTGTTTGTGGCAACAAGCTTGTGGAACAGGTTTACAGGAAATCTAAACATGATCAGACGTTTAGGAGGTTTAAGCAGGCTCAAAGCAGGCTGTTTTGATTGTACCCATTTAATATACATATATACTATATATATATATATATTGTTTTGTTTGTATCATGTTTTTCGACAAATGGGTCAAAATCAATCAATCAATCAACTTGACCAACACAGTACAAACACAGGGGACAGGGACACAGGGACACAGGGGACAGGGACACAGGGACAGGGACACAGGGACACAGGGGACAGGGACACAGGGGACAGGGACACAGGGACAGGGACACAGGGGACAGGGACACAGGGGACCGGGACACAGGGGACAGGGGCTTGTGTTGGGGCTTGGTGTTGAGGAGAGCGTTCAGGGTGTTTCTTGAGACGGCTGGTGCGACTCCCTAAACTCCTGTAACGTCTCCCAGACGGGAGGATAGAGAACAGTCCATGACTGGGTGTGTGTTGTCCTATATTATTGTCTAATAGACATCGTGAGAGATGAAGATCAGTAATGGCCGGAGAGAATGTGCCAATGATTTTTTGAGCAGTTTTCACCACTCGCTGTTGGGCTTTCCTGTCATCCGTGGTGTAGTTCCAGAAGCAGTCAGTGGGGATGCTCTCAACTGGTCAGAAGTTACGGAGGATCTGAGGGGACAGGAGGAAGAAGAGGCGTTGTCTGTTCTCCTTCAGGCCTGTTGATGTGGATGGGTGTGTGGGTGCCTGCCTTTGCTTTCCGGAAGACAACAATGAGGTTGGTTTTGGAGGTGTTGAGTGCAAGGTTGTTATTCCGCACACCCCGCACCGAGCGCTGCACTTCCTCCCTGTATGCTGATTCATTATTGTTCCTGATCAAGCCAAGCACCGTTACATCGTCTGCAATTTGCGGGTGGAGTAATGGAGAGCTGTCATGGGTGAAGAGGGTGTACAGTAATGGACTGAGTGACACACCGCACATTTAGTCCTCAGATGTAAGTCGCTTTGGATAAAAGAGTCTGCTAAATGACTAAATGTAAATGCACCCAGGGATGCCACCCGGGCCAGCGGACCTCCGGACATTCACCCTGCCCAGGACTGACTGACGACAGAGACGGTGAGTCTGAGGGGTTGGTCATCGGGGTGGAAGGGTGGTTTTGACAGGCGTAGTGTTGTTGTCAAAGCGGACATAAAAGTTGTCAAGCTCATTAGCAAAGGAGGTAATGTTAGTGGGGGGGTTGAATTTGCTTTTCTGTAGACTGCGATGCAATCCGCCATTTGTGGCTGTTTGGTATTTCGTATTCCCCTCTTCAGGTTAGCTATAGGCTTCTGCGTTTCCAGATTCGGAAAGCAATGTCGCGGGCCTTTAGCAGTAGATGAACATCCAAGGGGAAGAGGCGGTCTTTGCTGGCGAACAGACTCCAGTCCATGCGCTGAAACCCAAGCTGTAGAGCGACCTCTGCTCCCTCAGGCCAGAGGTCACAGTCCTCACGGTGGGGTCACCGGCTGACGCTGGAGCAGGAGAGATGGTCAGACTGACACAGGTGGGGGAGTGATGTAGGCTTCTGGGATGTGTGTGTACACTGTGTCCAAGGTTCTGTCACCTCTGGTCGGGCAGGAGACATGTTGGTAGAACTTGGGAAGAACACACTTAAGCAGAGCCAATCCTCCCTATACACACACACTACGGAAGTAGACCCGCAACTTACTCAAGGCCCCGCAGGTTGAGCAACTTACTCAAGGCCCCTAACCCTAACCCTAACCCAGATCAGTAAAGTTAAGTTGATGTGCATCTCTCTCTCTCTCTCTCTCTCTGTGCTGTCTAACCAGCCTGATCTCATGAAAGCGCACATCTATACCATGAATTTCTCCTGCTATTTATACGCCAAAAATAGTTTTTGCATGCATATGATACACACTTTTTCACTCCACACCCCTAACCCTACCCAAGAGATTTACAGTGCGTATAAATAGTGCAAGAAATTTAATTTGTGGCATAGATACACACTTTCATGAGATTATGTTTGATAATACAAAGGGCAATGGTGTTAGTTTATAAAGTGCAGCTCGGAAAAGAAAACTTACACTGTTTGAAAATATTGATTTATATCCATGTCCCAGCCGTGGCGAGCGGCATGTTTCCACGGGATGGAGAACATCTTCTCCACCTGAAAACTACTAAACTAATAATAAAATGTTCATTTTGAAATGGTGTTTTCCAATAATCTTATTTACTTTATAAATGTGTTTATTTTTTATTCATACTGTAAATGTTTTCTATGTGTGTGCTCTGTGTATCTTCTGTCAGCAAAACAAATTCCCAGTGTGTGTGTGTGCATACATAAACATAAACATGTCAACAAATCTGATTCTTGTTTGTGATGATGTTCAGTCACATGACCGATGCCTTCAATTCTTCAAAATTTCATCATCATGGCAAAAATAAAAACTCAAGAAACCACGAGCAACAGCAAATAAATTCATTTTGTTTTTTATTACAAATAAATATTTACATTATATTTACAGTGAAGAACCCCATCCCATACTCGAACAAACAGCTTCATTTGATACATGGAGTGTGTGTGTGTATACATCTGAAACCCCTTGACATGAGCACATAACGGAACCTGTCCAATTCACATTACATGAGATCAGAAAACTGTACAATCATCTCCGGAGGACCCGTGTGTGTGTCCGTGTGTGTGTCCGCGGGATGGATGTGTTCAGAGGGAAACCAGCAGATGTCCAGAAGAAGGAGGAACGGCAGGGAGGATCCCTGAGGCATGAGGTACAAGGTTCATTGTCCATGTGTGTGTGTGTGTGTGTTCTCAGAGAGGACACATGACCTGTGGGCCGGAGCTGCTGGTCACCAGCTCAGTGTATGTGCAGAGCGGCTCCTCCGGGGTCAGTTCGATGTAGAGACGAAACTCCAGCTCTTCTCCTGCAGAAACATGACAAACACACACTTCGTGAGTTCGGGGCTAAGAACACACGCTGAAGCTCTTCTGACTGATCCTGCTTCTGTCTTTACCTGAACTTACACTCCACTGGCTCTCTGGACTCAAAGACTCAGTTGTGCCTACTTCATTGCCCAGGAACCCCTTTCCCAAAGACGCCACCTTGAAGCCACTGTGAACTGTCACGCTCCAGTTGCCGTGAGAGCTGCAAGAGCGAAGCACACTGGTGAGTGACGGGCTTCTGATTTCAGTCAATCACATCGCCAATAACAGGCGCTAAAGCGGGGTGTCCCTGCCAATGAACAAGCACAATGGACACACTCACCTCGATGATGGCCTCGTAGTCCTCCAGGTCTGCGGATGGAGAGATGCGGGAGGGAGAGATGGAGAGAAGAGAACAGTGAACACCAGCTCGTGTGTTTGGAGGAACAGCTGAACTCAGAGAGCGCTCGTTACCTGTGGAGTGCATGGGCGACACCTGGAACTTGCTGGTGTACAGACCGCTGGAGCTGTCGGCCCGACCACCTCCTCACACACACTCGTCTCACACACACTCGCCTCGCACCCGGGGATCTCAGTGTCCATCATGGGGCTCGGGGAGTCTGCTGGAAAACAGAGGAGCGGGGATGAGAGTACTGAAGCTCACACACTCTCAGCTCACACACTCTCAGCTCACACATTCATCTCACAACCCAGACAGCAACATAGTGTCACACTCGTCTCACACTCGTCTCAGCTCACACACTCGTCTCACACTCATCTCTGATTGGTGTAGCATCTCTTACTGAGGATTGTGCTGTCGATGGTGGGCTCCTGCATCTCATCTGCGCTTACTTCTTCCTTCTTGACATGTGAGGACGCAGCCTGAGGGACACACACACACACAGGTTCAGTGGCCAGTCGGACAGCACAGGTTCACTAGCGCTGGAGACTCGGCTCACCTTCCGTCCGCCTCCGGCTGTCTCGGCCCTTGGGTCTCTTGTCCTTCTTCTTGCAGACTGCGGGCAGCATCCGGTAGACCCTCACCGCGCCACAGCCCTTGTTCACGCTGCGGTCCTTCACCTCCTCGATGTCCGGCAGAGAGTCTCATCGCACACCGGAAGTTCGCTTTCCACGTCTTGGGGTCCGGAGAGGTCTGGCCCTCCCTGAATTTACCTGAGGAACACAACCACAGCGGTGTGAGTACACGGATCTGAGCGTGTGTGTGAGTGTGTGTGTGTGTGTGTGTGTGTGTGTGTGCGCGTCACCTGTGTGGATGGCCCACTGCTTGAACAGACACGCGTCTTTGTCCATCTCCCAGCCGTGGCGAGCTGCGTGTTTCCACGGGATGGAGAACATCTTCTCCTCCTGAAAGCATGAATCCGTGAGAACGCTGCTGATATCTAGATGTTAGTGTGAGCGCTGTCTCGCTCTGCTTTACCTTGTTGACCCACACGAGTCCAGCGATGCTGTTGGAGTCGATGGCGCTCTCCAGCCAGGGCCGCATGCGCATTCGGGACACAGGCATGTTTCTGCAGAAGAACACAGAGAATCTCACACACTGCTCACACACACACACACTGGGTGCGCGTGCATGAGTTCAAGACCAGGAAACGAGCGCTTTGTTTATATTCTGACAACTTTCACCGTGCAAAATTCGGATCTTTTTTTCGTTATTTATTTTTTTACAAGCTTTTTTTTATAGTAAATGCATACACATTTAAGCAAATTGAGAAAGTCACTTTAAATGTTATTGTTGTCGTTTTACCACAGTTCCTGCATGTTGAACATTTCCTTTAATTTGCATTAATTACTAAATATAAATATAAAAAATCAGAATATAGCTTAATTTAATTTTCCAGTAAATAAGCGATTGCAGTGAAATTAGTCTCATTAACATTTCCAAGAAACAGCAATAAATGCAATAAAAAGTAAAAAAAAAAAACACATTATCATTGCCACTTACAGTATATTCCGATGTTGTATCCAAATCAGAGAAATGCTAAAGAAAGTATGTCCTGTAAAGGCGTCAATCCACTCTGTGAACTGCAGAGTCAGTTCGAGTCGAGATAAGCTTTCGTTTACTGTACAGAAGGAGCGCGCTCCGCTTATTTTATATTGCCTTGTGGGAAAAATCCCTCGCGCTGACACAAACTCTGAGCTCGGCGCATGCGCAGAGGGAGTCAGCCGCTCCACAGAGCAGACAGGCTGATTTCCGAGAAATCATGCTGTTATGAGATACACCAACTGAGTGCGGAAGACAGTTGAGATTTGGATAAACATACACACACTCACGCCCTCGACATACCATACCACAACACACACACACACACATTAATGACACGGTGACAGTGATCAGCAACTAATTTCGGCAATTCATTCACAGTGATCCTCCAGGGCTGCCAGAAAATGTACATAGAGATATATAATTATATGCATTATATCAATCATTATGCAATGAATCCGTCACCAGCAGCAACTTTGCGTGCATGAAGGCATTTCCCCTCTGTGAATGTAAAAACGTTCTTTTTTTAACCCAACATTGTAAAGGGAGTGTGGATATGAAGGCCGATACTGTGAGTTGTCCCGACAGGTGAGTAACATGACAGTAGTTATGAGTGAAACACGAGGGCCAGAGTTCAGTTCAGTCCGTGAGAAGTCAGTGGTTTTCCGGGAAATGCGTGTGTTTGCGCCGGGAGAGGGCGCGCGCGGGCACGTGCACGCACAGAAGCGCGTTACTGTAAGAGCAGCGTTTCAAAGAAACGGAGCAGGTTTGGGTGTTTTGGCCTATGGCAGTCCTGGAATATTAGGCATGAGGCATGAGCTTGGTATTTTAGGTTTCGAGATTTCTGTTCATGCCCAGGAAAAGAGATTGAGAACTATCATGAGGATCGAGTTTTGCGCTCGCTGAAGTGTGTGTGTGTTTGTTGCGGACAGCTGATCTATAGTCCAGCTCCAGTCCCGCGAGTTTCCCTCACACAGAGACTGTAGAACTCGAGAATGTTAAACTGATCAAACGTATCAAAGACAAAAAGATAGACAATAACAAGGTAATATAATGGCATTTAAATATTTTTTTTGCATTTTATTAATGCCATGATGCAGAACAATAGCCTACAATTCAAAAATAAAATTCAAAGTAAATTAAAATAAAACCGTGCAGAGGACAAGAACATGCTTTATACCAAACACCAGAAAAAGGGAGCTAGAAAGTAACACACACACACCTGTAATGTGCCTTTACCTGTGCAATCACACAAACTCGACAACAAAGCCTGCAATCATTCTACAAGCATGAAAAGTTAGCTTTGGAGTAAAACCATTTCATTGTATGAATGTGAAACCTTCCCATTAATGTTAACAATTGTATGAAGCGTGCCTTTATTTTTCACTCCCATGATCATTAAGTGTGTCATTATGTCACTCAGCAGCTGCCAATCAATGTTAAATGTTTTCTTAATTAAACGCCCAACGTCAATCCACACATATTTTTCTATGTATGCAATGGAAAAATATATGATTTTTTCTTTTTTGATTATTTCTTAATGATGGCAGTTAAATACAGATATTGAAAACACTTCTGTGCGAGTAATGCGCGCTCCCTCTGCAGCTCAGCATGTGACATAATGGGATGTGACGTAAGGGGGCGTGTCCTGGCCGGGAGGAGGCGGGGTTTTCCTTCGGAGTTTCTGCTCTGTGGATTCCTGGGTTTTCCCGAGGATCGTCCTGCGATATTCCCTGGAAACCCGACACCAGATCCTCAGATCGTCAGATGTGAAACCCGCTGGAGTCTGGCATCATCCTCTGTTCGATCCGATACAGCGGGACATGCTGAAACATGCTCTCTCTCTCTCTCTCTCTCTCTCTCTCTCTCTCTCTCTCTCTCTCTCTCTCTCTCTCTCTCTCTCTCTCTCGAGATTGTGCCAAGGTTTTCAGGAGTTTTCACTGTTTCTCATTTGGCAGACAGATTGGAGCATTTTTTTAGACTTCAAGGAAATTTAGCATGGTTTCAAAGTTGTATTTTCAAATGTTGGATTTATTTATTGTTTTAAAATATTAGACAGAAAGAAGAAATGGGTGTTTACTAAATTTCATTACCAAGCAAAGACAGTATTTTTTTAACAAGAGAAGGAAACAAGGAAGGAAGGACACGATGTGGATGGTACTATTCAGGAGTTAGGAGAGAAAGCAGGAGACATGAGTTTTTGTTCTAGAAGTAAATGAAGGACATAAAGTTTATGATGATGTACTGTTAGATGAAGAAATGTGTTTCAAATTCAAATTAAGTGTGTTTGTGTTGAATACAAAGTTTGTGTTTGGGTGTTTTTTTAGCTAAGATGATATGTAAGCATTGTTTAAATTTTTTTAAATAAAGTAGCTTTAAACCTTAAAAAAAACTCTCTCTCTGTGTCTTATGTCAGGTCACACTGCCGCGTTTCCATTACCATTCAAATTGCGAAAAATTAAATTGAAATGGAAAATACATAATGGAAACACGTCCATTTCGCAAAAACTCATTTATAGTGCGAATAGTGCAAAACGTATTCCTTTTTTGCATTTAGGGTTAGGCACAGTTTTTGCGCATTTACAGTCACCTGACATAGAAGACGCAGTGTGTAAAGTTTGTAAAAATAAAGTAGTTTGGGGTCCGAGAATAATAATAATAATTACCACCATTATTATGACATTTATTAGGCTACATTTAGAAGACGCTTTTATCCAAAAAAGGAACAAAGCTATTCGTCTGTTGTTCTATGTCATTCATAATAGAGGTTAAACAATAATAATACAGGGCTAAGACTATCACAAATAAGACACAAGATTTTAACGCATATCCAAGTGTGTGTGTGCATGTGTGTGTGCAAGTGTGTGTGTGTGCGCACTGGATGGCAGGGAGGCGCGGGCACGAACACTTGCATTTTCAATCAACAGTGGAAACAACTTAAAATATCATTTTTGGTCATACAGAAAATAATACATTATTCGTAAGTAGTTTTATTTGCGTAAACTCACAACAACAAGAAAACATTGTGCTTTTGTAAAATAAAATAAAACTATCAGGCGCGCGTAACGTAATGTCACTTTGATCTATTCTTTGTGTACCTGCAAGGTAGAGTAACTTAAGTGAGATGTACGAACGCTACAGTTTACTGATGTATAGTACTCAGTTTGTAGTAACACAATAACTATAACTTGTTGTTCATTATAAACGTGACGTGAGATTATGAATTATATAGAGAACGTTGTAAGTTACACAGAAAACATGCCATAATGTAGCCTGGATGCCAGCCCGAACTCCGCCCACAACATTTTTTGGTCAGGGAAGTTCGAATCTAGACTCAATCCATTGAGGAGTAATTATGATCAGGACAAGAAACGTTCGGGCCAATCAAAATAATAATAATAATAATACATTTTATTTGTAATGCACTTTACACATGACGGACATAAGTGCTACAAGTGTACAGATGAAAAACAATAAAAAATAGATAAAAAAAACATTCAATGACAGAATTAAGACAACAAACTTAAGAATAGTCAGTGAACAACAAGAGCAAAATATATTTTAAGAAAATGCAGTTAAAATTAAAATTAAAGGTGGGTCTTTAATTTATTTTTAAAGACCTCTATAAACTGTGGCGCTCTCAGGTGATTAGGTAGAGCATTCCAAGTTCGAGGTGCAGCTACCTGGAAGGCCCTGTCTCCCATAGTGCGGAGTTTGGACATGGACCTGGAGTTTGTGACTGTCAGAAGAGCGGAGATGTCGGGGTGGATTATGAACAATAATGAGTTCTTTGAGGTACTCTGGTGCGCTACCGTAGACACACTGATGGGTCAGGAGACAGATCTTGTAATCAATCCTGAATCTAACAGGGAGCCAGTGGAGTTATTGGAGGACAGGTGTGATGTGCTCGATCTTGGACCCTGGCAGCGCAGTTCTGAATGTACTACAATCTTTGCATGCTACTGCCAGGGATCCCAACAAGGAGTGAATTGCAGAAGTCAAGCCATTTCTGCATCAGAAAGGAGAGGGAGGGGCGGAGTTTGGAAATCTTCCGGAGATTAAAAAAAATGCAGTTTTACAGGTGTGTTGGATGTGAGTATTAAATGATCAGATGGGCATCAAATCGAACCCTCAGGTTTGTTATAGAGGATGTCAAAGGAATGTCATGGCCAGCAAATGAGTAGACGGTCAGGGGAGAAGATGGGAGTTGGTGTGGGGTCCCAATAAGGAGACCTTCAGTTTTGGTGCTGTTTAGCTGGAGGAAGTTATGCCGTCATCCATGCCCTTGTCTCCTCCAGGCAAGCGTTTAGAGTGGACAGTGATGGTGTAGATGATGTGGGCTCTAGCCCTGACATATAGCTGAG
>JAQIUQ010004771.1:57500-63761 GCA_030378365.1 Hybognathus amarus
TAGTGAGCCAAGTGTGTAGTGAGCCAGTGTGTCAGTGAGCCAGTGTGTAGTGAGCCAGTGTGTAAGTCAGCCAGTGTGTAGTGAGCCAGTGTGTAGTGAGCCAGTGTGAGTGAGCCATTGTGAGCAGTGAGCCAGTGTGTAGTGAGCCATTGTGAGTAGTGAGCCAGTGTGTAGTGAGCCAGTGTGTAGTGAGCCATTGTGAGTAATGAGTCAGTTTGTGTAGTGAGCCATTGTGAGTAGTGAGTCAGTTTGTGTAGTGAGCCAGTGTGTGTAGTGAGCCAGTGTGTAGTGAGCCAGTGTGTAGTGAGCCAGTGTGTAGTGAGCCAGTGTGCAGGAGTGAGCGTGTAGTAGCCAGTGTGTAGTGAGCCAGTGTGTAGTGAGCCAGTGTGTAGTGAGCCGATGGTAGTAGTGAGCCAGTGTGAGTAGTGAGCCAGTGTGTAGAGTGAGCCAGTGTGTGAGTGAGCCAGTGTGTAGTGAGCCAGTGTGGAGTGAGCCATTGTGAGTAGTGAGCCATTGCGAGTAGTGAGCCAGTGTGAGTGAGCCGAGCCAGTGTGTAGTGAGCCAGTGTGCAGTGAGCCAGTGTGTAGTAAGCCAGTGTGTAGTGAGCCAGTGTGTAGTGAGCCAGTGTGTAGTGAGCCAGTGTGTAGTAAGCCAGTGTGTAGTGAGCCAGTGTGTAGTGAGACAGTGTGTAGTGAGCCATTGTGAGTAGTGAGCCAGTGTGTAGTGAGCCAGTGTGTGTAGTGAGCCAGTGTGTGTAGTGAGCCAGTGTGTAGTGAGCCAGTGTGTAGTGAGCCAGTGTGCTAGTGAGCCAGTGTGTAGTGAGCCATTGTGGTAGTGAGCCAGTGTGTGTAGTGAGCCATTGTGAGTAGTGAGCCAGTGTGTAGTGAGCCAGTGTGTAGTGAGCCAGTGTGTAGTGAGCCATTGTGAGTAGTGAGCCAGTGTGTAGTGAGCCAGTGTGTAGTGAGCCAGTGTGTAGTGAGCCAGTGTGTAGTGAGCCAGTGTGTAGTGAGCCAGTGTGAGTGAGCCAGTGTGTAGTGAGCCATTGTGAGTAGTGAGCCAGTGTGTAGTGAGCCAGTGTGTGTAGTGAGCCAGTGTGTAGTGAGCCAGTGTGTAGTGAGCCAGTGTGTAGTGAGCCAGTGTGTGTAGTGAGCCAGTGTGTAGTGAGCCAGTGTGTAGTGAGCCAGTGTGTAGTGAGCCATTGTGCATGTAGTGAGCCAGTGTGTAGTGAGCCAGGTGTGAGTAAGCCAGTGTGTAGTGAGCCAGTGTGCTAGTAGCCAGTGTGTAGCCAGCCAGTGTGTAGTGAGCCAGTGTGTAGTGAGCCAGTGTAGTAGTGAGCCAGTGTGTAGTGAGCCAGTGTGTAGTGAGCCAGTGTGTAGTGAGCCAGTGTGTAGTAAGCCAGTGTGTAGTGAGCCAGTGTGTAGTGAGCCAGTGTGTAGTGAGCCATTGTGAGTAGTGAGCCAGTGTGTAGTGAGCCAGTGTGTAGTGAGCCAGTGTGTAGTGAGCCAGTGTGTAGTGAGCCAGTGTGTAGTGAGCCAGTGTGTAGTGAGCCAGTGTGTAGTGAGCCAGTGTGTAGTGAGCCATTGTGAGCAGTGAGCCAGTGTGTAGTGAGCCATTGTGAGTAGTGAGCCAGTGTGTAGTGAGCCAGTGTGTAGTGAGCCATTGTGAGTAGTGAGCCAGTTTGTGTAGTGAGCCATTGTGAGTAGTGAGCCAGTTTGTGTAGTGAGCCAGTGTGTGTAGTGAGCCAGTGTGTAGTGAGCCAGTGTGTAGTGAGCCAGTGTGTAGTGAGCCAGTGTGTAGTGAGCCAGTGTGTAGTGAGCCAGTGTGTAGTGAGCCAGTGTGTAGTGAGCCAGTGTGTAGTGAGCCATTGTAGTAGTGAGCCATTGTGAGTAGTGAGCCAGTGTGTGTAGTGAGCCAGTGTGTGTAGTGAGCCAGTGTGTAGTGAGCCAGTGTGTAGTGAGCCATTGTGAGTAGTGAGCCATTGTGGTAGTGAGCCAGTGTGATAGCGTAGAGCCAGTGTGTAGTGAGCCAGTGTGTAGTGAGCCAGTGTGTAGTGAGCCAGTGTGTAGTGAGCCAGTGTGTAGTGAGCCAGTGTGTAGTAAGCCAGTGTGTAGTGAGCCAGTGTGTAGTGAGCCAGTGTGTAGTGAGCCATTGTGAGTAGTGAGCCAGTGTGTAGTGAGCCAGTGTGTGTAGTGAGCGTGTGTGTAGTCAGTGAGCCAGTGTGTGTAGTGAGCCAGGTGTGTAGTGAGCCAGTGTGTAGTGAGCCAGTGTGTAGTGAGCCAGTGTGTAGTGAGCCAGTGTGTAGTGAGCCAGTGTGAGTAGTGAGCCATTGTGAGTAGTGAGCCAGTGTGTAGTGAGCCAGTGTAGTAGTGAGCCAGTGTGTAGTGAGCCAGTGTGTAGTGAGCCAGTGTGTAGTGAGCCAGTGTGTAGTGAGCCATTGTGAGTAGTGAGCCATTGTGAGTAGTGAGCCAGTGTGTGTAGTGAGCCAGTGTGTAGTGAGCCAGTGTGTAGTGAGCCAGTGTGTAGTGAGCCATTGTGAGTAGTGAGCCAGTTGTGTAGTGAGCCAGTGTGTGTAGTGAGCCAGTGTGTGAGTGAGCCAGTGTGTAGTGAGCCAGTGTGTAGTGAGCCATTGTGAGTAGTGAGCCATTGTGGTAGTGAGCCATTGTGGTGGTGAGCCAGTGTGTAGTGAGCCAGTGTGTAGTGAGCCAGTGTGTAGTAAGCCAGTGTGTAGTGAGCCAGTGTGTAGTGAGCCAGTGTGTAGTAAGCCAGTGTGTAGTGAGCCAGTGTGTAGTGAGCCAGTGTGTAGTGAGCCATTGTGAGTAGTGAGCCAGTGTGTAGTGAGCCAGTGTGTGTAGTGAGCCAGTGTGTGTAGTGAGCCAGTGTGTAGTGAGCCAGTGTGTAGTGAGCCAGTGTGTGTAGTGAGCCAGTGTGTAGTGAGCCAGTGTGTAGTGAGCCAGTGTGTAGTGAGCCAGTGTGTAGTGAGCCAGTGTGTAGTGAGCCAGTGTGTAGTGAGCCATTGTGAGTAGTGAGCCAGTGTGTAGTGAGCCAGTGTGTAGTGAGCCAGTGTGTAGTGAGCCAGTGTGTAGTAAGCCAGTGTGTAGTGAGCCAGTGTGTAGTGAGCCAGTGTGAGTGAGCCAGTGTGTAGTGAGCCATTGTGAGTAGTGAGCCATTGTGAGTAGTGAGCCAGTGTGTGTAGTGAGCCAGTGTGTGAGTGAGCCAGTGTGTAGTGAGCCAGTGTGTAGTGAGCCATTGTGAGTAGTGAGCCATTGTGAGTAGTGAGCCAGTGTGTAGTGAGCCAGTGTGTGTAGTGAGCCAGTGTGTAGTAAGCCAGTGTGTAGTGAGCCAGTGTGTAGTGAGCCAGTGTGTAGTGAGCCAGTGTTAAGCCAGTGTGTGAAGCCAGTGAGTGAGCCAGTGTGTAGTCATTGTGAGCAGCAGTAGTGTGTAGTGAGCCAGTGTGTGCAGTGAGCCAGTGTGTAGTGAGCCATTGTGAGTAGTGAGCCAGTGTGTAGTGAGCCAGTGTGGTGAGCCAGTGTGTAGTAAGCCAGTGTGTAGTGAGCCAAGTGTGTAGTGAGCCAGTGTGTAGTGAGCCAGTGTGTAGTGAGCCAGTGTGTAGTGAGCCAGTGTGTAGTGAGCCAGTGTGTAGTGAGCCATTGTGAGTAGTGAGCCAGTGTGTAGTGAGCCAGTGTGTGTAGTGAGCCAGTGTGTAGTGAGCCAGTGTGTAGTGAGCCAGTGTGTAGTGAGCCAGTGTGTAGTGAGCCATTGTGAGTAGTGAGCCAGTGTGTAGTGAGCCAGTGTGTAGCCAGTGGTAGCCATGTGTAGTGAGCCAGTGTGTAGTGAGCCAGTGTGTAGTGAGCCAGTGTGTAGTGAGCCATTGTGAGTAGTGAGCCAGTGTGTGTAGTGAGCCAGTGTGTAGTGAGCCAGTGTGTAGTGAGCCAGTGTGTAGTGAGCCAGTGTGTAGTGAGCCAGTGTGTAGTGAGCCATTGTGTAGTAGTGAGCCATTGTGAGTAGTGAGCCAGTGTGTGTAGTGAGCCAGTGTGTGAGTGAGCCAGTGTGTGTAGTGAGCCAGTGTGTAGTGAGCCAGTGTGTAGTGAGCCAGTGTGTAGTGAGCCAGTGTGTAGTGAGCCAGTGTGTAGTGAGCCAGTGTGTAGTGAGCCAGTGTGTAGTGAGCCAGTGTGTAGTGAGCCATTGTAGTAGTGAGCCATTGTGAGTAGTGAGCCAGTGTGTAGTGAGCCAGTGTGTAATGAGCCAGTGTGTAGTGAGCCAGTGTGTAGTGAGCCAGTGTGTAGTGAGCCAGTGTGTAGTGAGCCAGTGTGTAGTGAGCCAGTGTGTAGCAGTCGAGCCAGTGTGTAGTGAGCCAGTGTGTAGTGAGCCAGTGTGTAGTGAGCCAGTGTGGTAGTGAGCCAGTGTGTGAGTGAGCCAGTGTGTAGTAGAGCACAGTGTGTAGTGAGCCATTGTGTGCAGTGAGCCAGTGTGTAGTGAGCCAGTGTGTAGTGAGCCAGTGTGTAGTGAGCCATGTGTGTAGTGAGCCAGTGTGTGTAGTGAGCCAGTGTGTGTAGTGAGCCAGCCTGTGGTAAAGCAGACACACACACTGTCAGGAGTGTATTCAGAGAGAGGAGCTTGAGTAATCTCCGGCCATCTGCTTTCAACAGTTGGGTCACATTGGATTGAGTGACAAATCCACAGCACTGCGTCACTGTCAGCCTGTCCTTCTCTGCAACTCTTTCTCTCTTTCCTCTGCGCTTACTCATTCACCAGCAAATAAGAAAAGTGTCTCAACGCGAAAGATGTCATTATTTTGTGGTAAAGCACTCGACATCTGTATTTCCAAACGCACGTGCATTTGATTGGCCTATGTGTGTCTTGAAACTTTGATTCTTGAACGCGTGTGATAAGCGTTCGATCACGTGACCTGCCGTCTCTGGATGAGAAGGAGAGCCGCTCAAGGTTAAACAGGAGGGGGTGGGGCCGAGGATCACGTGACTCCTATGGGGACCGGTGAATGGCTGACGGAGCAAGAGATAAGAGACTGATAAGAGTACAATGTACAAAAAACCCACTAATGTAAATTAACTATAAACACACCGTATTGCATTTCTCATAGACAGAAATTAATCTCTGAAAATGCACACACACACACACACACACACACAATCATGACTACACTAGTAGATTGGGTCGCACGAAAATGGGAATATTTAGTAGAAGTTAGTCCTGGTAATAAAAATAGTAAGCAGCCTGATGTTATTAATGCTGTTTAAATTCACACATGACGTTCCAGGAATCATCCAACAGCAGCATCTCTTCCTGATAGGCGCATCATCACCATCATCATCATCCTCGCGTGAGGGAGGAGACAGGAGGCGAGATTCAGACCTGTCTGTCGCTCTCGGGCCTGTGGACCATCATCGCTCTCTCGTCCTCTCTCTCTCTCTCTCCCTCTCTCTCTCTCTCTCTCTCTCTCTCTCTCTTCATGCAGCAGTGTGTCGGATTGAACTACACTCTCCATGACTGAGACATGCTCGCCTTCGCTTTAGTCGCCGGATCTGTGTGGGTTGTTCTAGGTGAGTGTTCCGTTTTACTGGTTTATTCTGCTGGAGAACACATCTCTGATCGCGAGTCACGCCAGTGCCGCAGTGCCAGAGATGGACGTTATTAAAGGCTCAGGATCCTCAAATCCTGTCGTGTCTCGAAAGCTTCACTGGTCTCTCTCGCTCAGATTATGTTCGAAACGCGACTCATCAATATTCGCCTCTGATTGAGGAAGCGAGCTACGGGAAATGAAGCGGCTAATGGCTGCAGCACGTAAGTTGCTGATCGTCATGTTTTCCGTTATACGGTATTAAACACTGCAGATCTTATGCGACGCGTTAATATGTGAGAATGGCTGTATGTGTGTGACATGTGGTGACAGGAGACAGAAATGGGTCATATTTCTGTTCTGTTGGTGTAAGGGCCGCATTTTATAGCACGTCTTTTAAAGCGGCTCAGTTTGCCGGTGTCGTGCTTCGATTGTTACGCAGTGACCGCAGACGTCATGGGCGAGCGCGCCTGCTGATTGGCGGAGCCGTCCAGCGCAGAGGTGCTGACTCCGCCCACTGCTCACTGCACTGCTTTACTACGACTTCTGCGGGCAGGGCGAAAGTCTTTCTTCAGTGTTAACATCAAGCATCACTGTAGGCAAGATCTGTAACACTCGAGCTGCTGCACCTTCACAATCACATGTGGAGATTTAGAGTTTCACTTGAACATGTGTGCATGATGAAC
>JAQIUQ010004772.1:0-15415 GCA_030378365.1 Hybognathus amarus
GCGTCTGGACATGGTAAATGAACCACAGAAATGTTTGTAAATGTCGGTCAAACATGCGGCGGAGGCTGCTTCGTTAAAGGTCATTTCCTGTTGCCACTAGGTGGCACTATGACTGTGGGTGAATGTCGGCATGTGGATTTGTTCAGGGCGGGACTCTTGTCAAATGTGTAAAATTTCGTGCAGATCTGGGCATTTACAGCCAAGTTACTACAACTTCCTGTTTCATGGCGAATCATTCGACGCCACGGACACGCCCATTGATGAAAACACGCAGATAGCACAACTTTACATCGTCAATGCCTTTAGAAGGCACAGCAGAAATTTGAAGTCGATCCGACTTAAATCCCTAGGAGGAGTTCGTTAAAGTACGGAGTGTGTAAATCGTCTCAAAATGGCCGCCAAATTCAAAATGGCGGACTTCCTGTCGAGTTTAGGGTAGGTGTTCTTGAGGGTTTTTTGTGCGTTTTGACATGATACACGTCCCACCAAATTTCATGCATGTAGGTTGAACGTAGACGAGGGGCTAATTTTTTCCAATTTTCTAGGTGGCGCTAGCGAGCCATTTTGCCCCGCCCATCCTCGAAACCCACAAAATACGAAATTTTTCACCAGTCCTGACATGCGTGCCAAATTTGGTGACTTTTTGAGCATGTTGCGGCCACGGAAATGGCGCTTACTTTGCAGAAAAAGAAAGAAAAAAAAAAGAAAAAAAAAAAGAAAAAAAAAAAAAGAAAAATAATAATCCCAACAGTTTCAATAGGGCCTCGCACAGCTAGTGCTCGGGCCCTAATAAAAAAAAAATATAAAATAACCCCAACAGTTTCAATAGGGCCTCGCACAGCTAGTGCTCGGGCCCTAATAATAATAATCCCAACAGTTTCAATAGGGCCTCGCACAGCTAGTGCTCGGGGCCCTAAAGAAAAGAAAAAAAAAATAACCCCAACAGTTTCAAAAGGGCCTCGCACAGCTAGTGCTCGGGCCCTGAATTAAAGCTGCAAGCAGCGATGGGCGGGCCCTCGCACCTGTAGCGCGTCGTGGTGTGAGGCGGCCGCGTTGCATATTCTGGAGCTCAGCCGGTGCGGCTGTGAATTTGCTACGCTGCTTCGTTAAAGGTCACTTCCTGTTGCCAGCAGGTGGCGCTATGACTGTTGGTGAATGTTGGCATGTAGATTTGTTCAGGGCGGGACTCTTGTCAAATGTGTAAAATTTGGTGCAGATCTGGGCATTTACAGCCAAGTTACTTCAACTTCCTGTTTCATGGCGAATCATCGACGCCACGGACACGCCCATTGACGAAAACACGCAGATAGCACAACTTTACATCGTCAATGCCTTTAGAAGGCACAGCAGAAATGTGAAGTCGATCCGACTAAATCCCTAGGAGGAGTTCGTTAAAGTACGGAGTGTGTAAATCGTCCCAAAATGGCCACCAAATTCAAAATGGTGGACTTCCTGTCGAGTTTAGGGCATCGCTCCAAGAGACTTTTCTGTGCGTCTGGACATGGTAAATGTACCACAGAAATTTCGTACATGTCGGTCAAACATGCGGCGGAGGCTGCTTCGTTAAAGGTCATTTCCTGTTGCCACTAGGTGGCGCTATGACTGTGGGTGAATGTCGGCATGTGGATTTGTTCAGGGCGGGACTCTTGTCAAATGTGTAAAATTTCATGCAGATCTGGGCATTTACAGCCAAGTTACTACAACTTCCTGTTTCATGGCGAATCATCGACGCCACGGACACGCCCATTGACGAAAACACGCAGATAGCACAACTTTACATCGTCAATGCCTTTAGAAGGCACAGCAGAAATTTGAAGTCGATCCGACTAAATCCCTACGAGGAGTTCGTTAAAGTACGGAGTGTGTAAAATCGTCCCAAAATGGCCGCCAAATTCAAAATGGCGGACTTCCTGTCGAGTTTAGGGTTCTTGAGGCTTTTTTGTGCGTTTTGACATGATACACGTCCCCACCAAATTCCATGCATGTAGGTTGAACGTCAGACGAGGGCTAATTTTTCCAATTTTCTAGGTGGCGCTAGCAAGCCTTTTTGCCCCGCCCATCCGCGAAACCCACAAAATACTGAATTTTTACCAGTCCTGACATGCATGCCAAATTTGGTGAGTTTTTGAGCATGCTGCGGCTGCGAAAATGGCGCTTACTTTGAAGAAAAAAGAAAAAAAAAGAAAAATTAAAGCTGCAAGCAGCGATGGGCGGGCCCTCGCACCTGTAGCGCGTCGTGGTGTGAGGCGGCCGCGTTGCATATTCTGGAGCTCAGCCGGTGCGGCTGTGAATTTGCTACGCTGCTTCGTTAAAGGTCACTTCCTGTTGCCAGCAGGTGGCGCTATGACTGTGGGTGAATGTTGGCATGTAGATTTGTTCAGGGCGGGACTCTTGTCAAATGTGTAAAATTTGATGCAGATCTGGGCATTTACAGCCAAGTTACTACAACTTCCTGTTTCATGGCGAATCATCGATGCCACGGACAAGCCCATCGACGAAAGCGCGCAGATAGCACATCTTTACATCGTCAATGCCTTTAGAAGGCACAGCAGAAATCTGAAGTCGATCCGACTAAATCCCTAGGAGGAGTTCGTTAAAGTACGGAGTGTGTAAATTGTCCCAAAATGGCCGCCAAATTCAAAATGGCGGACTTCCTGTCGAGTTTAGGGTATGTGTTCTTGAGGCTTTTCTGTGCGTCTGGACATGGTAGATGTACCACAGAAATTTCGTACATGTCAGTCAAACATGCGGTGGGGGCTGCTTCGTTAAAGGACTCTTCCTGTTGCCAGCAGGTGGAGCTATGAATATGGGTGAATGTCGGCATGTGGATTTGTTCAGGGCGGGACTCTTGTCAAATGTGTAAAATTTTGTGCAGATCTGGGCATTTACAGCCAAGTTACTACAACTTCCTGTTTCATGGCGAATCATTCGACGCCACGGACACGCCCATCATCGAAAATGCGCAGATAGCACAACTTTACATCGTCAATGTCTTTAGAGGGCACAGCAGAAATTTGAAGTCGATCCGACTAAATCCCTGAGGAGGAGTTCGTTAAAGTACGGAGTGTGTAAATCGTCCCAAAATGGCCGCCAAATTCAAAATGGCGGACTTCCTGTCGAGTTTAGGGTATGTGTTCTTGAGGCTTTTCTGTGCGTCTGGACATGATACACGTCCCCACCAAATTTCATGCATGTAGGTTGAACGTAGACGAGGGGCTAATTTTTTCCAATTTTCTAGGTGGCGCTCAGTGAGCCATTTTGCCCCGCCCATCCGCGAAACCCACAAAATACGAAATTTTTCACCAGTCCTGACATGCGTGCCAAATTTGGTGAGTTTTTGAGCATGGTGTGGCCGCGAAAAATGGCGCTTACTGTGCAGAAAAAAAAAAAAATAAAAAAAAAAAATAACCCTAACAGTTTCAAGAGGGCCTCGCACAGCTAGTGCTCGGGCCCTAATAACCCCAACAGTTTCAATAGGGCCTCGCACAGCTAGTGCTCGGGCCCTAATGAAGTTTAATCAAAAGTTTACACACTGTATTCGATAATCAATTAGGCTACATATTGCAATGCTTATTATTGTCACGGAACACAGATTCAATGGCACGACTATGTGAATGAGTGAATGACTCCATATATTAACAAGCAGGTGAAATATGATTAAGAATTAAAGCTGCAAGCAGCGATGGGCGGGCCCTCGCACCTGTCAGCGCGTCGGGATGTGAGGCGGACGCGTTACATATTCTGCAGCTGAGCCGGTGCGGCTGTGAATTTGCTAAGCAGCTTCGTTAAAGGTCACTTCCTGTTGCCAGCAGGTGGCGCTATGACTGTGGGTGAATGTCGTCATGTAGATTTGTTCAGGGCAGGACTCTTGTCAAATGTGTAAAATTTCACACAGATCTGGGCATTCACAGCCAAGTTACTACAACTTCCTGTTTCATGGCGAATCATTCGACGCCACGGACACGCCCATCGACGAAACGCGCAGATAGCACAACTTTACATCATCAATGCCTTTAGAAGGCACAGCAGAAATGTGAAGTCGATCTGACTAAGTCCCTAGGGCGAGTTCGTTAAAGTACGCAATGAGTAAATCATCCAAAAATGGCGGTAAAATTAGAAATGGCCGACTTCCTGTTGAGTTTAGGGCATCGCTCCAAGAGACTTTTCTGTGCGTCTGGACATGGTAGATGTACCACAGAAATTTCGTACATGTCGGTCAAGAATGCGGCGGGGCTGCTTCATTAAAGGTCACTTCCTGTTGCCAGCAGGTGGCGCTATGACTGTGGGTGATTGTCGGCATGTGGATTTGTTCAGGGCGGGACTCTTGTCAAATGTGTAAAATTTCGTGCATATCTGTGCATTTACAGCCAAGTTACTACAACTTCCTGTTTCATGGCGAATCATCAACGCCACGGACACGCCCATCGACGAAAACGTGCAGATAGCACAACTTTACATCATCAATGCCTTTAGAAGGCACAGCAGAAATTTGAAGTTGATCCGACTAATTCCCTAGGAGGAGTTCGTTAAAGTACGGAGTGTGTAAATCGTTCCCAAAATGGCCGCCAAATTCAAAATGGCGGACTTCCTGTCGAGTTTAGGGTAGGGGTTCTTGAGGCTTTTTTGTGCGTTTTGACATGATACACGTCCCCACCAAATTTCATGCATGTAGGTTGAGACGTGCACGAGGGGCTAATTTTTCCAATTTTCTACGTGGCGCTCAGCGAGCCATTTGCCCCGCCCATCCGCAAAACCCACAAAATACGAAATTTTTCACCAGTCCTGACATGTGTGGCAAATTTGGTGAGTTTTTGAGCATGTTGCGGCCGCGAAAATGGCGCTTACTTTGCAGAAAAAAAAAAATAATCCCAACAGTTTCAATAGGCCTCGCACAGCTAGTGCTCGGGCCCTAATTATATACACAACAACAACAGAGCAGATGAAGAATGATGAAGATAATCCTGAGAGGTAAGTAGCACCACACACACATTTAAATCACTGTTGTACTGGATATGAACAATGCCTCTTATCGGTACAGGTAGTAACCAGATGATCTGGAGGAAACAGGGATCCAAGACTGGGGGAGATTACACAGTTAGTAGTGTAGAGTAGACTACAGTAGTAGACTCAGGTAAGGAAGCATAATAGTCCATGCAGTTGGAGTTGTAGACGATATAGGAGTTCCAAATAGAGACAAGACCAGACAATCTCTTGCTGAATCCACAATCACTATTCCCTACATTAGTCCACCAATACTGTTCACTTGAAGGATTGAATGAAAAGGCGTGAGAGAATTCAGACAGCTGTTGATCGTTGTACGCTCGTTATTGCAGTGCAATGTGGGATTGAATTACGGCCTGTTCACACTGAATTTCGTCACACGTAAAAGTGTCATTGTGGTGAGGGGGCGTGGATTTCGCGCTGTCTGCAGTGAGAGACGAATCAAGGAGCTGTGCGGTGAGTAAGCGGGTCAAGTGCAAATGATGAACACCTGTGTCTGATTACAGTGATTGGTGTGGGGAGACGGATAAAACCGGCACAGTGGGAGAAGGAAGGGAGAGAGAGAATAGCCTGGAACGTGCTGGGGAAAAAAACTGTCAAAGAGGACGTGGAAGGAGTATTGCTGTGGAGAAACTGTCATTATCGACGTGGGGAGAGTTTGTGAATGAGAAACTGCTGTAGCAGAGAGCTACGGTGAACGCGCTCTGAGCGCACAGTTATTTTGTTTGGTTGAGAAATAAATCCAGTTCGAGTTCCAACACCGCCGACCCTGTCTCCTTCTTCCTATTAAGATATTGCGAACATTATTACACTGGTGCCGAAACCCGGGGAGAAGGAGGCTGCCGCCGCCATGCAGAGCCCGTCAGGTTCGCCATTTGCGGAAATCATACAGACACTCGCGGCTCTTCAGCGTGATCAACACCAAGCCCTGCTGACCATGAAGGAAGAACAGGAGCGGTGCTTCCAGGCGCTGCTCCAAGGCCAGCAGGAAGACCGCGAAGTTGTTCCGGAGCTGTTTCGAACCGGGAGATTCCAGCCACCCCCTCATCACCATCAGCCTCGGCCTCACCGTTGACCCTCGGGAAGATGGGTCCTCAAGACGAGCCGGAGGCGTTCCTGGACCTTTTCGAGAGGTCGGCCGAGGCTCGGGGGTGGCCCAAGTCAGACTGGCCACTGCGGCTCATCCCGCTGCTGTCCGGTGAGTTGCAGATTGCCGCCCACCAACTGCCAGTCTCGAATCTCCTGGTCTATGACGATCTCACGGCGCGCCATTCTTCAGCGGGTCGGCCGGACCCCAGAACAGCACCGTCAGCGGTTTAGGTCCCTGACCTTGGAAGAGTCCGGTCGGCCCTTCGTGATGGCGCAACAGCTCCGGGACTCCTGCCGCAGATGGCTGACGGCCGGGGGAAGCGACGTCGAGAACGTCATTGAGCAGGTGGTACTGGAGCAGTTCGTGGGGAAGCTTCCCAAGAAGACCGCCCAGTGGGTCCAGTGCCACCGCCCGACGTCGCTGGACCAGGCCGTCCAACTAGCGGAGGAGCACATGGTGGCGTGCTCGGGGTCGGCGAACCCCTCCCATCGGTTTCTCTCTCTCCTCTCTCTCTTCCCCTGCCTCTCTCTCTCATAAACCTGTCCCCGCTCCCAGGTCGCGAGGTGGCCTGGCGCCCCGTCCAGCACCACGGTGGAGGTCCGGCTGGCAGGCAGAAAGCAGTTCCGCGGGAGGACGGGGTCAGCGGGGATGACGGCGGGGGACACGTCCACCCTCGCTCCGGGGACACCTCTCTCCCCACACCAATCCCTTGGCCCTCTTCCAGCTGCTGGGTCAGCGGTAAAACCTGGGCCGGGCTGTTGGCGCTGTGGGGACCCGGGCCATTTCATCGACCGGTGCCCAATGATGGAAGTGGGGACGCTGGTCCGGGTCCCCGACGTGCCACGGGCCGCCCCCGATCAAGCTGGCCTGTACCAGATACCCGTGAGTATCAAGGGGGGTACTTATCAGGCTTTGGTGGATTCAGGGTGTAACCAAACCTCTATTCATCAAAGCCTGATTCGGTCTGGGGCATTGGATAATGGCCGCGCGGTTAAGGTGAGGTGTGTGCACGGGGTGGTGGTGAGTTATCCATTAATGTCTATAAAAATTTTATTTAGGGGACAAAAGCATAGTGTGGAGGTTGCAGTTAACCCGCACCTCCGGCATCCGCTAATTCTGGGGACAGATTGGCCAGGCTTTACCGAATTATTGAGGGTTTTATGTGCGGATGCTTCTTGGGAGAAAAAGCAGCAGGGGAAGACAGCGGTGGTTCAGGTGGGGGATGCTGTTCCGGGACCGCTGGATACTGCTGCAGGGGAACGGAGCACTCTAGAGAGGAAACATCTCTCTGAGCGCGATGATTTTCCCCTGGAGCAGTCCCAGGATGAGACGCTAAAACATGCATTTGATAAGGTCCAATCCATCGACGGACAGCTACTCCACCTGGACCAACCGCTCTCTTACCCCTATTTTTGCGTGATCAAAGATAGGTTGTATCGGGTGACCCAAGACGCCCAAACAAAAGAGGATACAACCCAGTTATTAGTACCAAAGAGCCGTCGAGAAATGCTTTTCCAGGCGGCTCACTGTAATCCAATGGCAGGACATTTAGGGCAAACGGCGACACTAAACCGTCTCATGGCCCGATTCTTCTGGCCGGGCATTCACGAGAACGTGCGCAGGTGGTGCTGCGTCTTGTCGTGAATGTCAGTTGGTTAATCCACCGGCCAACCCAAAAGCACCCTTGTGCCCCCTTCCGCTGATGCAGGTCCCCTTCGAGCGAATTGGCATGGACCTCGTCGGGCCATTAGAACGGTCAGCACGAGGGCATCGTTTTGTGTTAGTCCTGGTGGATTACGCAACACGATACCCGGAGGCAGTTCCGCTTCGCAACATCTCGGCTAAGAGTGTGGCAAGCGCACTGTTCTCCTTAATCTCCCGGGTGGGGATCCCAAAGAGATCCTCACCGATCAAGGCACGGCGTTCATGTCACGAACGGTTCGCGAAGCTTTATGAATTATTGGGCATTAAATCGATTCGTACCAGCGTCTATCACCCACAAACGGATGGTCTGGTCGAATGTTTTAATCGCACGTTAAAGACCATGATTCGTAAGTTCGTTCACGAAGACGCCAAAAATTGGGATGAATGGCTGGAACCCCTGTTGTTTGCTGTACGCGAGGTCCCCCAAGCCTCCACGGGGTTTTCCCCTTCGAGCTTCTTTTCGGTCGTCAGCCCCGTGGGGTGTTGGATGTACTGAAAGAGACTTGGGAGGACGGACCGTCCGCTAGTAAGAACGAAATTCAGTATGTTCTGGACCTGAGAACAAAACTCCACACACTGGGGCGGCTTTCATTGGAGAATTTGTTCCAGGCTCAGGACAGACAGAGACAGCAGTACAATAGGGGAGCTAGACTCCGTCAATTTTCACCGGGAGATAAGGTGCTTGTATTACTCCCCACGTCCAGCTCGAAATTACTCGCAAAGTGGCAAGGGCCCTTCGAGGTCACACGGCGAGTCTGTGATCTCAACTATGAGGTAATTCGAACAGACAGGGGCGGGGGACGGCAAATTTATCACCTCAACCTGCTAAAGAAATGGGTAGAGGCTGAGGCAGTGATGTTGGCGACGGTGGTGAGTGGGGAGGAGGACCTCGGGCCAGAGGCGACTGGTAAAGCTCAGTCCTTCCCTCTGGCTCCATCTGGTGACCACCTCTCACCCTCGCAGCTCACTGACATTAAAAGGCTACAAGCGGAATTTGCAGATGTGTTCTCGCCCTGCCTGGTCGAACGAACCTCATCCAGCACCACGTTGAGACAGATCCGGGGTCGTTGTGCATTGCTGCCCGTATCGATTACCTGAACATAAAAAGAAAACGGTTCAGGCTGAATTAGAAACAATGCTGGACCTGGGGGTAATAGAAGAGTCTCAACAGTGACTGGGCAAGCCCGATAGTTTTAGTTCCAAAACCTGACGGCTCGATTCGGTTCTGTGTGGACTACAGAAAGGTGAACGCGGTGTCCAAATTCGATGCTTATCCAATGCCGAGGATTGACGAATTGCTTGATCGGCTCGGTTCTGCTCGCTTTTATTCGACACTGGACTTAACAAAGGGGTATTGGCAGATCCCCTTATCTCCAATGTCCAAAGAAAAGACAGCTTTTACCACACCGTTCGGGTTACACCAATTCGTCACGCTTCCTTTCGGTTTGTTCGGGGCACCGGTGACTTTTCAGCGTTTGATGGACAGGATTCTCCGGCCGCATGCTGCATATGCCGCTGCTTATCTGGATGACATTATCATCTATAGCAATGATTGGCAGCGTCATATGCAGTATTTGCGTGCTGTCCTGAGAACGCTGAGAAGGGCCGGGCTCACGGCCAACCCAAAGAAGTGTGCAATTGGGTGGGTAGAAGTAAAGTATCTGGGTTTCCACTTAGGACACGGACAGGTGCGTCCCCAAATTGATAAGACAGCAGCGGTTGCAACCTGTCCGAGTCCTAAGACCAAAAAGGAGGTTAGACAGTTCCTGGGGCTAGCGGGATATTATAGACGGTTTGTTCCTAATTATTCGGCCCTCGCTAGCCCGCTGACTGATCTGACTAAAAAGGGCGCTCCAGATACGGTCCAGTGGACGGAGCAGTGCCAGCAGACAAAGGTCTTTTACCCAGACAAAGGCTGCCCTGTGCGGTGGACCGCTTTTACATGCTCCTGACTTTTCTCTCCCTTTCATCCTGCAGACGGATGCCTCGGACAGGGGTTTGGGCGCTGTCCTGTCCCAGGAGGTGGAGGGCGAGGACAGCCGGTGCTGTACATCAGTCGGAAGCTCTCTAAGAGAGAGACGATGTACAGCACCATTGAGAAAGAGTGTTTGGCCATCCGGTGGGCTGTCCTCACCCTCCGCTACTACCTCCTGGGGCGGGAGTTCACCCTGTGTTCGGACCACGCTCCCCTTCAATGGCTCCACCGCATGAAAGATACCAACGCGCGGATCACCCGGTGGTATCTGGCGTTACAGCCCTTTAAGTTTCAGGTGGTCCACAGGCCGGGGACGCAGATGGCTGTGGCCGACTTCCTCTCCAGGAGGAGATTGGCACTTTTGCTTTTGCTCACGTGTTTGGAGCACGTGTCACGCCCCTTTGTTATCTTATCTTGATCGTTTGTCCCTGTATTGAAGCCCTGTGTTTCAGTCCAGTCTTTGTGAGTCCTTGTACCTGTTATGTTGCTTGTGTCCTTGTCCCTGTCCCTGTTCAACCCGGTGCTTGCATTTGGATCCTGCTTTCTCCTTTGCTGTATCTTAACGGAATGTTCTGTGGTCTTGATAGATCTCAGTGCAGCATTTGATACTGTTGATCACTGCATTCTGATTGACTCTCTATTGGGCATTTCTGGATTGTCTCTGGATTGGTTTTCCTCCCATCTTTCCTGTGTTTTTCTGTGTTCATAGGATCTTACATCTCAGACTCTCTCCTGTGGACCTTTGTCCTGTGTTGTGAAACAAGGCTCTATGCTCGTGCCCTCTGTTGTTCTGATATGTATATGCTTCCTCTTGGCAAGATAATTGGTATTTTTAAAACATCATTGTTATGCTGATGACATCCAAGTATATATGTATTTTAGTCCAGATAGATTATATAAACTGTCCCTTCTGCAGAATTGTTTAGTCTCCATTAACAAATGGATGGCAGACAACTTTCTGCAACTTAATACAGATAAAACAGAGGTGATGGTTATTGACCCAGACAACATTACCCCTAAGATTCGGCAGGCCATACCATCCCTAACTGTGGTGATCTAAGAAACCTGGATGTCATTTTTGACAGATCTGTGTTTTGACAGTCATGTAAAGTCAGTGATTCCTTTCTTTGTTTTCCAACTCAGGGACATATATGATTAGATTTAAAAATAGAGATGGGATGCTTGTCCATGCTTTTATTTCTTCACAGTTGGATTATTGCATTGTTCTATACACTTGATTGAACAAATCTTCTATGGAATGACTGCAAGTTGTACCTTCATTGGCTTATTGGTTTAAGAGTGTAATCTAATTTTAGTTAGAGTTAGTTACTTACATCCATTCATTTTGTGCTTGGTTTCCCGCTCCCAAAGTTACAGATCTAGTGCCAGTGAAGGTAGAAAAAGTTGCATAGTGCTGCTTTAAAGAATATAATGCAGTGCTATGCTATAAATATAATGGGTATGAAAGACAACTTGTTAAATGTCATCTAAGTTTTAGTAAGAGTGTCACCAAAGAACTTGATTTGATCTGGAATACGTATATTTAACAAGAAATGTAATAATAAGCATATTTGATAAGTTCTTCAGAATAAAAAATGATAATGTTGCTAAATAAATGTTGCCTCTTTTTTTAAACTGAAGGAAGCCTGGCTGTCACCTCATAAGTACTGCATTTCCAATAAGACTAGAGAAGTTAATTGTAAGATCTTACATAAAATATACACACTTAATGATACTGTGGCAAAATATATGGATGTTGACAGTTCTTGCTCATTTTGTAGGAATAAGGATGAAACACTGATCCATTACTTGGAATAGTTTATATCTTCATTAGGGCTGTGCAAAAGTTAATTGCGATTAATCGCATCCAAAATAAAAGTCTGTGCTTACATAATATATTTGTGTGTGATGTATATAATTATTTTGTATATATAAATACCAATGCATGCATGTATATATTTAAGAATTATTTGTGCTGAAACTTCTCTCTCTTCTTCTCTCTCTCTCTCCCCTCTCTCTCTCTCTCTATATATATATATATATATATATATATATATATATACATAATCTATATTATATAAATATAAATATTTTATATATGAATAACACATTTTCTTAAATATATACATGCATGTGTGTGTATTTATATATACAAAATAATTATATACAGTACACACAAATATACTATGTAAACACAGACTTTTATTTTGCTTGCGATTAATCGCAATTAATTTTTGCACAGCCCTAATCTTCATTTTGGTAAGCACCTTGATTCTTCCAAATCCTTTCAGTTAAAATATATAATCAGTTACTGTAAAGATAAAGCTAATACTTCAGAGAATTTCATTGAATAAAAAATTATTCACAAGACGAAAGTCTTCAAATCGCAGCCTACTTTTCCACTTTTCTTAATTGAAATTGAAGATGCATTTCTCAAATCTCGATGGTTGATTAAAAACAAGAAAAGTGACAGATTCTTGTAATATTATGATGATTTTTGGCAATACCACTGATGCATAATATTTCATCTGTATGTTTATCATGTTATTTTGTATGTATGTATGTATATGTATACACACACACATACACATGTTGTAGGCCTATATGTAAAAAAGTTGTAGCCTACACACACACACACATACATTTTTTTTAAACTTTACTTATATTTAATATAATTACATTCCTGTATAAGTTATTTCTGTCATTTATGTCAGCTTATTGTTTGAGACAGTACATAATCAAAAACAAACAAAAAAAATGGATGGATGAATGAGTGATTCAGCTGCGGCGCCATCTCCTGGCGAGACGCGGGTACTCATTCATTATGGGTATTCTCTACTGGCCCACACTCAGTAGGTGGCAGTAATGCACCTTAAATTTTGGCTGCCACACTGATGAACAACCATGAATTACCCAGTTTTGACTAAAAGAAATGAGAATGCGATAACAAATAAGGAAAAGGTAGAGATGATGGCAAAAAGTTTTGTTAAAATAAATAGCTCTAGTAACTTGACAGAGGAAGGAAGAATAGCAATAGAAATAACAAAAGCACAATATAAAGATGTGATATGCAGGGAAAAACTATGGGGATGAGGAACAAGATGTTCCTTTTAACATGGGAGAGTTGCAGAGAGCACTGGATAGGTCAGGGAAAACATCACCAGGAAAGGATAAAGTGTGTTATAGTATGTTAAAACATTTAAGTATAGAAGGGTTGGGAAATTATTGCATTTATATAACAAGGTGTGGGAGGAAGGAAGGATTCCACAAAGTTGGAAGGAGGCAGTAATTATCCCAATAAGAAAGCCTGGAAAGGATCCAAGTAACCCAGATAATTACCGACCAATTGCATTAACTTCGCATATATGCAAGATAATGGAACGCATGATAAATGAAAGACTAATATACTTTTTAGAGAGTAGAAATAAAATGGCTTTATGTCAAAGTGGATTTAGAAAAGGAAGGAATACAATGGATCCTGTGATAAGTTTGGAGGAGGAAATAAGGAAAGCACAAGTGAATAAAGAAACTGTAGTAGCAGTTTTTTTTGACGTGGAGAAAGCATACGACATGATGTGGAAGAGGGTCTTTTAATCAAGTTACATTTATTGGGAGTTGGAGGGAAAATGTTTAATTGGATTATGGATTTTCTAAATAAAAGGAATATTCAGGTGAAAATTGGAGTAGATTTATCAAAGCAATATGTTGTAGAAAATGGGACACCACAGGGGAGTGTGATTAGCCCAACTGTATTTTCCATTATGATTAATGATATTTTTTTAAATCTTCCAGGGGATATGGGGAGGTCTTTATTCGCAGATGATGGTGCTATATGGAAGAAAGGTAGAAATGTTGACTATATTTTAAAGAAGATGCAGGAAGGAATCGATCAAGTTAAAAATTGGGGAATAAAATGGGGATTTAAATTTTCAGTGGAAAAATCTAAGGTAATGCTTTTTTCAAATAAGAAAAAGGATAAGGAAGTTAAGTTGGAAATGTACGGAAGTATATTGGAGAAAGTAGAATGTTTTCGTTTCTTGGGATTATATTTTGACACAAAACTAACATGGAGAGAACATATAAAGTATATAGTTAATAAATGTAAGAAAGTGTTAAATGTGATGAGGTGTCTTGCAGGGTTGGAATGGGGAGCAAGTGTTTCAGCTTTAAAATATATCTACATTGCCTTAATACGTTCTAAGTTAGACTATGGGTGTGTTGCATATGGGTCAGCAGCAAAAACAACATTAGCTGAATTGGACATTGTGCAATCGTGTGCTTTAAGAATATGCTTAGGAGCAATCAAAACTTCTTCAGTATGTGCACTTCAGGTTGAGGGAGGTGAAATGCCATTGTGGCTAAGACGGAAACAACTGTCAGCAAATTATTGGATAAATCTAAGAGGGCATGAGGATAGTCATCCAACAAAAAATGTGTTACAGAAGTGCTGGGAAAAGGAGAGAAGAAAGAAAGAAAGTTTTGGATGGACAGGCGATTTAATTGCAAAAGAAATGGAAGTGTATAATAAAAGATTTGCTAATACTGTTTTATGGCCTGTTAAACCAATATGGACTTTGGAATTTCCTAATATTGATTTAGAGCTTCTATTACTTAAAGGAAGTAATCGGAAAATAGATATAATCAATGAATATTACACATATAAAAACAAGTATAAAGATAGCATACAAATTTTTACAGATGGGTCAAAAGATTTACAATCAGATGCAACAGGATTGGCGGTATACATCCCTAAATATGAGATAGGCATTAGCAAAAGAACATCTGACAACCTAAATGTTTATGCTGTTAAATTATGTGCTATAGGTATCGCATTAGAATGGACTGAGCAAACCAGAGATAATAACATCTTAATTTGTAGTGACTCTGCATCAGCTCTTATGAGTATGAAGACTGGAAAAACAAGTAGTCATCAAGAAATATTATATGAAGTCTTGTTTACAAATTCAAGGGTATGTAGACAGGGGAAGAATATTATATATATGTGGATACCAGCACATGTGGGCATTGAGGGAAATGAAAAGGCTGATAGAATGGCAAAAAATGCAACAAAAAAGAGTATATTGACATAGAAATTAAACTGTCAAAATCAGAAGGTAAGAATCTAGTGTGGAAAAAGGTAATGGAAATATGGCAATATCAATGGGATCAGGAAAGTAAAGGAAGACATCTGTACAGGATTCAAAATAAAGTAGGTAATGTAAGAGAGATGCCAAACAGAAGGAAAGAGCAAGTTATGTTGACAAGACTTAGAATTGGACATAGTAAATTAAATGGAACTCTTCGTATTTTAGGAAAACATCCCACAGGACTATGCGATGAATGCCAGGAGGAAGAAACAGTCAGTCACATTTTTATATCATGTAGGAAATTTACCCAAGAAAGGCAAGAGTTGAAGTATAATTTACAAGAAATAGGCATAAGACAATATAATGTTAAAAATATATTAGAATATGGGAAGAGTGAGCAAGGAAAGGAATATTTATTTTATTTTCTAAAGAGGACTGGACTGGAAGGACGAATATGAATATGAAATGACAAGATAACAATCAGTAGATGGCAGTAATGCAACTATTTGGATGCCAACTGCCGTAAAACACCAAAGAAGAAGAAGAAGAAGATGAACA
>JAQIUQ010004774.1:0-15175 GCA_030378365.1 Hybognathus amarus
TATTATATAATTAAATTATATGATGCAAGCTATGCTGATTCACAATGCATTAAAGGGTTGAGTGAAGTGCTCCATATCGCCATCATCTTGCCATTTTGGTTAAAAATAGAGAAATAATACTATAGTATTTCATAACATAGTTACTTGAGTAGTTTAAGCAAACTACTTATTTACTCTTACTTGAGTAGTAATATTTTTCAGTACGTCTACTTGTACTCAAGTAAATTATTACTCAAGTAGCAATACTTTTCCTTAAGTAAAATTTGTTAGTACTCTTTCCAGCACTGGATAACAATGAAATATGCCAACTTGTGCCGACAAAATTGTCTGTCAATACGGTCATACAAACAATTTATGAACACATTCAAAATCAAGAGAACCAAAAATATGAATTTGATTAGGAGTACAGTCTACCTTTTGACTTATTCGTCCAAAACTTGCCAAAAACTTAGCATTACATTCCACAAAGTACAGAAAAGTCTATTATTATTGGATTCCACAATTCTGGATTTCCCACATTGAGGAAATCATAGGCCTAACATATGGCTCAAATGTCCTGCATTTCGAAATCCCTCAAACCCTTTCAAGCTTCCTAAATAGAAAGCATTTTTTTTCAACAAAAAGGCGAAAACATCCAAGCAATCATCTCACAGGCGTTTGAGAAGGATTGAGGCAGCACATTAAAAAGTAATGCCCTGCTGATGGTATAGGCAAGAGACATTCAATGCTAATCTAGCTAGGCTACACATAGGTATGTAGTAAGGGTGTCACAATATATCACAATACAAAAATGGATCATTATGTATGTGTATAGTTCACACAAAATGGAAATTAGTGTGAGAGAATAGCTCAAGTTTTCAGAGTTTTAGTGTCAGCACTACATTAAACTGCTATATATATAATGTTTATTATAATGTATATATGGCAAGCCTTTTTAACATTTAATCATTTACACCTACTAGTCTATATTTTCATGCTTCTAGTACTTATTCTTAGATACTAGCATCTATTCCATTAATTACTAGTACTTATTCCATTAGCTACTAGAGCTTATTATTTAGATACTAGTGCATATCTATAGATACTAGTGTTTATTCTATAGGTACTAGTACCTTTAAAGATACTAGTACTTATTCATTAGAAACTAGTACTTATTCAATAGATACTAGTACCTATTCCAAATGTTACTAGTAAGAATTTTTATTTTACTAGTCACAACTGCTTTTTTACTAGTCTTATGTAATGACTAGTCAGCAACGGCCACTGTAGAGTTCATTTAAAAATCTTACTAGTAAAATTTCTTACTAGTAGCATTTGGAATAAATACTAGTATCTAATAAATAGGTACTAGTATGTATTAAATAAGTACTAGTATCTAATAAATAAGTACTAGTATCTATTGAATAAGTACTAGTAACCTATTGAATAAGTACTAGTATCTATTGAATAAGTACTAGTAACCTATTGAATAAGTACTAGTATCTATTGAATAAGTACTAGTATCTATTGAATAAGTACTAGTATCTATTGAATAAGTACTAGTATCTAATATAAATAAGTACTAGTATCTATTGAATAAGTACTAGTATCTATTGAATAAGTACTAGTAACCTATTGAATAAGTACTAGTATCTATTGACTAAGTACTAATAACCTATTGAATAAGTACTAGTATCTATTGAATAAGTACTAGTATCTCTTGAATAAGTACTAATAACCTACTGAATAAGTACTAGTATCTATTGAATAAGTACTAGTAACCTATTGAATAAGTACTAGTAACCTATTGAATAAGTACTAGTATCTATTGAATAAGTACTAGTAACCTATTGAATAAGTACTAGTATCTATTGAATAAGTACTAGTATCTATTGAATAAGTACTAGTATCTATTGAATAAGTACGAGTATCTATTGAATAAGTACTAGTATCGAATAAATAAGTACTAGTATCTATTGAATAAGTACTAGTATCTATTGAATAAGTACTAGTATCTATTGAATAAGTACTAGTATCTATTGAATAAGTACTAGCATCTATTGAATAAGTACTAGTATCTATTGAATAAGTACTAATAACCTATTGAATAAGTACTAGTATCTAATAAATAAGTACTAGTATCTAATAAATAAGTACTAGTATCTATTGAATAAGTACTAGTATCTATTGAATAAGTACTAGTATCTATTGAATAAGTACTAGTATCTATTGAATAAGTACTAATAACCTATTGAATAAGTACTAGTATCTATTGAATAAGTACTAGTATCTAATAAATAAGTACTAGTATCTATTGAATAAGTACTAGTATCTATTGAATAAGTACTAGTATCTATTGAATAAGTACTAGTATCTATTGAATAAGTACTAGCATCTATTGAATAAGTACTAGTATCTATTGAATAAGTACTAATAACCTATTGAATAAGTACTAGCATCTATTGAATAAGTACTAGCATCTATTGAATAAGTACTAGTATCTAATAAATAAGTACTAGTATCTATTGAATAAGTACTAGTATCTAATAAATAAGTACTAGTATCTATTGAATAAGTACTAGTATCTATTGAATAAGTACTAGTATCTATTGAATAAGTACTAGTATCTATTGAATAAGTACTAGTATCTATTGAATAAGTACTAGCATCTATTGAATAAGTACTAGCATCTATTGAATAAGTACTAGTATCTATTGAATAAGTACTAATAACCTATTGAATAAGTACTAGTATCTAATAAATAAGTACTAGTATCTATTGAATAAGTACTAGTATCTAATAAATAAGTACTAGTATCTATTGAATAAGTACTAGTATCTATTGAATAAGTACTAGTATCTATTGAATAAGTACTAGTATCTATTGAATAAGTACTAGTATCTATTGAATAAGTACTAGCATCTATTGAATAAGTACTAGCATCTATTGAATAAGTACTAGTATCTATTGAATAAGTACTAATAACCTATTGAATAAGTACTAGCATCTATTGAATAAGTACTAGTATCTATTGAATAAGTACTAGTATCTAATGAATAAGTACTAGTATCTATTGAATAAGTACTAGTATCTAATAAATAAGTACTAGTATCTATTGAATAAGTACTAGTATCTATTGAATAAGTACTAATAACCTATTGAATAAGTACTAGTATCTATTGAATAAGTACTAGTATCTATTGAATAAGTACTAGTATCTATTGAATAAGTACTAATAACCTATTGAATAAGTACTAGTATCTATTGAATAAGTACTAATAACCTATTGAATAAGTACTAGCATCTATTGAATAAGTACTAGTATCTATTGAATAAGTACTAGTATCTATTGAATAAGTACTAGTATCTAATGAATAAGTACTAGTATCTAATAAATAAGTACTAGTATCTATTGAATAAGTACTAGTATCTATTGAATAAGTACTAGTATCTAATGAATAAGAACTAGTATCTAATAAATAAGTACTAGTATCTATTGAATAAGTACTAGTATCTAATAAATAAGTACTAGTATCTATTGAATAAGTACTAGTATCTAATGAATAAGTACTAGTATCTAATAAATAAGTACTAGTATCTATTGAATAAGTACTAGTATCTATTGAATAAGTACTAGTATCTAATGAATAAGAACTAGTATCTAATAAATAAGTACTAGTATCTATTGAATAAGTACTAGTATCTAATAAATAAGTACTAGTATCTATTGAATAAGTAATAGTATCTAATAAATAAGTACTAGTATCTATTGAATAAGTACTAGTATCTATTGAATAAGTACTAGTATCTAATAAATAAGTACTAGTATCTATTGAATAAGTACTAGTATCTATTGAATAAGTACTAGTATCCTAAACGTTTCCTACGCTACGTCCTACCTCGTACGCCGACTTCCATCACCCGTGAACGTACGTAGCGTAGGAACCGTCGACGCGCGATCGTTGCCGGAAGTTAGATATTTTCATTTATAAAGTTTTAAATATGCATATTTTTACGATAATACCGCACGGATTACCCTCAGAAGGCCTTCGTTTATCGCCTGGAGCCGGATGGATGACTTTTGTGAAGGATTTATGCACATTTTTGGGACTTGAAGGAGCTGGACCCCATTTCTGCACATTATATCCACTGAAGGGTCTAAGACATTTTCTAAAATAACTGAAAATGTGTTCGTCTGAAACAAGATTGACATATGCATCTCTTGAACGGCTTGAGGGTGAGTAATGCATGGTTTAAATATCATTTTTGGCCGAACTATCCCTTTAATGGAATAGATACCAGTATCTAAAAAATAAGTACTAGTAGTATGAAAATAGAGACTAGTAGGTTTAAATTATTAAATGTTAAAACGGCTTGCCATAATATGTGTTGAATCGAGAGTTTAGGTTTTACATTGCAATGCAATCAGTGGCGTTTCACACGGTCTGAACAGCAGAGAACGTGACTCACAATAGTTTGGTCTTGATTTTGACAATCTTCTGGTTGAACTGTTGAGCCTGTTTGATCAGTCCCAGAGTCTCCAGCGTTTCTGGATCCAGTCTCTCTTTCAGCACACCATCAGGAACACAGATCTGAAGCACAACACACAGACAAAGCCGGTAATTAGACACTCGTCACCAAACCAGCTGCGGAAGCTCTATCCTGAGGAATTAAAACACAAGAACAATATCCCAGCATCCGTGAGTACAACACTGCCCACATCCAACCTCAACGGCCTTCAGCTAGACTTACATAACACACTAATAACAAACCTGCATACTAATCAGGCGTACAGCGCTTTAAATGAAGACGGGTCTCGATGAGTCACTCGTTCCCATCGAAAAACTCATTGTGTTCAGCTGCGATACACACGTTATGAGGCCTAGTCTCCTATAGATGCTGGAGGTTTCTTTAATTTTTCACTAGAGGACAGGATTTGGGCCGCTCGATACTGTACTGCAGCTAATCGTCAGAGTCAGGGGATCGGCCACACACACTTTAAAAGAGCATTTCCTCAAAGCGCAGTGTGAGGAAGAAGAGCTGCGTCTCGAAGAGCATTACTGCCACACTGTGGCCACGAGAGACCGGCACACGCTGCTTCGACTCAAACACTACAGATGAGCAATATTAGTAATAATTAAGGAATAATCCCTTTTTTCCTTCCATATTTTAATTCGAACAGTACAGCTCTGTTGTGTAGCACTAATGCACTGAAGCAGAGCATCGATTCCATATGATTAACAGATTAGTTCAGTTAATGTTTTATGTTTTCAGTTGATTGCCAGAAAAAGGGGCCTTGTTTATGTTGGGCTCTAAAAATTAATTTAACAAATTCAATTAATATGAAATGTTTTTCTGTTTATTAAAATGTAATTAAACCATTAAAATGGAATCCAGATCACATAAAACAGATAATGTTTTGGGGTTTTTCTAAACAGAATTAAAAAAATAATAATAATATTTCATAGGACCCTTGATTTTTGTTAACCTGTTAATACATTTTAATTAACCTTTTAATTGTTAAAATGTGTAAGCTTCATGGTTTCAATTAATTAGACATGCATTTTGATTACTACAATTTAATGTAATGGTGCGTTCACACCAAACGCGAATATAGCGTCAAATGCGCGTCTACCGCGTCTAGTTAGACGCTTGAACATTTGAACCCATTAACGCGTCCGCGTCACTCAGCGAATTAAAAAAAATTTAAAAACAACAGTACAATTTCTTTCTGGCATAAGTTTGAACCGACATGTCTGAAGTAAAAGATATTGCTGCTCTGTACTTATTGTGGAAACGGAGGAAAGCCAAACTGTTTTGGACAACAGTGATCGACCTGACGTATCGATTAGCTCTTCGTTGATTGGCTGGTGCAACAAAGCGTCATGCGAATCTTCCGGCTCGAATTCAAATTTTCCAACTTGCGCGAAGACGTTCGCGGCAAACGCGTCGCTCAATTCGCGTCATTCGTCAACGCCCGGCGCGAATGATGCGTCTATTCACGTCTTTTGCATTGACTGTATGAATTTACCGCGCAAAGGACTGAATAACGCGTCGGATGTGAACGCACCATAAGAATAAAAAAAAATAAAAAATATAGCTGCGAGCAGCGATTGCGAGGCCCAAGCCGGTGGCACCGCAACCCCGGTGCCTAAAGGCACCGGGATGGCGGGTACCGCCGGCTTTGGCCCTCCATCGCTGCTCGCAGCTATATTTGTGTGTGTGTGTATATGTGTGTGTGTGTGTGTGTGTGTGTATATATATATATATATATATATAAAGCCGGTGGCACCGCCACCTTGGTGCCTTTAGGGTTATTCTGCACGACGTGCAAAAACGTAACCCCTGCTTTGGAATACATACTAGTATGTATTCCACAATTGGAATAGCATACTAACATACTAGTCAGAACTGAATAGTTGATATCTGAATGACAGATCACCATAGAAGTCACTGGAAAAAATGTGACTAGTAACAAAAGAATAGTTACTAGTCACCATTGAAATAAGTACTAGTGTCTAATGAATAAGTACTAGTATCTATTTAATAGGTACTAGCATCTAATGAATAAGTACTAGTAACTAATTAATAAGCATTGGTATGTAATGAATAAGGACTAGCATCTAATGAATAAGTACTAGTATCTAATAAATAAGGACTAGTGTCTAATGAATAAGTACTAGTATCTTTAAAAAGGTACTAGTACCTAAAGAATAAACACTAGTATCTAAAGAAAAGGCACTAGTATCTAAAGAATAAGCACTAGTAGCTAATGAATAAGTACTAGTACTTAATGGAATAGATACTAGTATCTAAAAAATAAGTACTAGTAGCATGAAAATAGAGACTAGTAGGTTAAAATGATTAAATGTTAAAACGGCTTGCCATACTCTATCTGTCGTTTCGACTAGTCACAATTACGTTACAGATATCTTAAATGATAATACAAACTATCCAAAATGTAATTACGACTAGAAAGACGTTGTTGATATCTACAATGTTAATTACGAATAGTCAAACTTAGCTTTTAAATGTTAAAAGGGCTTGCCATACAGAAGTGTAGGCTCAGAGAGACACTCAACATTTTCAAACCAAAATATCTGACTTTCTGTGGGTCCTAGCTCATGAGTGTAAATTAGAAAGTTGTCCGAGCTTGAGGAGAATATATGAATATATGAAACGATGAGATCAACATGTGTACTGAGTTTCATATTATTACATGCAAGCGTGTTTGATTTATGGACCAAGTTTTTGGACCCCGTTCCAGGGGGCGCTGTCTAGCCCCCTTGCCACACCCGGGTACCATCTTCCCGGCTCTGATGGCTGTGGGATCTGACCTGTGTGCAAAGTTTCAAGAGTTTTCAAACCCATTAAGGGCCCCAAAAGCCGCTAAGAGACTCAAAATCATCAAAAAAAAGGAATGTTAAAGTTTGATGCGTTGCTATGGCAACATTATCTTAGATATTGAATAATGCTTTCACAGCTCTTCATCTGGCGTGTGTTTACATTATACAGATGAAGTTTGAAGCAAATCGGGTAAAAGTAAGAGTGTGATTTCAAAGCATTTTGCAAGTGAAACACTTTCTGCTGCCAGTTGGTGGCGCTATATATTTGACTCACAATAGTCACATCCATGTGATCGGCCTCTTACAACGAACACACTGCTGAAGTTTCATCAAGATCAGTTAATGTATGCAGAAGTTTTAACACACTTCCTTTTTGATTTATGGACCAAGTTAATTTAATTAATACACTAATTATATAAAACTATTGTCAATGCACTACAATTAAACAGGTTATATGTCTTTACTTATAAAAAAATAAAAACAAAAACTTATTTAAAAAATACCAGGCTTAAGAAATGTATTTACTTTAGCAGGCCAGACACACAGTGAAATTATTAAGCCCCCTCCCCCTACACACACACACAGAGACTGTGTGTCAAAAGACTCAATCACACACACACACAGACTGTGTGACAGGCCTAGGCTCAGAAAGAGCATGATCATATTCAAACTACAATATCTGACTTTCTGTGGGTTTGAGCTTATTATTGTTAATTAGAAAGTTGTTTGGCTTGAATAGAACAATATACACGGCAAGTTTTGTAACTGTCAGTAAAACTAACCAAGTTATAACACACTTTATGTGTCCTTTTTTAGTCAAAAAAATCCGCCACGGCCAAACCGTTCAGAGATATCAGAAATCCGTCCGGAATATAGCATCCTCAATGTCTTGACTTCATGCACACCGAGTTTGGTGGTGATTGGTAACAGCATGGGTTGTAATTTGATGTTTTTCTAGGACAATTATTTAAAAAAAAAAAACATAATTCCCGACTTCCGTTTGAACTGTCGTAAAACTTAGAGCACGAAAGTTGTTTGGCCTGATGTGATCTATGAGTGTACCGAGTTTCATATTAATCCATGCACGTGTGTTTGATTTATGGACAAATGTTCGAATCCCTAAAAGAATGCATCCTAAAAGAATGGTAAAGTTTAATGCGTCGCCACGGCAACAGTTTCAAAGATATCAAGAATCCATTCATAGGTCTTCATCTGCCGTGTATGTACATTATACAGATGAAGTTTGAAGCAAATCGGGTAAAAATAAGAGGGTGATTTCAAAGCATTTTGAAAGTGACACACTTCCTGCTGCCAGTTGGTGGCGCTATAACTTTGACTCACAATAGTCACATCCATGTGATCGTCCTCTTACAGCGAACGCACTGCTGAAGTTTCATCCAGATCAGTTAATGTATGCTGAAGTTATGACACACTTCCTGTTTCACGTTTCTCGCCATAGTTTCGTTTCCTCGCCACGGCCAAACCGTTCGAGATATCAAAAATCCCCACACAAACTTTCATCCTCAATGTCTTGACTTCTACGCTGACCGAGTTTTCGTCGAATTTGGATCAGAGCTCTAGGAGGAGTATTTAAAAGTTCATTGCGTGTGTTTTACAAAAAAACCTCAATAGCCGACTTCCTGTTGGGCTGGGGTAAAAAGCAAGAACGCGAGGTATAGATGAAATTCTGCTATCGACATGTGTACCGAGTTTCATATTATTACATGCAAGTGTGTTTGAGTTATGGACCAGGTGTTCGGACCCCATTCCAGGGGCGCTGACGAGCCGCCCTGCCACGCCCGGGTACCAGCTTCAGCCCGGCTCTGATGGCCGCGGGTTGTGACCCGTGTGCAAAGTTTCAAGAGTTTTCGAGCATGTTAAGGGCCCCAAAAGTGCCCGAATAGTCGCTAGAAAAAAAAAAAAAAAAAAAATAAAAAAAAAAAAAAAAAATAAAATAATCGGAAGGAAAACAATAGGGCTCTGCGCCCTTTCAGGCTTGGGCCCTAAATAGTGAATAACATACTCTGACTTCAGTGGATATAGAGATATAGCTGCGAGCAGCGATTGCGGGCCCAAGCCGGTGGCACCGCAACCCCGGTGCCTAAAGGCACCGGGATGGCGGTCCCGCCGGCTTTGGCCCTCATCGCTGCTCGCAGCTATATTTATATATATGTATGTGTGTGTGTGTGTGTGTGTGTGTGTGTGTGTGTGTGTGTGTGTGTAGAGCCGGTGGCACCGCCACCTTGGTGCCTTTAGGGTTATTCTGCACGACGTGCAAAAACGTAACCCCTGCTTTGGAATACATACTAGTATGTATTCCACAATTGGAATACATACTAACATACTAGTCAGAACTGAATAGTTGATATCTGAATGACAGATCACCATAGAAGTCACTGGAAAAAATGTGACTAGTAACAAAAGAATAGTTACTAGTCACCATTGAAATAAGTACTAGTGTCTAATGAATAAGTACTAGTATCTATTTAATAGGTACTAGCATCTAATGAATAAGTACTAGTAACTAATTAATAAGCATTGGTATGTAATGAATAAGGACTAGCATCTAATGAATAAGTACTAGTATCTAATAAATAAGGACTAGTGTCTAATGAATAAGTACTAGTATCTTTAAAAAGGTACTAGTACCTAAAGAATAAACACTAGTATCTAAAGAAAAGGCACTAGTATCTAAAGAATAAGCACTAGTAGCTAATGAATAAGTACTAGTACTTAATGGAATAGATACTAGTATCTAAAAAATAAGTACTAGTAGCATGAAAATAGAGACTAGTAGGTTAAAATGATTAAATGTTAAAACGGCTTGCCATACTCTATCTGTCGTTTCGACTAGTCACAATTACGTTACAGATATCTTAAATGATAATACAAACTATCCAAAATGTAATTACGAACTAGAAAGACGTTATTGATATCTACAATGTTAATTACGAATAGTCAAACTTAGCTTTTAAATGTTAAAAGGGCTTGCCATACAGAAGTGTAGGCTCAGAGAGACACTCAACATTTTCAAACCAAAATATCTGACTTTCTGTGGGTCCTAGCTCATGAGTGTAAATTAGAAAGTTGTCCGGCTTGAGGAGAATATATGAATATATGAAACGATGAGATCAACATGTGTACTGAGTTTCATATTATTACATGCAGAGCGTGTTTTGATTTATGGACCAAGTTTTGGACCCCGTTCCAGGGGGCGCTGTGCTAGCCCCCTTGCCACCTACCCGGGTACCATCTTCCCGGCTCTGATGGCTGTGGGATCTGACCTGTGTGCAAAGTTTCAAGAGTTTTCAAACCCATTAAGGGCCCAAACAGTGAGCTCAGTCTGTTCAAGACTGGAGGGGAAGGAGGAGGGGAGAGGAGAGAGGAGGAGGAGGAGGAAGGAGGGGGGTGAGAAGGAGAAGAGAGAAGAAGAAGAGAGAAAAAAAAAGAGGAAGAAGGAAGAAAGAAAGGAGAGGAGAGGAGGAAGGGAGAAATCTGTCTCCTCAGCCGAGACAACTTTCTAATTTACACTCTCATAAGGCTAGGGTTACAGAAAGTCCAGTGTTTTGGTTTTGATGTTTAATGTATTCTCTATAACGCACTTTCTGTATGGCAAGCCCTTTTAACATTTAAAAGCTAAGTTTGACTATTCGTAATTAACATTGTAGATATCAACAACGTCTTTCTAGTCGTAATTACATTTTGGATAGTTTGTATTATCATTTAAGATATCTGTAACGTAATTGTGACTAGTCGAAACGACAGATAGAGTATGGCAAACCGTTTTAACATTTAATCATTTTAACCTACTAGTCTCTATTTTCATGCTACTAGTACTTATTTTTAGATACTAGTATCTATTCCATTAAGTACTAGTACTTATTCATTAGCTACTAGTGCTTATTCTTTAGATACTAGTGCCTTTTCTTAGATACTAGTGTTTATTCTTTAGGTACTAGTACCTTTTTAAAGATACTAGTACTTATTCATTAGACACTAGTCCTTATTTATTAGATACTAGTACTTATTCATTAGATGCTAGTCCTTATTCATTACATACCAATGCTTATTAATTAGTTACTAGTACTTATTCATTAGATACTAGTACCTATTAAATAGATACTAGTACTTATTCATTAGACACTAGTACTTATTTTCAATGGTGACTAGTAACTATTCTTTTGTTATACTAGTCACATTTTTCCATTGACTTCTATGGTGATCTGTCATTCAGATATCAACTATTCAGTTCTGACTAGTATGTTAGTATGTATTCCAATTGTGGAATACATACTAGTATGTATTCCAAAGCAGGGGTTACCGTTTTTGCACGTCGTACAAATAACCCTAAAGGCACCAAGGTGGCGGATGCCCACCGGCTTATCGCATATGTGTGTGTGTGTGTGTGTGTGTGTATATATATAAATATAGCTGCGAGCCGCGATGGAGGGGCCAACCAACGTCCGCAGTCCAATACCTTCCGGCCCGGGGTGGTCCCCGCAACTAACCGGGTCGCTCTGGCAGTATCTTTCTAGGCCCCTCCTTGAAGGGCGCAGAGCCTGTTCCTTCGATTATTGCCAGCCCAAGCCTGAAGGGCGGCAGACACCTTATTGTTTCCTTCCAATTATTTTATTTTTTTTCTTTTTTTTTATTTTTTTTTTTTTTCTTTTCTAGCGACTATTCCTCAAGCACTTTTGGCCTTGACATGCTCGGATACACACAAGTCAGATTCGCGGCCAGTGGCGGGCCAACGGCTCATTAGGGCCCCCTGAGAAAATGAGTTCCGACACCTGGTCCATAACTCAAACACACTTGCTGAAACTCGAGTACATATTGAATAGCAGAATTTCATCTCTCGCGATTCTTGCTTACCCACCAACAGAAGTTACTTGTTGAGTTTTTTGTAAACACACGCAACAAACTTTAGTGCTCCTCTGGTTTCTAGTGCAAATTCGACGAACTGGTAGCTGGAGTAAGGATGAAATATGGGGATTTTTGTCTCGACCATTATCACATGAAAAGATTGAAACAGAAGTGTGTCATAACTTCAGCATACATTAACTGATCTGGATGAAACTTCAGCAGTGCGTTCGCTGTAAGAGGACGATCACATGGATGTGACTATTGTGAGTCAAAGTTATAGCGCCACCAACTGGCAGCAGGAAGTGTGTCACTTTCAAAATGCTTTGAAATCACCCTCTTATTTTTTACCCGATTTGCTTCAAACTTCATCTGTATAATGTACATACACGGCAGATGAAGACCTATGAATGGATTCTTGATATCTTTGAAACTGTTGCCGTGGCGACGCATCAAACTTTACCATTCTTTTAGGATGCATTCTTTTAGGATTCGAACATTTGTCCATAAATCAAACACACGTGCATGGATTAATATGAAACTCGGTACACTCATAGATCACATCAGGCCAAACAACTTTCGTGCTCTAAGTTTTCACGACAGTTCAAACGGAAGTACGGGAATTATGTTTTTTTTTTTAAATAATTGTCCTAGAAAAACATCAAATTACAACCCATGCTGTTACCAATACACCACCAAACTCGATATGCATGAAGTCAAGACATTGAGGATGCTATATTCCGGACGGATTTTTGATATCTCGGAACGGTTTGGCCGTGGCGGATTTTTTTGACTAAAAAAGGACACATAAAGTGTGTTATAACTTGGTTAGTTTTACTGACAGTTACAAAACTTGCCGTGTATATTGTTCTATTCAAGCCAAACAACTTTCTAATTAACAATAATAAGCTCAAACCCACAGAAAGTCAGATATTGTAGTTTGAATATGATCATGCTCTTTCTGAGCCTAGGCCTGTCACACAGTCTGTGTGTGTGTGTGATTGAGTCTTTTGACACACAGTCTCTGTGTGTGTGTGTAGGGGGAGGGGGCTTAATAATTTCACTGTGTGTCTGGCCTGCTAAAGTAAATACATTTTCTTAAGCCTGGTATTTTTTAAATAAGTTTTTGTTTTTATTTTTATAAGTAAAGACATATAACCTGTTTAATTGTAGTGCATTGACAATAGTTTTATATAATTAGTGTATTAATTAAATTAACTTGGTCCATAAATCAAAAAGGAAGTGTGTTAAAACTTCTGCATACATTAACTGATCTTGATGAAACTTCAGCAGTGTGTTCGTTGTAAGAGGCCGATCACATGGATGTGACTATTGTGAGTCAAATATATAGCGCCACCAACTGGCAGCAGAAAGTGTTTCACTTGCAAAATGCTTTGAAATCACACTCTTACTTTTACCCGATTTGCTTCAGAACTTCATCTGTATAATGTAAACACACGCCAGATGAAGAGCTGTGAAAGCATTATTCAATATCTAAGATAATGTTGCCATAGCAACGCATCAAACTTTAACATTCCTTTTTTTTGATGATTTTGAGTCTCTTAGCGGCTTTTGGGGCCCTTAATGGGTTTGAAAACTCTTGAAACTTTGCACACAGGTCAGATCCCACAGCCATCAGAGCCGGGAAGATGGTACCCGGGTGTGGCAAGGGGGCTGAGCAGCGCCCCCTGGAACGGGGTCCAAAAACTTGGTCCATAAATCAAACACGCTTGCATGTAATAATATGAAACTCAGTACACATGTTGATCTCATCGTTTCATATATTCATATATTCTCCTCAAGCCGGACAACTTTCTAATTTACACTCATGAGCTAGGACCCACAGAAAGTCAGATATTTTGGTTTGAAAATGTTGAGTGTCTCTCTGAGCCTACACTTCTGTATGGCAAGCCCTTTTAACATTTAAAAGCTAAGTTTGACTATTCGTAATTAACATTGTAGATATCAACAACGTCTTTCTAGTCGTAATTACATTTTGGATAGTTTGTATTATCATTTAAGATATCTGTAACGTAATTGTGACTAGTCGGAAACGACAGATAGAGTATGGCAAGCCGTTTTAACATTTAATCATTTTAACCTACTAGTCTCTATTTTCATGCTACTAGTACTTATTTTTAGATACTAGTATCTATTCCATTAAGTACTAGTACTTATTCATTAGCTACTAGTGCTTATTCTTTAGATACTAGTGCCTTTTCTTTAGATACTAGTGTTTATTCTTTAGGTACTAGTACCTTTTAAAGATACTAGTACTTATTCATTAGACACTAGTCCTTATTTATTAGATACTAGTACTTATTCATTAGATGCTAGTCCTTATTCATTACATACCAATGCTTATTAATTAGTTACTAGTACTTATTCATTAGATGCTAGTACCTATTAAATCAATACTAGTACTTATTCATTAGACACTAGTACTTATTTTCAATGGTGACTAGTAACTATTCTTTTGTTACTAGTCACATTTTTTCCAGTGACTTCTATGGTGATCTGTCATTCAGATATCAACTATTCAGTTCTGACTAGTATGTTAGTATGTATTCCAATTGTGGAATACATACTAGTATGTATTACGCAAAGCAGGGGTTACGGTTTTTGCACGTCGTGCAGAATCACCCTTAAAGGCACCAAGGGTGGCGGGTGCCACCGCTTATGTGTGTGTGTGTGTGTGTGTGTGTGTGTGTGTGTGTGTGTGTGTGTGTGTGTGTGTGTGTGGGATGTGTAGCTGCGAGCAGCGATGGAGGGCCAAAGCCAACGGTCCCGCCATACGGTGCCCTTGGGCACGGGGTTGTGCCACCGGGCTGAGGCCCGCAATGCGCTGCTCGCAGCTATATTTTTTTATTTTTTTTATTCTTATGGTGCGCTCACACCGACGCGATTAATCCTTTGGCGGTAAATTCATACAGTCGATGCAAAAACGTGATAGACGCATCATTCGCCGCCGGGCGTTGCGAATGACGCGA
>JAQIUQ010004775.1:0-70000 GCA_030378365.1 Hybognathus amarus
TGCACTGCGAATGGTTTAATGGAATTAAAAATGATGGATAAATATAAAGATATTGATTACAATTGTGATTATGAACATGCAGGTGAAACTTGAAAAACTCAAATATCGTGCAAAAGTTCATTTATTTCAGTGATTCAACTTAAAAAGGGAAACTAATATATTATATAGACTAAGCCTTTATATTTTATTTCTTATAATTTTGATGTAATTATATTTTAATTTTAGGTTTTTCATAAATTTAAGCCATAATCTTAAAAATTATATCAGAAAGGCTTTTGGATATTTCCAAAAAAGGAAATATCACACTTTGCATGTACATCGAAGACTAACTCTTGCACTATTCACAGTGCATCATGGGAGTGAAAGTGCTCTAAAGAGCCTGTTTGGTGTGATTTACTTGTTTTGACTCTGATTGGTAGAGATTTCTCCATTAATCAGAATCATGGGTAATGTAGTTTCTACACCAGGAGTTCTGCTGTAAACATGATTCTATTAAAAATAAGTGTAAAGTGCTGGCTGATGATGAAATCAAAACCATTCAATTAACTACTCTGTAGCTCAGTCTTTAAATATTTATAGTTATTGTTCAACATCGTCCCCTATGGAGAAAATGAATGGGTTTTTACTTCTAGAAACAGACTGTTACACACTATAGTAGAGGACGTGTGCATAAGACCAGACACGATATTTTGGCCGATATTAGGCATTTTCCCAAATATCCGGTATCGGCAGTTATAATGGCCAATAAATGAATATTTAAAAAATAAAATTAAAACAGATGAAATACGCTTCAATCATCTCTCCTTGGCCTGTTATATTGAAAATGTATGTTTTACAATTTGCAGTATGTCTACTGCAAATCTATTGCTAAATTATGGCTCATCATAGACTAGCTAACCACAAAGCTAGTTAATGCCACTATCATCAGTGAAGACCATGTAACGTTAACATTAATGAGCTTGGAAACACCATCTGCTAGATGAATAATCTTCTTTAAAATGCTTTATCATATTATTTAGTTAAAACTCATAAATGACTACAAATAACTATGTTAGGGAAATCTGTTCATGTTTTGTTGACATTTCTGAAAAAAATACATATGTATGGCCAATATATCGGCATATTGGATTTTAAAACCCCAAAATATTTGATATGATACCAAGCCTTCAAAATCCTTTATCTGGTCGGACGTCTTACAGTGTATAGGACTACATAAAATCCATTTCATTATTTAAATATATATTATTATTATTATTTTTAAAATATTTTTTTTTCCATTTTAATTTTCCTGAAGTTATGGGCTGTTTTTTTCTCATTTAATTTTCTCTAGACTCTGATTTAATGGTTAAATTAAATGTCAGTAATCAAAAACATGTCTAAATAGTTGAAATCACAAATTTAACAACAATTAATTAAAAGTTAAACAAACTTTTTTATATAAAAGTTCTATAAATTTTTTTTTTTTTCCTAATTACAAATAAATACAGCATTGGTCAAAAGTGACACCCAGTCCAAGGAAATCTACAACTTCACCCTTTATCTAAATATTCTTAATCTGTTAAAGATTTAATACGCATATTGCGCCGTTCATTCTCATTTTATTTCACGATACAAACGCCAGAGGTGGAAAGTAACTAATTACAAATACTTTCGTAACAGTACTCGAGTATATTTTTTTCTACTTTCTTAAGTATAATTAAAATGTGTGTACTTTTACTCTTACTCGAGTTGAATAAAATAAAGTATTCAACTTTACTACATTTGTTTTTCACCAAAAGTACAAAGTACTATGGAGGCACTTTGACAAAGGTGCACTGTGCTTCAGCCTGTAATAGACAGGTCTGACTTGGGTGCAAAACCAATCAAAACTTTCAGTTTGGCTGGGAGGGGCGGGGTGTTCAAACCACGCGTTAGCGTTGAATTCTCTAGTGCTTGTGTTCTGAATCATAATTGCTAACGTTTCAGATTTCAGGCATGTAAAAGTGCAAAAGTTCCTTACAATACCACCAATGGCCTCCCAGAACATTATCAGTAGAACAAAACAAAACATATTTAACTAATGTTAACCCTTACCTCACTTAAATTATTTTTTACTGGCACTTTTTTACCACTGTTGTAAATTGTATGAGTATCTCACTTAACCTTCTTTTGCTTTCAATTTTAAAATGAAACGTTAAGGTGAACTTTCATGGACTTTCAAAGTACGCACACGTCAGCCGTGTTTGAAAATTGGTCTCATATTTCGTCTAACACAGAGTGAGAATATATTATTAAATTATATGATGCAAGCTACGCTGATTTGCATTGCATTAAAGACTCGAGTGAAGTGCTCCATATCGCCATCATCTTGCCATTTTGGTTAAAAATAGATAAATAATACTATAGTAGTTTGTAACATAGTTACTTGAGTAGTTTAAGCAAACTACTTATTTACTCTTACTTGAGTAGTAATATTTTTCAATACTTCTACTTGTACTCAGGTAAATTATTACTTAAGTAGCAATACTTTCACTTAAGTACAATTTGTTAGTACTCTTTCCAGCACTAGATAACAATGAAATATGCCAATTTGTGCCGACAAAATTTACACAGGCTGTCATACAAACAATTTATGAACACATTCAAAATCAAGAGAACCAAAAATATGAATTTGATTGAGTACAGTCTACCTTTTGACTTATTTGTCCAAAACTTGCCAAAAGCTTAGCATTACATTCCACATAAGTACAGAAAAGTCTATTATTATTGGATTCCACAATTCTGGATTTCCCGCATTGAGAAATACATAGGCCTAACATATGGCTCAAATGTCCTGCATATCGAAATCTCTCAAACCCTGTCAAGCTTCCTATATAGAAAGCATTTTTTTTCAACAAAAAGGCGAAAACATCCAAGCAATCATCTCACAGGAGTTTGAGAGGATTGAGGCAGCACATTAAAAGTAATGCCCTGCTGATGGTATAGGCAAGAGACATTCAATGCTAATCTAGCTAGGCTACACATAGGTATGTAGTAAGGGTGTCACAATATATCACAATACAAAAATGGATCATTATGTATGTGTATAGTTCACACAATATGAAAGTTAGTGTGAGAGAATAGCTCAAGTTTTCAGGAGTTTTAGTGTCAGCACTACATTAAACTGCTATATATATATAATGTTTATTATAATGTATAAAAATGGACTGGGGAACATATCTGTGGTCCTGATAATGCCAAATGTCTGATACCTATAAAATGGCCGACATTATTATAAATATATTTAGTCAGTAACTGAGATTATATTTTCATACTTAGAATCATGAATATTGTTATTCTAGCGTCTCATTGTCCTGTGCTTTGGGTTTCAGCACCGAGTTCTCCAAGACTATTACACACAATGTAACACCAAATTTAACATTTTAATCAACAGTACATTTTGTGTCAAGCCTTTATCATGTCTTGAGCATTGCAATAATATCATATCGTGAGTTCAGCTATGATAGTGTATGGCAAGCTTTTTAACATTTAGTCATTTAAACCTACTAGTCTATTTTCATGCTACTAGTACTTATTCTTAGATACATAGTATCTATTCCATTAATTACTAGTACTTATTCCATTAGCTACTAGTGCTTATTCTTTAGATACTAGTGCCTTTTCTATAGATACTAGTGTTTATTCTTTAGGTACTAGTACCTTTTAAAGATACTAGTACTTATTCATTAGACACTAGTCCTTATTTATTAGATACTAGTACCTATTCCAAATGTTACTAGTAAGAATTTTTATTTTACTAGTCACAACTGCTTTTTTACTAGTCTTATGTAATGACTAGTCAGCAACGGCCACTGTAGAGTTCATTTAAAAATCTTACTAGTAAAATTTCTTACTAGTAGCATATTGGAATAAATACTAGTATCTAATAAATAGGTACTAGTATCTATTGAATAAGTACTAGTATCTAATAAATAAGTACTAGTATCTATTGAATAAGTACTAGTATCTATATAAATAAGTACTAGCATCTATTGAATAAGTACTAGTATCTATTGAATAAGTACTAGTATCTATTGAATAAGTACTAGTATCTAATAAATAAGTACTAGTATCTAATGAATAAGTACTAGTATCTATTGAATAAGTACTAGTATCTATTGAATAAGTACTAGTATCTAATAAATAAGTACTAGTATCTATTGAATAAGTACTAGTATCTATTGAATAAGTACTAGTATCTATTGAATAAGTACTAGTATCTAATAAATAAGTACTAGTATCTATTGAATAAGTACTAGTATCTAATAAATAAGTACTAGCATCTATTGAATAAGTACTAGTATCTATTGAATAAGTACTAGTATCTATTGAATAAGTACTAGTATCTAATAAATAAGTACTAGTATCTAATGAATAAGTACTAGTATCTATTGAATAAGTACTAGTATCTATTGAATAAGTACTAGTATCTATTAAATAAGTACTAGTATCTAATGAATAAGTACTAGTATCTATTGAATAAGTACTAGTATCTATTGAATAAGTACTAGTATCTAATAAATAAGTACTAGTATCTAATAAATAAGTACTAGTATCTATTGAATAAGTACTAGTATCTATTGAATAAGTACTAGTATCTATTGAATAAGTACTAGTATCTATTGAATAAGTACTAGTATCTAATAAATAAGTACTAGTATCTATTGAATAAGTACTAGTATCTATTGAATAAGTACTAGTATCTATTGAATAAGTACTAGTATCTATTGAATAAGTACTAGTATCTAATAAATAAGTACTAGTATCTATTGAATAAGTACTAGTATCTATTGAATAAGTACTAGTATCTATTGAATAAGTACTAGTATCTATTGAATAAGTACTAATAACCTATTGAATAAGTACTAGTATCTAATGAATAAGTACTAATAACCTATTGAATAAGTACTAGTATCTATTGAATAAGTACTAGTATCTATTGAATAAGTACTAGTATCTATTGAATAAGTACTAGTATCTATTGAATAAGTACTAGTATCTATTGAATAAGTACTAGTATCTATTGAATAAGTACTAGTAATCTATTGAATAAGTACTAGTATCTATTGAATAAGTACTAGTATCTATTGAATAAGTACTAGTATCTATTGAATAAGTACTAATAACCTATTGAATAAGTACTAGTATCTATTGAATAAGTACTAGTATCTATTGAATAAGTACTAGTATCTATTGAATAAGTACTAGTATCTATTGAATAAGTACTAGTATCTATTGAATAAGTACTAGTATCTATTGAATAAGTACTAGTATCTATTAAATAAGTACTAGTATCTATTGAATAAGTACTAGTATCTATTGAATAAGTACTAGTATCTATTGAATAAGTACTAATAACCTATTGAATAAGTACTAGTATCTATTGAATAAGTACTAGTATCTATTGAATAAGTACTAGTATCTATTGAATAAGTACTAGTATCTATTGATAAGTCCTACCTCGTACGCCGACTTCCATCACCCGTGAACGTACGTAGCGTAGGAACCGCGACGCGCGATCGTTGCCGGAAGTCAGATATTTTCATTTATAAAGTTTTAAATATGTATATTTTTACGATAATACTGCACGGATTACCCTCAGAAGGCCTTCGTTTATCACCCTGGAGCCGGATGGATGACTTTTGTGAAGGATTTATGCACATTTTTGGGACTTGAAGGAGCTGGACCCCATTTCTGCACATTATATCCACTGAAGGGTCTAAGACATTTTCTAAAATAACTGAAAATGTGTTCGTCTGAAACAAGATTGACATATGCATCTCAATCGGCTTGAGGGTGAGTAATGCATGGTTTAAATATCATTTTTGGCCGAACTATCCCTTTAATGGAATAGATACCAGTATCTAAAAAATAAGTACTAGTAGTATGAAAATAGAGACTAGTAGGTTTAAATTATTAAATGTTAAAACGGCTTGCCATAATATGTGTTGAATCGAGAGTTTAGGTTTTACACTGCAATGCAATCAGTGGCGTTTCACACGGTCTGAACAGCAGAGAACGTGACTCACAATAGTTTGGTCTTGATTTTGACAATCTTCTGGTTGAACTGTTGAGCCTGTTTGATCAGTCCCAGAGTCTCCAGCGTTTCTGGATCCAGTCTCTCTTTCAGCACACCATCAGGAACACAGATCTGAAGCACAACACACAGACAAAGCCGGTAATTAGACACTCGTCACCAAACCAGCTGCGGAAGCTCTATCCTGAGGAATTAAAACACAAGAATAATATCCCAGCATCCGTGAGTACAACACTGCCCACATCCAACCTCAACGGCCTTCAGCTAGACTTACATAACACACTAATAACAAACCTGCATACTAATCAGGCGTACAGCGCTTTAAATGAAGACGGGTCTCGATGAGTCACTCGTTCCCATCGAAAATCTCATTGTGTTCAGCTGCGATACACACGTTATGAGGCCTAGTCTCCTATAGATGCTGGAGGTTTCTTTAATTTTTCACTAGAGGACAGGATTTGGGCCGCTCGATACTGTACTGCAGCTAATCGTCAGAGTCAGGGGATCGGCCACACACACATCAAAAGAGCATTTCCTCAAGCGCAGTGTGAGGAAGAAGAGCTGCGTCTCGAAGAGCATTACTGCCACACTGTGGCCACGGAGACCGCCACACGCTGCTCGACTCAAACACTGCAGATGAGCAATATTAGTAATAATTAAGGAATAATCCCTTTTTTCCTTCCATATTTAATTTGAACAGTACAGCTCTATTGTGTAGCACTAATGCACTGAAGCATTGATTCCATATGATTAACAGATTAGTTCAGGTAATGTTTTATGTTTTCAGTTGATTGCCAGAAAAAGGGCCTTGTTTATGTTGGGCACTAAAAATTAATTTAACAAATTCAATTAATATGAAATGCTTTTCTGTTTATTAAAATGTAATTAAACCATTAAAATGGAATCCAGATCACATAAAACAGATAATGTTTTGGGGTTTTTATAAACAGAATTAAAAATAATAATAATAATATTTCATAGGACCCTTGATTTTTGTTAACCTGTTAATACATTTTAATTAACCTTTTAATTGTTAAAATGTGTAAGCTTCATGGTTTCAATTAATTAGACATGCATTTTGATTACTACAATTTAATGTAATGGTGCGTTCACACCGAACGCGAATATAGCGTCAAATGCGCGTCAAACCGCGTCTAGTTCAGACGCTTGAACATTTTGAACCCATTCGCGCGTCTGCGTCACTTCGCGAATTAAAAAAATTAAAAACAACAGTACAATTTCTTTCTGGCATAAGTTTGAACCGACATGTCTGAAGTAAAAGATATTGCTGCTCTGTACTTATTGTGGAAACGGAGGAAAGCCAAACTGTTTTGGACAACAGTGATCGACCTGACGTATCGATTAGCTCTTCGTTGATTGGCTGGCGCAACAAAGCGTCATGCGAATCTTCCGCTCGAAGTTCAAATTTTCCAACTTGCGCGAAGACGTTCTGCGGCAAACAGCGTCGCTCAATTCGCGTCATTCGCAAACGCCCGGCAGCGAATGATGCGTCTATTCACGTCTTTGCATTGACTTTGTATGTAATTTACTCGCAGCAAAGGATTAAGTGCGGTTCGATATGAGCGCACCATGAGAATAAAAAAAAAATAAAATAAAAATAAAACTGAATTTGGGGAAACATCTAAAGGATTTCAGTAGGCCCCTATGCAACATTCAGGAGACGCACACATCTCACACAACTCAAACCTCTCATACAACCCAAACATTAGGGGTAAAAAAAAAATCCATCCATCGATGAATCCCGACTCGCTCTCCAACGATCCTGGATCAATTCTGAGAATTTCTGAATCTATTCTGAGTTTAGTTTTGAACCAGATGTGCAATAACGCTGAGTTTGCTTTAGAAACACCCGTATTCTGCTTGCTTTCAATTCCTCACATAGGCCTACACACACCACTCGAACCTTCCATAAAATAATCTTTCATAAAGTTTGGAAAGATTGACGCGAATTCGAGGACATTCACTGGCTTCATTGCACGCGCTGTGAGAGACGCGCACTTTGTTTGATGTTACACTTAAAATGTGCTGTCTCGACCGTCGGTATTTCCTTCCGAATGCTCTACGAAGTCATCATTTATGTGGCTTGGAATGCAGTGGACTTACACAACCGGTCAAAAGTTTAAGGTCGGTAAGTTTTTTAATGTTTTTAAAAGAAGTTTCTTCTGCTCACCAAGGCTGCAATTTTTCTGATACAAAAAAAACAGTAATATTGTAAAATATTATGACAATTTAAAATGACTTTTTTATGTTAATATATATTAAAATGTAATTTATTCCTCTGAAAAAAAGCTGCATTTTCAGCATCATTACTCCAGTCTTCAGTGTCACATGATCCTTCACAAATCACTCTAATATGATGATTTTATGCTCCAAAAACATGTATGATTATTATCCATGTTGAAAACAGTTTTTTACATTTTTATTTCAGGATTTGTTGATGAATAGAAAGTTCAAAGAACAGCATTTATTTAATTAGAATCTTTTCTAACATTATAAATGTCTTTACTGTAACTTTTGATTAATGTAACTCATCCTTGATGAATAGAAGTATTGATTTCTTATTTATTTCCCCCAAAAATAAAATACAAATTCTTACTGACCCCAAACTTTTTAAAGGGTAGTGTTTAATGTAACAAAAGCTTTCCATTTCAGATAAAAGCTGTTCTTCTGAACTTTCTATTCATCAAAGAATCCTCAAATAAAAATGTTTTTGGAGCATAAATTCATCATATTAGAGTGATTTGTGAAGGATCATGTGACACTGAAGACTGGAGTAATGATGCTGAAAATTCAGCTTTTTTCAGAAAAATAAATTACATTTTAATATATATTAACATAAAGTCATTTTAAATTGTCATAATATTTCACAATATTACTGTGTTTTTTGTGTATTTTTTATCAAAAAATTGCAGCCTTGGTGAGCAGAAGAGACTTCTTTTAAAAACATAAAAAATCTTACCGATCTTAAACTTTTGACCGGTAGTGTATATATTTAAAATATGAACCTCACTAACAGAAGACTGCTTTCAATTTCAAATCCTCACGCGCGGATTTTAAATTAAGTAATTATTTAAAAAAAGTAGGCCTACTTAATTATATAAACTAATGAATTAATAAGGGGGGAAGTATATAAAGAATCGTTCAGGAATCGGATCGTGGCTCCCAGAATCGAATTCGGATCGTGAGGTGACCAAAGATTCCCACCCATACCAAACATCATACACAACCCACACATCTGACACAACTCACCAAACAGGCTCCAACCAACTGGGTAAAATGATCTCGCTTGTGTTTCTCCTCCAAACAGCCGGTCTCGATATCTGCAAATCAACACACATGCACGTCAAGTGATTCAGATGAGGTCAGGCATAGATAGCATGTATAAATCAATTCCTAATGTGTTTTGTACACCTACTGACAATAATTAATGGTTACAAGAGGTGTTTGGAAAAAAACTGTTTTGAAAACCTGCCATACTGTTAAATTTCCAATATTAATGATTATATACAATATCTTAGAGGAGGAGAAATGGATATTTTGGATATGGATATTTAGAAATGGAGAAATATATATATTTATGAAGACCATTTTTGATAGTGATACGCAGGGTAAAATTGACACAGCATTAAGTATCACATTTAAACAGTATCCAAGTCTGTCTTAAACACCAGTCTTAATCATTTTCATCAAAGCCTTAACCGACCTCAGACCTAATGGCAATACCAATTATTAATAACTCTTCACAATAAATCAAAAATAATTAGATAAACACATTACTATTGTAATACAACTACGCATGTAGAGAGAGAGAACTATGTATTGAAAACCTATATTTTTGTACACTACTAAAAGAAAATATTTAGTTTTCTTTATTTTTAACAGGCCAGTGAAATTAACGATCTGTCTATGGTTAGACAGATGTGGGATCTTCTTATTCTCAAGGTCATTTAGCAGGTCAAATCTTTAGTTTAACTATTTTTATTGATGCGTTTCCAATCAGAGAGATACAGACCCAGAAATAGAGGTATTTCTTTCTCTGAATCGGTAAAATCTTATTTATGGCTATAAATGTGTCTGTCGACTAGCATTCAAAGCTAGTCTTAAATGCATTTTGAACACGTTGGAACGAAGCATTTATCGGTAATGAACTTGCAGGGATTCAGTGTAGGGTGTTTCAAGAACTGTCGTATCTCCATATAACATTAAATTAACATTTAAATCAAATCACACTGGGCCTGACAAACGAACAGCAGGGAAACTGAGAGCTTCATTAGAATAAGTTCAGTCAGACTCTTCAGATTCAGACGCTGATTTATGCAAACATCTGTCAGGACAGCGATCTATGTGAACACACCACTGCAGTTTAATAAGCATGTTCACTCGTGCGCGGGACAGAAGCGCCGCTCAACGCAAACACACCCTGGCTCCACTTCACCAGGACAAATGAGATGACACTTACTTTAGATTGGGTTAATCAGCGTTAGCAGATCCAGACTTACCTAATATACAGAAAACATCAGCTAAAACAGACGCCATGTCGTCCCGCAGCTCCTGAAAGACAAATATGATTGCGTTCACTGGCACGTCACACACAGCATTTCAATTTTAACAATCTGTAATTATTATTCGAAAAATAAAATACTATTCAAATTTACTACGTTGCTTTGCTGGCTGTAAATCCATGATAAATCCCAATCACTAACTCACAGTTATAATTAAATGCACTGGGGGGCGCTGTGGAGCGTGTGCGCAACAAGTAACAAGTTGTGTGTATTTGATCACAAAATGTTGTCGTCTGCCTCGCGAAGTTTGGAATTACTTGAAAAATTATCTTAAAAAAAATGGAACTACTTTCAATCAAATTAAATAATGAATCGGAGTAGGGATGCACCGATATGAACATTTTGGCCGATACGATAATTCTTTATATTTGAAAGCCGATAACCGATATATCGGCCGATGAATCTAAATCCAATTTTTATATCATTTTTGAAAGCCTGATTGCAAAAACAAAAGTCTCACAATTAAAATCCGTCCCCTAACACAATTGTAATGTTCTCATTGTAGGCGATATGACAGCACATTTTGCATATTTCTATATTTTCCTTTTTGATTCTAATCATATTTCAAGCAATTAAAATCAATCATGTTGAGCAGTGCGCATCTTAAGTGTTTCAGTTGTCAAGTGTTGAAGGAAATAATTCATTTATCAGCTTTAATATATCAGCCAAATTTTATTATCGGGGCCGATAACGATAACATAAAAATGAGCAAATATCGGCCGATACCGATATGGTGGCCGATATATCGTGCACCCCTAAATCTGAGTTATAATATCATCTCCACAATGAGAAATCACATTGAAACAGTCGACTGAAGAAAGATCTGGGCTGAGTTTCCCGATAACGTTGTCTCTTCAGCGCGCTACGAAGACTCTTAAGGTATAGCTTAACTGAAGGTATACCATTTCCAGGCGTGTTCCCCGAACGATACCTTAGAAAGCTGCTTAAGATATACCTTCTTACATGCGACGTTACCGGGTGCTGTCCGTGGCGATGGTGCTGAATCTGTTGATATCGATGACTCGAGAATCAATTATTCTCTCGTGCAGGGGCTGTTTATGTGAGAAAGCGCTGTTCTTTATAAAAGAAACCTGTCAAGCACTTCAGAAATAGTGGAAATTGCATTTATTTGGACTCATGGGATATTATAAAAAATAACAAATTGCAAACTAAATTAAACCCTGGATATTTTATATAATTTCGGAAAGAGTACGCAAATGCACAATCTCGTGCTCAAACGTGTCATGCGTCTAACCCACTACAGTAACTGTCCGTATGCTTTCATTGCATTAGAAAGGGCCACTTATATTATCATAATATATTTGCTATAATTTCTTTATTTACTCCACAAGCAGGGTTGATTGCCCAGCAGCTGCATCACATTATTGGTGTAAACAAAAATTTTCTGTGATTGGATGACCTACTCAATAAAAGCGCAACACGCGGAACATTTAATCAATCGCTATGGCGGAGAAAAAAGAAAGAAAGAGGAGAGCCCCCAGCTTTAATCCAGCTGAAATGGACATCCTTTTAAACGAGGTGGCACTCCACAAAGATGTGCTTTTTTCGAGTTTGTCTTGACACATCCGGACTAATAAGATCTAAAAGCTGCTGAATTTGCTGTCGTGGCAGGCGAAATTTCTTTCGAATTGTATCTTCTCACATGGTAGCCAGGGGACTAAAGTTTTCGCGAATATAATAGTGCACATACACTAAATGTCTTCGCGGACGGCGCCGTCTTTGATTTAGCACAACTATTCGCTGTATCGCTGCCATAGTTTGACCAAATTCCCCCACCACAGTCATTCTCTTTAAATAGACGAATAAGCCTTTACTTTCGAATGGTTTGCCAGCTGATTTGGATAATATAATTAAAAAGCTAACAACAATCAGTGTAATGACAATTTTATTCTTTGCATGAAAACACTTGAATTAGCCTAATTGAACACTGTCTGGGTGTAGTAAAACTTCAGAATTATATTCATATAGACATTTAACAGTGATAAGGTAAAGCTAAGAGTGGTCCAGACCAACCTTCCGAAAGTATGACTTACAGAAGGTATACTTAACTAAGAACGTTTCGGGAAACACGTATTAAAGATCAGATACAGCTTAAGGTGTAACTTAAGAACGACGTAGCGTTAAGAAGGTTTCGGGAAACTCAGCCCTGTCCATCACTGCATCACTGCAGGTAAAGCGCAGCTGGAAATTATAGCAAAATGATTGAGACGTATACTTCCTTTAAGTTTTGTATTGCTTAATCGTAAACTTCTTCAGCGATGGCGAAAAAAATAAATAAAATAAAAACTTAACGTCTTTCTCGTTAAACGGCATTTAAATAAACGAATATTCGATTTTTATGAGCCTGAATACTCAAATGCAATATTTTTGAAAAATGCCCATTCCTAGTTTCAACGCATCCATTTTTCCCGTTCACTGAACACACTCGTGATGTGAAGTGTGTGATCGATCACTGGCACATCTCAGCTGTGTTTAGAAGGGGAGTTTCATCTCGCTGGATGAGATGTCACAGCAAAGGCAATCCACATAGATCAAACGCCACACACACAACCTCAGAGAGCGACACACACACTTCACATCTCAGCAGAGTTTCTGAGGTCCGAGATGAACTTCTCGTTGTAATTGTAACAATGGTTGTAATTGTTGGAGTGCAACATCCTCTTGTGTCCAGCCGTAAAGGGATACAAATTAAACGTCATTTATTTCACGAAGGTGTTGTTCCAAACCCATATGACTCTATGATCTTACATTAAACAGTCATATTTAAGGTAGCTGGTTGTACTTTTTCAACCAATTACAATAAACTGGGGATGAGGCCCTCAAGCCTCGATAGCACACAAGAGCCCAGTGTGTGTGACTAGGGCCCGATGAGTCCCGCAATGCAGAAAATTAAATGAAACCATTGAAATGTAACCTATAACAATTAAAACAAAAAAACACAGAATTTGTAAAATAGAATAAAAAATAAACGCATTTCATAGGGCCCTAAATATGTAATTTTGTATAATTTTAATATATTGTTGCAAAAATGTATAAGCTTCATGATTTTGATTAATTAAACATGTTTTTTTGACTACTAACATTTAATTTAACCATTAAAATGGCGTCTAAAAAAGTAAACAAAAGAACTGGGAACCAATTTGGAAGAAAAAATAAATAAATGAACGGATTTCATAAGGCCCAATGTAACAAAGCAACCCAAACATCTCATGATCTGCAATGTTTTACGAATGTTTTCATTTTTGTATGGAACTGAATGAAATTCACTCTTTATTCATTGGCATTCTCCTCCTCAACATGGGAAACCCTGGACTATATTAATGATACATTTTTGAACTTAAGAGTCTCCATCCTCACTAAACTCCCAAAACAAACTCCAAACGAAATGAGTTTGGGCCTGATTTTGTTCAAAATGACACAGCGGTTTGTCCTTCGACGTGGATGTACACGCAGGAGAAGAGGTTGAGCACTCACCATGACATCAGCCAGGAGAGCGGCGGCCACATCCACCTTCAGATTGCCCTGGATAACATGCCAGCAGAGCTCATACAGGCCGGACTGCAGATCTACAAGACACACACACACACTCAGTGAATGCATTCAGTTCCAATAGGCGTACTGATGACACCTGCACAACATTTAAGAGTTTCAGTTGATACAGGGTTTCTGCAGGTTTCAGTAAGTCAAATTGAAGACCTTTTTAAGACATTTTAAGACCGTAAACATTGAAATTTAAGACCTACACAACGCACTACCAAAAATTGAAATAAGAAAATTTTCGGAAAAAATGATTTTATAAGTGTGTGTGTAGGTGAAATTTGTACTTTGCATTTTATACTGTAATAACACAATTATAGTTGATTTTAGTTGATCATACCCAGAGATGAAATGGTATTAACATTTAATTTCATGATTACAATGTATGTCTAAACCTAGCAAATAAAATTAGCACTTTTTGTTTACATAAACATTAAAATACTATTAAAAATGATGGCCATTTTAAAGGAGTGTCTTGCAACAGGTTAAGTCTAGTTAAAATAAAGTCTTCACAAAAATAGTTTTAATAAACAGATTTCACGTCTTTCAGCCTTTAAGGAGGCTTTCACACTAGCACTTTTGGTGCGCACCCGAGTTCGAATGACGTCAGAGTTCGGTTCGTTTGGATGATGTGAACGCTGTCTTCCGAACTCGGGTGCGCACCAGCGAACCGTACTCGGGTCCGCTTAGAAAGGTGCTCTGGGGTACGGTTCATGTGAACTCCAGTACGTTCGCTGCTGATATGAATGCAAACGGACCAAACCGCGGAAGTGAACCGCTATTGATGACGTATAATGTGGTCGAATCATTTTTCCGATTTATCTTTTCTAGGGCTGGTCCAGAATACTTTACAAGGAAGTAGTGTCGTATTTGGTGCAATATAGATAGACAGCTGAGACGCGACATGTTTCGAATTAATAAACCTTGAATAAACTACACAACAGCGCGAGCAGGAAGCGGCGTGCCTCACGCGAGCCGAGTTTATGCTCCGAGAACTGACATATTGCAGAACAGACAAACACAGGTCTTATATGGAGGGATTATATGCTCCGAGAATGGACACTGCTGCACTAGTGATATAACTTAAACTTAAATTTAAATGAATAAAACATAGCAGCGAAATTTAAATAAATAAAAATGAAATTTAAATGAATAAAACAGCAACAAAATTTAAATAAAACAAAGCAACGAAATTTAAATAAATAAAACATATAGCAACGAAATTTACATAAATAAAAACGAAATTTAAATGAATAAAACAGCAACAAAATTTAAATAAAACAAAGCAACGAAATTTAAATAAATAAAACATAGCAACGAAATATAAATAAATAAAACATAGCAACGAAATTTAAATAAATAAAAACGAAATTTAAATGAATAAAACAGCAACAAAATTTAAATAAAACAAAGCAACGAAATTTAAATAAATAAAACATAGCAACGAAATATAAATAAATAAAACATAGCAACGAAATTTAAATAAATAAAAACTAAATTTAAATGAATAAAACAGCAACAAAATTTTAATAAAACAAAGCAACAAAATTTAAATAAATAAAACATAGCAACGAAATATAAATAAATAAAACATATAGCAACGAAATTTAAATAAATAAAAACGAAATTTAAATGAATAAAACAGCAACAAAATTTAAATAAAACAAAGCAACGAAATTTAAATAAATAAAACATAGCAACGAAATATAAATAAATAAAACATAGCAACGAAATTTAAATAAATAAAAACGAAATTTAAATGAATAAAACAGCAACAAAATTTTAATAAAACAAAGCAACGAAATTTAAATAAATAAAACATAGCAACAAAATATAAATAAATAAAACATATAGCAACTAAATTTAAATAAATAAAATCGAAATTTAAATAAAAACATAGCATAATAACGGGTAAAAAGGATAATACATTTTGTTTCTATTATTCTTTTCTTTGAAAACAAAACCAAAGGTTAAAAAAAGAACAAATGTGAAGCGAGCTATTCTTTCCATTTTGATGCCTTTTCAGTAGCGGTTACCAAGCAACATGATTACGCCGCCAGCTGCAGCTTGATGAGGCAAGCGTACCGCGGTTCGGATACAAATATATAATGTGAACACAGACCATTGGGGGCAGGGGAGGGGGAGCAATCGAACTCGGGGTTCGGAACAGGCAATCGAACCAAGTGTGAAAGCCCCCTAAATGAAAAAATGATAAATTACTGACATTCACCTCCGTTATCTTCTATTATTAATTGTAAAATTTGGGCCGATTTTCCTGTTGCGTCTGTCGTTGCTATGCAACCACGCACTGCAATGATGGCCATATTTTAAAGGAGTGTCTTGCAACAGGTTAAGTCTAGCTAAAATAAAGTCTTCACAAAAATAGTTTTATAAACAGATAAATCTCACAGTATTTCAGCCTTTAAATGATCTTTTATAAGAGTCAAAAAATGATAAATTACTGACATTCACATCCCCTTATCGTTTATTATTAATAGTAAAATTTGGGCCGATTTTCCTGTTGCGTCTGTCGTTGCTATGCAACCACGCACTGCGCTCTCCATAACGACAGAGACATTTTAGTAGCCAATGGATTTCCACCACAGAGAAACACTTGCCGTAACGTTAGATCTGCGACAAGATTTATTGACGGAGAAGAGAAGAACACCCGTAGTGTTTGGGTGCGCCGCGATCCTTCATGTTGACTGAGCTTTCAATGTTGTTACGGAAGGGGCTGATTGGTTGGTTCTTCGGATTCGTTTCGGCATTCTGAATCTGAAATGGTGAGATTTTTTCAATCTCGCTGTGGATGCAACTCGCCTATATTTAAATGAACTTGAACCCCCAAACCTGGTGTATGAACGGCCTCTTAAGCCACGAGCTAATGCTAGCGCGCGAGCGGCGTGTTGAACCGGTTTGAACCCCTGCACTAGAGCTCCGCTTTGTAGGCTACGACTCAATACTTTTTGCTACTTTGTAATAACTTTCTGCGGCCAGAGTTTAGGCAAATGAACGAGGGTAAAATCTTTTTAAGACCTGACTAAAACAAATTTAAGACCTCAGATGAAAATCTAGCCCTTTTTAAGGCCTTAAATTTGACGTTCAGAATTTCAGACTTTTTAAGACCCCACGGAAACCCTGTTGATGGTACATGTGTGGCCAGTGCTTTTGTCCTTCTGTCGTCATTCACATCCATGACATGTTTGTGTCTTATAACACCGTTCTTCCCTATACACCCCTTTTGCATCTACGTCACGGCGCTAGCTGGAGGCAAAACAAACGGACTGGAGGCGGCCAATACAAACCAGCACAGATTCGTAAAGAGATTAAATTATTACTATTAAATATAATAATTGTTGTGTTGTTGGATGCAAGAATTGATGAAAAATGAATATGCTGGAACTGGAACTTTTATTTCTAGAAAATATTCACATTAAAATCACACCGTAAGTCACTCTTTACATTCCACGAACTGCGGATCGTACACACAAGTCTTTTACATGACCATTCAGCACATAGTTATGGTCAATCACATAGTCCTCATTTTTTTTCTTCTTTTTAAAGGAAACACAATTTTGAGGCTTGAACTGAGGAATTGATTAAGCTGATAAAATTAAGGAAAAAGGGCTAATTATGCGGTTTTATTTAGAGTCACCATAGTTGGTTCCCAGCATGCTTTGCACATGGCTGGTAATGAAGTAGAAATATTGAAATTGGGGATGGACAACGATTAATCGCATCCGAAATAAAAGTTTGTGTTTACATAATATATGTGTGTGTAGTGTGTATAATTAATTTGTATATATATAAATACCCACACATGCATGTATATATTTAAGAAAAATCTGTTATTAATATATCAAACATTTATATATAATATTAATTATGTATAAATATATATAAAGTATATACATGCAAATATTTCTTAAATATATACATGCATGTGTGTGTATTTATATATACAAATTAATTACACACACACATATATTATGTAAACACAAACTTTTATTTTGGATGCGATTAATCACGAATAAATCGTTGCCCATCCCTAATTGAAATTAAGTTTTTAAACGCTTTCTTCGCAGCGAAAATGACGTTGATCGCTTCTTCCAGCAAACACCACGCCTATCAAGTAAGGATACTGTTGGCGGTGGAAACGCAAGCCTGATCATGGCGTACCCGACCCCGTACTGTACCGTACCCCTCAGTGGAAACGAGGCATTATTGAGGAACGTAGAACATGTTGGACCTAGTGTCAATAACGTGCGTCCTCCTGTGATGGGCTGTTCGGATACGGGTGTGAACTATCTGCTCCATCAGTCTGAGATCTGATATAAAGCAGCTTCTTCCAACATGGTGGCTGATTTCATGAAGTTTGTTCATAGTATTAAAATCCCATTCTGTTTGCCTTTTAATTATTGGTTTTAGATGCACATTTTGACGCCTGCTGATAATGGCATTTCCTTTGATTCACAGTATCCGGATAACCAACGAAACCAGGTATTAAATTGATGACCCTTTAGTTAGAGCAATTTTATAAGTGCTGGGTGATCTTTTTAAAGGGTGACAATGCTTGGAAACATCACATCAGAACATATAAAGTCAGAATTGCGTGATATAAAGTCAGAATTGCGAGATATAAAGTCAGAATTATTTATATTTCTATTTATTATTTATTATTTATATTTATATCACAATTCTGACTTTATATCACGCAATTCTGACTTTATATCACAATTCTTGACTTTATATCACGCAATTCTGACTTTATATCGCAATTCCTGACTTTATATCTCGCAATTCTGACTTTATATCACGCAATTCTGACTTTATATCACGCAATTCTGACTTTATATCACAATTCTGACTTTATATCACAATTCTGACTTTATATCACAATTCTGACTTTATATCAGCAATTCTGACTTTATATCACGCAATTCTGACTTTATATCACGCAATTCTGACTTTATATCACGCAATTCTGACTTTATATCTTGCAATTCTGACTTTATATCAGCAATTCTGACTTTATATCACGCAATTCTGACTTTATATCACGCAATTCTGACTTTATATCACGCAATCTCTGACTTTATATCACGCAATTCTGACTTTATATCATCGCAATTCTGACTTTATATCACGCAATTCTGACTTTATATCACGCAATTCTGACTTTATATCTCGCAATTCTGACTTTATATCTCGCAATTCTGACTTTATATCTCGCAATTCTGACTTTATATCTCGCAATTCTGACTTTATATCTCGCAATTCTGACTTTATATCTAGCAATTCTGACTTTATATCTACGCAATTCTGACTTTATATCTCGCAATTCTGACTTTATATCAGCAATTCTGACTTTATATCTTAGCAATTCTGACTTTATATCACGCAATTCTGACTTTATATCACAATTCTGACTTTATATCATCGCAATTTCTGACTTTATATCACGCAATTCTGACTTTATATTCACAATTCTGACTTTATATCACAATTCTGACTTTATATCACGCAATTCTGACTTTATATCGCAATTCTGACTTTATATCGCAATTCTGACTTTATATCTCGCAATTCTGACTTTATATCACGCAATTCTGACTTTATATCTCGCAATTCTGACTTTATATCTCGCAATTCTGACTTTATATCTCGCAATTCTGACTTTATATCTCGCAATTCTGACTTTATATCTCGCAATTCTGACTTTATATCTCGCAATTCTGACTTTATATCACAATTCTGACTTTATATCATCGCAATTCTGACTTTATATCTACGCAATTCTGACTTTATATCACGCAATTCTGACTTTATATCACGCAATTCTGACTTTATATCTCGCAATTCTGACTTTATATCTCGCAATTCTGACTTTATATCTCGCAATTCTGACTTTATATCTCGCAATTCTGACTTTATATCGCAATTCTGACTTTATATCACGCAATTCTGACTTCTATATCACAATTCTGACTTTATATCTCACAATTCTGACTTTATATCTCGCAATTCTGACTTTATATCTCGCAATTCTGACTTTATATCTCGCAATTCTGACTTTATATGTCGCAATTCTGACTTTATATCATCGCAATTCTGACTTTATATCTCGCAATTCTGACTTTTTATCTCGCAATTCTAGAATATAAAGTCAGGAATTGCGATATTAACTCGCAATTGTGAGAAAAAAAGTCAGAATTGTGATAAAAAAGTCACAATTATTTATTTTATTTTTTTATTCAGTGGCGGAAACAAGCTTCCATACAAACCACTACAGCATGTACAGAAAAAATAATCAAACATGGAAAAAAGATTTTATATATATATATATATATATATATATATATATATATATAAACACAAATAATGAAATTATAAAGCAAAAGCTTGACTAAAAAAGATGTGTCTTAAGAAGTTTCTTAAAACAATCCACAGAAGCAGCATCCCTAATAGATGCATAACTAGGAAAAGAGTAAGCAGGAGAGAAGAGTAAGAGAAAACATTTACAGCGTGTGGCCACGAGTGTGTGCGCATGATTTGAGTGTGTGTGCATCCGTGTTATTGTAACTTAAGTACACTTGATAGTTGCATGCGCTTTTGACCTTCACTAGTGTGTGTTCTGCACGGTCCTGTCGTCTGCTGTGTTCAGACTAAAGGTGTGTTTAGTGTTTGCTACATTCAGGATGCAGATAAAATAAAAAGGGAGTTCATATACTGTATCTGACTGCTTTCATTAAGTGACTAAAATTTAGGCATTTTTGCAGTAATATTAGAGAAGTAAGGATGCAACGCATCGAGATATTGAAATCGTGAGACCAGTAACAATTCACACATAATTTCCATTGCCCAAATCCAGACCGTAAATCTGATCCACGACCTGTGGAGATGATTGAGACACGCATATTCTGTCGAAGTTGTAATGCGTGTGTGTGTCACACATCTGTGTGCGTTATATCAATCTGAGCACTTTAAAAGGACATGTACAACTATGTGTATATTAGGGTGTAACGATTTCGAACCGAAAACCGCGATACTGAAACTCAGCGATTCGAATCGCGATACTGTCATTGCGTGACCGAACACGCCCCCGCCCCCTGCTACCCAGGCCGCCGCCCATCTCAATGGACCTCATGTCTTATGTGTAACAGTACACAATGAATTCAGTTTTGTAGCCTAACCACCATTAACACCAAATAACAAGCTCCGTGTTTTGTTACTTTCGATAATAAGCAAGGTGTAATCTTTCAGATTCTGTCTATTTGATCACGAAAATTAAACGGCGTTTTGGCGCTCTTTGATGTGATGTGACAGATCGCTTACTAGGCTCCTCATTTCAAGCGGCGGCGCACGAGTAATGCGATCATCTCTTCCTCAGTTACAGAAAGGACACCTGAAGGTATGTTGAAAGATACAGTATACTTACTGAAAGGCATCATAACTCGTGTAATCGCTCAATCAGTGTTTCAGCAGCGGAAAGACGTCAATAAAACAGCATAGCTTTAGCTTGTCACTAGCATTATATTTACCTCAACAGGCAAGTGATTCAGTGTCCACAACTTCCTATAAATGAACTCTTTGCACTAAATAAATGCACTATGTATATTATATTTTGCTTAACCTGTTTATGATATCTTGATTATTTAATGTATGTTTAAAATATCTTTCATGAAAATAACAACTGTGTAAATTATTATATTTCAACAACAAATAAGAGTAAAAACACAAGTTAATGCAAAAACTGCCTTATGTTCAGTTTACATGTTTTCATACACTGTGTTGTGTGTTGATTATTATATCTAGAAAAAATAAATAGCATCTGAATTTAGGTTAAAAGTCTACAACCTTTAATGTTTTAGTAATGTGCTGCTCCCTATACAGTTTACAGCATTAGTACATATTTTTTAATCCTTGTGAAATGTTTAATTGTAATTGAATTAATTTAAAGACAGACCATTTTTTTCATTAAACCACTGGTAAAAAAGAAAAAAAAGCCATTTTAGCTTTCAAAACCGAACCGAGACATCAAAACCGTGGGAAAACCGAACCGTCAGTTTTGTGTATTCGTTACACTCCTAGCGTATATGGTGTGTGTGTTCGCTGTAAAAACGAAATACACATTGAAATATATACAAATGTAAATGTGTAGTTCACGTGGAAGATTAAAATTCATTATTTCAACCTTTTAGAAACCAGTGTGGATCGCTTTGGAATACCAGGAGAAGACAAAGACATGAGACGAGAGATTTCATGTATATTATTAGCAAATACAAGTAAACTTTTTACAATGTACAATGTGAATTATTTGTGCAAATATTAACTATATAAAAAACCATTGCACCAGTTAGAGCTGCCCTAAAAATAAGTCAAATTAATTAAACTTACCTTTAACAAACTCGTGACCACTGGGTTTTCCTGCAAGGTCCTGGAAAAACTGTAAACTAGAAACAGAAAAAAAATAATAAGTGAACTTTAGTTATCAATAACACATGATGAGCAACAAAGATGACTCAATTTACACAGGATTAAGGTCAATACATCATAACAGATCAACATTAAGTAGAGTTTACTATTGACCATTGAGCTTTTTCATGTCACAGCTACAGTTCTCCTGCACCCTACGACAAACAGATCATCTACAAGTTGATTGATTGAGTTCTGTATCATCTGAATAACTGCAAACATATGTTGTTAATGTATATATATCCTAGACACACACACACACACACAGGTGAAACTACTGTAACACATGAATCAGGTAGTGCTCAAATCCTGGTAAGCTAACGTTACCATTGCACATGAAGCCTAACTAAATTTCGACAATGCTGAATACAAAAGCAGGTTTTGGAGCAGATGCTAAACCATCCAGCATGATCAGAAATACTGCATACACCACTATGAAGACCACTAAGTAGGTGTCAACAATTAGACCGCTGACTCGGTGTGTTTTGAGACTGTGCTGTTCATAAATGTAGGGCAGATCACTAACGTTAGCTTTCTAGACAACCAATATCTACCATGATTGAACTCTTCAGCACAGCTAACTTATCTAACTTAACCTATTCAAGAGGGTTACGCAACCTCACAACATCCCATAATATTAACTAAACTTCAGGCTTGCTTATAGTGTATGAGATCCATGTTTGCCTGCACGACACATTACATACTGTAACACACACTGATAAGAAGACACATGCTAATGCTAACCCAGCTAACTATTAGCTCACTGGCGTTACAGTCATGAAAATAACCAATAAAGTGTCTTACGTATACATTTAAAGAAACTACAGACTGTATATTCTTTATTTGGTTAACAGTATATTCAAGTTTATAAGCCATTTTTTTTAACTTTAAGTAAATAGTTTTTAACGCGCACTAGCAGTGGACATTGACAATGAAGAGAATATGATTTATGCTTTCGACAATAACCGGCGGTAATGACGCGCGAAAAAACGTTTATAACTTTATTTCCATACACACTTTCCATCCGATTACTAAACTCATACTCACAACTCATTTTTCCCCGATTTGTCCCAGTTTTTTATCCAGTCAGACGGGAGGATAAGCGCCGCCATCTTCCTCCAAACACACTCACGCTCACACACACTCACAGCCGGATGTTTAGCACACACACACTCGCGCGCGCGTCAATGAATCTCGGGATGTCGGAGTGTTTATTTTCAATTTTCATTTCAGTTGCAAGTTATTTAATATCTAAATTTTAATTTTATTTTTAAACCTCTTTAAAGCCAACAATGGAAATGTTATGAAAAAACATGTTGAGAAATGATTAGACAATAAATGTTTGTAGCTTATAACGGCTTTGCTGCTTTTTAAGAAACATGTTGGTGTGTGTCTTCCTGGGCATCCAGGAGGAACTAGCTAAAATACTGCAATTTTACACACTTTGCTACCAACAGAACGTACAAATGAATAATTAACTTAAAATAAATACACCATAAGAAATCTGCATCCAACAAAACTACGAGTAATAATCGGGAGATCATGGGCCTACACTGTAAAACATATTTTCATTATTTGTAATCACAACATTTTTTATTTTGTCAAATCAACTTAGATAATTTATGTAGTTAAGCTAACATAATAATTTGAGTTTCTGGCGATTAAATTAATCTCCTTCATTGTATTAACTCAATTTTTCCATTTCAATGAACTTTTTGCAACCAGGTTGTCTTAAATTTTAAGGCAACCAGGTTACTTTTTTTTTTTTAAGTTAAACCAACAATATATTTTTACAGTGTACATAATAATTGTATCTGGGGCTGGAATAACAGGTGTGGATTCATAGGGACAGTGGGAAACACTCCCCCTCATTTCTTTATTTGCTTCAGCATTAATACATTTTCATTCTATGTTGTATATTTCTGGACTACAGGTTATGAGTCAGCAGGCCAATATCCCTTTGTTGAATTTTGACTTTATAATCTTACTTCTACAGACTACAATACTGAAGCCACCTTTACCCCGTTCTGCAGCTGTCACCGGCAGCTTGAGGCTTTTATTTTGAAAATTCTGCCGCATTTTCGTGCTTTAGTTTTGTAGCTTGAGACTTTTATTTTGAAACGCTTCCTTTTCCGCTGAGCTCAGCCAATAGGAAGCGGACAGGAGTTGCTTCTCGCAGAACGGTCGTGGCCGCAGTGGCAGATTTAGACATGTTTTATAAACTTTTGATAGTTGTTTTCCTTGCCGTTTGTTTACACGGCACGCCATCAGATGGGCAGAAAAGAAGGAGGTCAGTGGATTCTAATGGCTTGTGATTATGTGGTTTTTAACCCCTTGATTGCACTGAGCTGACATGTTTCTCAAAGGCTCTGACAGATTATCTCTGTATCAACAGCACAATAAATGGCACATTAATGTTTACTTTCGTGAGAACTCTGTGATCGGTCGGTAAATCACCTCGAATTAATTATTGCTCTCGGTTTAATTCAGTGTATATGAGCTGACACACTTGGCCTGTATGCAAACTAAGCCAAGCTTCCTGGTGTTATTCTGCAGCCTATGACCTGACTGAATGAAGATAATGAACCTGTACTTAGGGTCTATATATATATATATATATATATATATATATATATATATATATATATATATATATATATATATATATTAGTATATATATTAGTATATATATTAGTATATATGATTACGGCTTGTGAAAACCCCAAATTATGAAAAGGTTTTCATAGCTTAAAGCCATAATCATCGAAAATAATAACAAATAAAGGCTTGAAATATCTCACTTTGCATGCAATGAGTCTTTATAATATATTAGTTCCACTTTATAAGTTGGAGTACTGAAATAAATTAACTTTTTTCACAGTTTTCTAATTATTTAGGTTTCACCTGTATGTACATAATCAAAATGTTCATCAATATTTTTATATTTATCCAACATTTTTAATTCCATTACATCATTCTCAGTGCAACATGGGCCTGTCAGTTTTCCCTAGAGATTGGACAGACTCACATTAAACCAGATTGAATAACTGCTTTTGATAAGTTCATCAAATACTTTCACTTCAATTTCACTAAATCCCAGCCTCAGGCCATTCAGAAATGCAGATACTTGGGTAGAAATATATGTATATAAGAGCCTGATAAAAATCAAAATCAGAGGCTTTTGCATCTGAAGCCTTCATATATACACAACCGGTCAAAGTTTAAGATTTGGTAAGATTTTTTATGTTTTTAAAAGAAGTCTCTTCTGTTCACCAAGGCTGCAATTTTTTTGATAAAAAATATACAAAAATACAGTAATATTGTGAAATGTTATGACAATTTAAAATGACTTTTTTATGTTAATATATATATTAAAAAGTAATTTATTCCTCTGAAAAAAAGCTGAATTTTCAGCATCATTACTCCAGTCTTCAGTGTCACATGATCCTTCACAAATCACTCAAATATGATGATTTTATGCTCCAAAAACATGTATGATTATTATACATGTTGAAAAACAGTTTTATTTCAGGATTCTTTGATGAATAGAAAGTTCAAAAGAACAGCTTTTATCTGAAATTGAAAGCTTTTGTTACATTAAACACTACCCTTTAAAAAGTTTGGGGTCAGTAAGAATTTGTATTTTATTTTGGGGGAAATAAATAAGAAATCAATACTTCTATTCATCAAGGATGAGTTACATTGATCAAAAGTTACAGTAAAGACATTTATAATGTTAGAAAAGATTCTAATTAAATAAATGCTGTTCTTTAAACTTTATCTAAAATCATCAAAATGTAAAAAAACTGCTTTCAACATGGATAATAAGTCATACATGTTTTTGGAGCATAAAATCATCATATTAGAGTGATTTGTGAAGGATCATGTGACACTGAAGACTGGAGTAATTTCAGCTTTTTTTCAGAGGAATAAATTACATTTTAATATATATTAACATAAAAAAGTCATTTTAATTGTCATAATATTTCACAATATTACTGTGTTTTTTGTGTATTTTTTATCGAAAAATTGCAGCCTTGGTGAGCAGAAGAGACTTCTTTTAAAAACATAAAAAATCTCACCGATCTTAAACTTTAGTGTATATACACGTGTATGTATGTGTTTGACAAAGACAAAGAAATAATAGTAATACGTTTACTTTGTATTGCACTTTACACGTGAAGGACACGTCTGAAAGTGCTACAGGTGCGCAGGTAAAAACAAAAACAGTCAAAGGCAGCAAGAAACAAAAAAATGCAATAAAAAATACATGGTCTTTAATTTGTGCGCCCCTGCACAGCCCTGCTGTCGGAGAAGGTCAGTCAGATGACGGAGTGGACTCAGTAAGCGCGCTGGTGATCTGACCTAACGGAGAGAAGTTCAGGAGGCTGATCCGAGCTCCTCCACGCAACTACTCCGTCATCATCATGTTCACAGCACTGCAGCCTCAGAGACAGTGTGCCGTCTGCAAGTAAGTGTGTGTGTGTACTAAATATTGAAAAAAAATTTTTGATAAACTGATTGCAAAAACAAAAATCTCACCATTAAAAGCCATGGCCCAAGCACACATTATATAATGATGTTCTCATAATTTTATGTAGCCTACATGATAGACTTGTTGCACTGAACTGTATTTTCTTTTATAATTTCAAGCAATTTCAAAACCATCCTGGAGAGCAGTTCGCTTCTGAAGTGTCTAAACCTGGATATAGTCTTTATTTATCACCTTTAATATATCGGCCTCATGTTTTATTGGGACCATTTGATAATGAACATTTATCGGCCAGATACTGATATGGTGGATCCTTAACAGGGTTCCTCAGAGGTCTTAAAAAGCCTTAAAATCATTGAATTTATTCATTTGTAAATATTAACTTAAAAGTCTTGAATTTTGATGTCTGAGTCTTAAAAATTGTGCTGTACGTAACTTTTCCTCATTTTATTTTTTCCTCAAAATTTATCAACCACGATTATTATTATAGAGCTGTCAAATGATTAATCATGATTAATCGCATCCAAAATAAAAGTTTGTGTTTACATAATATATGTGTGTGCACTGTGTATAATTATTTTATATATATATATATATATATATATATATAAATATCACACACATGCTTGTATCTATTTAAGAAATATTTTCATGTATATACTGTATATAGATTTTTATACAATTTATATTATATATAAATATAAATATTTTATATATAAATAATATTATTTTTTTAATATACATGCATGTGTGTGCATTTATTATATTTATATATATATATACGTATATATATATATATATATATATATATATATATATCGAAATAATTATACACAGTGCACCCACTTATATTATGTAAACATAAACTTTTATTTTGGATGCCGATTAATCGATTTAACAGCTCTAGATTATTATGAATTTCGATGTTTATAGGTCAGGGGTCTCTCAGTTCCCCATATTCCCAGCATGGGATAAGTAGCTAGCTAATAGCTAAACATTTTACCCATTCCACAATTGACAAATAAATAAACACAAGTTCAAAGATTTTGTTTTTCTTTGCTGGTAGGGACGTGAAATAGGTATTAATTTTTTATATAAAATGTCTTAAATTTATTTGAAGAAACCTGTAGGAACCCTGCTTAAAAATTAATAGCCATGTCTCCTGAAGATTCATTTGAGGTCTTAAGAAGCGAAACGATTTTTTTGTTCAAGAAACTGAACCTTATTTTTTACATCATTATTACCTGTACTTCTCAGCCTTTGGTTTGTGTTTTTCAAATCTCAAGAGTGATAGTAGCTGTTGACTTACAGTGTATGAATTCGCAAACACAGTTTCAGCTAAACTTCTGATTTACTGTTCATCTGAAGAGTAAAGGTCACCTACTATAGCCAGTAAATCAACTGCAAATTTTTAATTTTTTGGTTTACTATCCCTTTAAACAACATTTAAAATGTCAACAAACTGAAATAAGTTTGAGTTGACATCTTTAAAATGACAAAATTGAACTATTGAAGTACATAAACAAAATGGAAACTGAAAAATTAGGGCTGTGCAAAAATTAATTTCGATTAATTGCATTGCAAATAAAAGTCTGTGTTTACATAATATATTTGTGTGTGCTGTAATTATTTAGTATATATAATAACACACACATGGATGTATGTATTTAAGAAAATGTGTTATTCATGTATAAAATATGTATATAATATAGATTATGTGTTTATTTATATTCAGAATTTAAGCGCAAATAATTCTTAAATATATACATGCATGCATAGGTATTTATATATACAAAATAATTATATACAGCACACAAAAATATTTACAAATATATATATGTGTAAACACAGACTTTTATTTTGGATGCGATTAATCGCAATTAATTTTTGCACAGCCCAATGAAAAATATAAAAATGAAAGCTAATTCAAACTTTTTATAAATACTATATAATTATAACTAACACACTAAACCAACACTGCTGTGTGGTGTACTTCTGTTACTCAGTGATTATCTTAACAGTGTGGAGCCGTCGAATGACAACATTAATTATATTATATTAGCTGTCTAACTGCTGTGCACTTAGATAAACAAATATAACTGTTAAATACAATGTGCTTATTGTGTTGATGATGTATTGCATAACTTACAGATGTAATTATATGCAGGTATTTTAGTAACACTTTATTTTACAGTGTCCTTCTTACATGTAGTTACTATTGTAATAACTATAAATTGTGCTAATTACATGAACTAACCCTAAACTAAATCCTAATCCTACAGTAAGTACATGTAGTTAATTAATATTACTCTAGTACTATAATATGTCAATAGTATAAAATTAATATAGATGATGCACATGATGGCCATTTTAAGTGCACATGTGGTCATTTGAGACCGTGTAATTTTTCCAACCAATGGTGGAGGGTTACATTTCCAAAACCAAAATTAGTCTTTATTTTTGCGTTTACATTTGTGTTTGCTGCACAAAAATGACACGCTACTCATTAAAACCCATGCACTAAGTCAATTGCATTAACGAAACTCTATATTTCTCTGTGTGTTTGTGTTTTCAGGCAGGCGGACGAAGAGTACCAGATCCTGGCCAACTCTTGGCGTTATTCCAGTGCTTTTACTAACCGCATTTTCTTTGCGATGGTGGATTTTGATGAAGGATCAGATGTTTTCCAGATGGTACTTTATGTGTCCTTTGTACTCCACCTCACACTGCCTGGTTCAGATTACACGATTTTAGCCCAATTTTGGCGTGAACGTTCACGTAGGGTGTCGTGGGGATTGTAAACGTCAACGGGCGTCGGGACGCAGATTCGATCGTAATCATCTCGTATAGTGTGTCATAGTGGGCGTCAAGCTACGTCGCGTCTGCGATGCTTCACGACAAAAAGACTAAACGACTTAACGGTCGTCCACGACGGTTCCGTCACATGTATGAGGTTGACCAATAGGAGCACAGAAGCTTTTCGTACACAACTTTCAAAAATGGCGAAACGAAGAGAGACGATGGTGCTAACGTCGACGTGTAGTCTGACGTGTCTTGTCCACGACACCACAAGATTTTAGGAGTCAAAATTGACCCTTCGCTGAAGCCACGCCTGAAAACCGCCACTGGCCAATCGTGTCTTAGCAACCGTAACTATGTGCGGGAGGTCTGGCAAGCTTTCGAACGAGGGAAACATGCTGAAGCGTTGTGCGTATGGATTGTGCAAGTCTGAAACTCGGTATCCTAAAAGTTTGGACAGGGGAGATGAATAGTTTTCCTTCCAGAAAATCTAAAAGCCAAGGGGAGAAATGATTGGCGTGATCTAGCATCTATGTGGGAGACCCATTCACAATTATATCGGTAAATTTCGACATGATTAACAAAAACACCTATTGCGTGGAAATATTGACGGTTCTTTGGTCATAATGATATAACGTAAAATAAAACGATCAAAGACAAGACAAAGGCTCACTGACGTACATTTTGTTAATCAACGTCCTACTGAACGTTACGCCTGACTAAGTAACTTAACCCAATTCGATCGCGGCACTCCCGGTATTAGTGTTATTCCACAAGATTTATGGATAAGCTGTTTGATTCAGCTATAAAATTATTAGGATTATTTTCACATACCCTGCTGTGCACGAACACAGCTGTTCCTCAATTTGTGTTTCCCATTTGAATGGTCAGCATATGAGGCGCTGCTGCTTGCGCTAGGACTATAACGTTAGGCTTTACGCTTTAGCTTCAATTTTTAAGAAATTATTCTCTAATCGGTTGCATATTATGTCGTGAATATATCCCTCGAATGGAATACTGCAGTCCCTTTTGTCTTGCTCTCTCAGATATTTCACTTGTTCGCCAAAAATTACTAATTATCTCATTGGGAATGTCCGACACCGGTGAATCCTCACTATAATAGATGGGCCAGCCGCGAAAGCTTGACAGGCGTAGCAACAGTAACTAGGGAAGGCGGGGCTTAGCGAAGGGTCAATTGTGTAATCTGACACAGTGACTATCGCAACAGACAAAAAATATCGTGAAATCTGAACCAGGCATAAAGTGAACATGAAGTGGCATTTTCAATATGTGATTCATGTTGACATTTAGTACTTGTGCACAAACAGTTATTGTGTGTTTTTAGTAATTGTTGGTTTGGTATGTTTGAGTTGCTGAAAATGTTGAGCGCACCAGAATTACATATAATAAACAGTGTAGCTGATTTACAGATTCAGTTAACATCCACAAATGAATATTATAGAGACAATGAAAGGCAGTTAGCGTCTTTTATGTTTAGTTGGTGACAGCGTAGGCTACCGTTACACAGTAGCGATAATGTTCAAATGCCTTTCGTTGATTGTCTCTATAATTGTAATCTGCCCAATGACACACATTTGACACTAATGCGAATCTAATCTAAACCCCTGCTATGTACACAGATACCCAAACACATGTCACCCAATACCACCATTATACATTGTTTTGCAACCATGTAGTTCAGTTTTCCATATTTATTGTATGTCATTGTGCCAGTATCAGTATTTGCTTTCTACCATTCAACTTTTGCTGTGTAATTGTAACAATAAGCACTCAAACACACCAAACCAATGACCAAAAACAGCACAAAAACTGAGTTTGAACGGATAATATGCGAAAAACAGACAGACTGACGTTCCTGTAATCTATAGGTAGATGAACGTTCTTATAATAGTGAAGTCACTCTGTTATGTCCTCTTCAGCTCAACATGAACTCGGCTCCGACATTCATCAACTTCCCTGCTAAAGGCAAGCCCAAGCGCGCGGACACGTACGAGCTGCAGGTGCGAGGCTTCGCCGCGGAGCAACTGGCCCGATGGGTGGCGGACCGCACTGACGTCCACGTGAGACACACACACATACACACATACGGCTTCAGAAGAGTCCCGTCAGTGTTTGACAGGCTGTCGTGTCCTCCAGATCCGGGTGATCAGGCCCCCGAGCTACGCCGGGCCGCTGATGCTGGGTTTGCTGCTGGCCTTCATCGGCAGTCTGGCTTACTTACGCAGAAACAACCTGGAGTTCCTGTTCAACAAGAACGTCTGGGCTTTCTCCGCGCTGGTGAGACCTTGACCTTTATGTTTCATAACAGGGAACTTGTGAGCCGAGACCGAAAATTCAGGATGCACTTGGCCAAAAATTTAATTAATCTAACTTATTTGATGGCCAAAACTGGAATAGCTAAAACCACGGCTGCACGAATATTGAAGAAAAATGAGAAAAATACATTCATATGATCATTTCTGTACACTCACCTAAAGGATTATTAGGAACACCTGTTCAATTTCTCATCACATGGCAGTTGCTTCAGTGCATTTAGGGTGTGGTCCTGGTCAAGACAATCTCCTGAACTCCAAACTGAATGTCAGAATGGTAAAGAAAGGTGATTTAAGCAATTTTGAGCATGGCATGGATGTTGGTGCCAGACGGGCTGGTCTGAGTATTTCACAATCTGCTCAGTTACTGGGATTTTCACGCTCAACCATTTCTAGGGTTTACAAAGAATGGTGTGAAAAGGGGAAAAACATCCAGTATGCGGCAGTCCTGTGGGAGAAAATGCCTTTTGATGCTAGAGGTCAGAGGAGAATGGGCCGACTGATTCAAGCTGATAGAAGAGCAACTTTGACTGAAATAACCACTCGTTACAACCGAGGTATGCAGCAAAGCATTTGTGAAGCCACAACACACACAACCTTGAGGCGGATGGGCTACAACAGCAGAAGACCCCACCGGGTACCACTCATCTCTACTACAAATAGGAAAAATAGGCGACAATTTGCAAGAGCTCGCCAAAATTTGACATTTGAAGACTGGAAAAATGTTGCCTGGCCTGATGAGTCTTGATTTCTGTTGAGACATTCAGATGGTAGAGTCAGAATTTGGCGTAAACAGAATGAGAACATGGATCCATCATGCATTGTTACCACTGTGCAGGCTGGTGGTGGTGGTGTAATGGTGTGAGGGATGTTTTCTTGGCACACTTTAGGCTCCTTAGTGCCAATTGGGCCATCGTTTAAATGCCACCGCCTACCTGAGCATTGTTTCTGACCATGTCCATCCCTTTATGGCCACCATGTCCCCATCCTCTGATGGCTACTTCCAGCAGGATAATGCACCATGTCACAAAGCTCGAATCATTTCAAATTGGTTTCTTGAACATGACAATGAGTTCACTGTACTAAAATGACCCCCACAGTCACCAGATCTCAACCCAATAGAGCATCTTTGGGATGTGGTGGAACGGGAGCTTCGTGCCCTGGATGTGCATCCCACAAATCTCCATCAACTGCAAGATGCTATCCTATCAATATGGGCCAACATTTCTAAAGAATGCTTTCAGCACCTTGTTGAATCAATGCCACGTAGAATTAAGGCAGTTCTGAAGGCGAAAGAGGGTCAAACACAGTATTAGGATGGTGTTCCTAATAATCCTTTAGGTGAGTGTATGTTGTGCAGCCCTAGCTGTAACTGAGTTGTACAAACATTTAAAATCGGACACAAGGCAGATTTTATATCACCTTGTGGATAACAAAAGCTTCTTTATGACTTAAATTGTGTTTTGTGCTTTAAAAGGCGTATAAAAGCAAGAGTAAGGGCCGGTTCACATATAGCGCCTAAAAATGCGTAGACAATGCTGGGCGCGCCGCATTCTCCTTTTTCCAAAGCGCTAGGGTGGTTGCGCTCCGTTTGGTTCTTGTCACGTGACCTATTGTGCTCTTATGGTGCACTTGTGGCATTCTGAAAAGTTGAGATGTTTTTATCTTGATGCGGCGCGGACGCGCTTGGAAAAAACGAGCGTGGCGCACCGCGAACCGTGTCGCTTCCATTATGAGCGTGCATACCGCATGCCTACATTTGAAATAACGAACTTGAGCGAGCAAAAGACGAGATATGTGAACCGGCCCTAAGGCATGATTCTGTTTTTTATCTATTTATGAAGAATGTGGAAAAGTTTTAAGAAATTTGGGGTGTAGATTAATTGCTGTGTTGGGTTGATAAGGAGTTGTTTTTTGCAGAGACTATGGGATAATTGAATTTAATTTATAATTAAATAATTAGGTAATTTAATGATAAATAAAGGTGTTATAAATCTCTTTCTCTCTCTCTCAATCTAGTGTTTTGTTTTGATCATGACATCGGGTCAAATGTGGAACCACATCCGAGGACCTCCATACGCTCACAAGAACCCCAACACTGGCCAAGTGGTTGGTTACACTCTTTACCTCATGTTTGGTTTTATATTTTAAAGATGCCATGAAATGGCTTGACAATCCCAGTTTTCATTGCCGTGTTGGTGCGTGTCATATTGAAAGTTTGTCACCTGTTTTAAATCATTCTAGAGATCGTTTGATTGGACAAAAACTTCAATTTTATCATCTTGCATAATGCGAACATCCATAGACTAAAAGTCACAACTCTTCTTAATGTTCCTTGAGGGTCACTTATGATATTAATAAAGATGCACAAAAAAACGGTTCTATATTTGCAAAACATGTTAGTTTTCCAGCCTCGGTCAGCAAGGCTTGTTTCTGGTGCTTGTCAGTAAACATGCACAGTTATGATTGATAACATCAGCACCCTCAGGTCACAAACTATCTCGAAGTTCTCACATCTACAGGTTTTTATATCAGATGATAACCACAGTAATATGTCTCTCTTTGATTCCAGAGTTACATCCACGGCAGCAGTCAGGCTCAGTTTGTGGCGGAGACTCACATCGTTCTCCTCTTCAGTATCCTTCACAGCCACTGCGCTCAGATCAGTCACAATGGGCAGGGCAAACCCTCTTTTGGCATTTAAAAATTGCTTTAAAGACACGCAGTGTAAAATTAGCGCTAAACATGCTAATGCTGATGTAATTGCATATGCGTTTGTAGGAGTTTTCCTTTTCAAATTTATAGGCAAATTTAATTTATTCAAGATTTACTGAACGTTTACACGCGTGAATTTTCCTGGTGTTTGCGCCATTATTTATAAGCATGTCATAAACCAGATGCATATTGGTATATTGCGTTGGTCATTATGGAAATGATCTGTGTGTCTGTGTTCTTTAATCACGAGTAGAACTCTCCTCTCTCATCTGTGCTTTTATAGGATTGCGCTCTCGCACTAATTTGCCCTGTTTAGTAAATTTGGCCCTATGTGTTAAATGGAGGGAATGGGATTTGCAAAACGGCCGGCGGATTTCGAAAATACACAACTCGAAAGGTCCGACCTTTTTCCTCCAGCTCTGGCCCTGACTCCACCCATTCGAAGAACATGGACGCGCAATCATGCATCGGCACAACTCGGATGCGCAAGATAGCACTTACTGTGACTGGGTCACAAGCTTTGAGTATGCACACAAAGGGGACGTGCGCGAGGGAGGGGATGGTAAGACCGTTTGATTGACACACTAACTGTCCAATGATTCTAGGTGGTCTTGGAAATGATTGGCTGGAATTTTTCCAGTCCTGCCCGTTCCACAGATGATTAAATTGCTTACTTTTTTATATCAGTGCCTGTTCACACCGCGGCGTTTATCGCCTCGTGACTAAACAAAGGGCGCCAATGTGAGTGTGCACACCGGTGTGAAAAACGGCATGCGTAAAAGCGTAATTTTAAAAAAACAACAACTCGGGTTCGTTGTTCTGGTTTGATACGCCGCGTCAAAAACTATCCAACTTGGTTACACTTTATTTCGATAGTCCACTTTAGACATTTTACTAACTTTAAGTAACTTTTCAACTACATGTCAACTAACTGTCATTAGAGTATTAGTAGACTGTCAGCTTAATATCTGCTAACACTTTATTTTGTTGGTCCCCCAACAGACATTCAACTGACTATAAGTAACTTGGCGACTACAAGTAAACTTATTCTCCTAACCCAAAGACTAACACCTAACCATAACCTAACAGTCTACTATAATATACTAATACTCTAATGACAGTTAGTTGACACGTAGTTGAAAAGTTACTTATAATTAGTAGAACGTCTAAAGTGACTATCGAAATAAAGTGTAACCTCCAACTTTTCCTCATGTGTCTGGATCTTCTGAAGTTACAGTAAAACACAACTTGGGGCGCTCAAACACAAAACGGTCTTGCCGAGCACACATATTGTAGATCTACGCCGATTAGCCTCTACACTGCCGGGAAGTGGAAGTGGAAGATTCAAGGCCAGATGAAAAAACGGAAAAAAGGTCAAAAAAGAAAATCACATACCCCACCTTTAAAGGGATAGTTCACCCAAAAATGAAAATTCTGTCAGTATTTACTCACCCTCATGTTGTTCCAACCCCGTAAGACCTTCGTTCATCTTCGGAACACGAATTAAGACATTTTTGATGAAATCTGAGAGCTGGATCACTCCTGCATACTAGTCCATAGGCTTCTTGAGGGAATGAAACTTGCCGGCCTCCGAAAAGTTATTAAAGACATCGTTAAAATAGTCCAAGTGACTTTTTGTGCGCAAAAAAAAAACCCGCAAAAATTATGACCACTATTCATGTCTGTCTCTCTTGGCCTTGAGTCAGGTTATTAGTTTAACAGTGTATGATCTGTTGTTGTACGTCACACACATCACACACGACCAGCGTCGGCCAATAGTGAGCCTATGTGTGACTAGGGCTGTCAATATTCCTCTATAATACTATTCAAATTCCATTCCATATTTTATGTAATATTCGAATAATATTTGAATATTAAATGCTCAAATTTATCCTATTATTAATATTTACAACATTACATATTCTTATGAATCGCCAATGCCTCTATAGCCTGTGGTGGTTGTTACACGTTCTGTCCACTAGAGGAACATCTAACATTACTAGAATAAACATTTAGAATGCTTTCTTATTAACAATAAAAAAGCGGAAACAAACGCGTGTCCATCGATATTAACTACCAGCTATACAGCGTGCTAACCTCAAATACAGCTGTATTCTAATAATAACTTAGCTCACCTTATTAGATAGGCTCCTTGCATGCTAGCTAATAACTTTTTTAAAGCTGGTTCTCCAACACTTGACTTGAAAGTGGCGTGTTATCTATATGCATTTTGAGCCATTTCATGAGATCAGTCTGCAAAGGGAAAGAGACGCGCGGGACTGGCTTTCACACGGCACTTGCAAGGTCTCGTTCTCTCCCTCTCTGCCATGCACGCGCCGCGCGCTATGTACGTTATGCGCGCAGTATGTTCTCGCTCTAGATTCTGGGAGATTTTAACTAATTTGCGGGCATCAGAAAGACGCTATCAATATGCGGGAGGCTCCCGGATCTTCTGGGAGACTTGGGATGTCTGTATGGGAAACCCTGTTGATAGCCTACAGCTTGGATAACGTATACAGATTTCGTTACGATTCAAAAACGTTATTGTTCATTAGACGAAACAAAAGCATTTCATTTTCAAATGCGTGTAAGCCGCGAGAAAGATTGCATATATAGACATACATTTTTTAAATGTATACAAAAGCAATATTCGAATAGTAACTTCAGCATTCGAATAGTATTGTTTTTTTTTTTAATATTCGAATTATATTCGAATTTCGGAATTCGTTCCAACAGCCCTATGTGTGTTGTAGCTCTACGCTATCACACTACGTTAACTGACTAGAGGCCCATAGAGAAGTGAATAGTTGAAATAAAGTCGTTATTTTTGTTTTTTGTACACAATTGTGTTCTCGTCGTTTGATAAAGTTAAGATTGAGCCACTGGAGTCACTTGGACTATTTTAACTATTTTACTCGGCTCAAGAAACATTTATGATTGTTATCAATGCTGAAAACAGTTTCATATTTTTGTGGAAACTTTTTCGGGATTCTTTGAGGTTTAATTTTTTAAAAGGAAATCTTTTGTACCATAAATGTCGCTTGATTTACGTAAAAGTATAATCATAACCAACCCCGAAAGTTTGAGCAGTAGTGTAGCTCTACACACAGATCTGATTGGCTGTGGCTTTATTCCTGAACGCTGATTCAGACGCTGCGGTGACTCTGGGAATGGTTCTGCTTCATGAGGCTGCGACCTCTGACCTGGATGTCGGCAAGAGGAAAAGTATGTTGTCAATCAAGCAGTTCTGCATAGACTGCGGTGAGAAGCGGTTTAATGTGTGTCCTGTGTCTCTGCAGTCATGTGTATGGCAGGGATCGGGCTGGTGGTGCTGTTCTTCAGTTGGCTCCTGTCCGTCTTCAGGGCCAAATATCACGGATATCCTTACAGGTGAGACCGATAATCCCACAGAGATTGCAGTGCAAAGAGAGAAAATGCTTCTGTTGTTTATAATGTAATAATTTGAGTGAAATGTTTAATTGAGAAATGTCCATGAGTTTGGTGTCTCAGTATTTGCTCCGCTGCGGTTTGGCCTGAGCTGAATGCGCTAAACATCTCTCGACTCTCGACCTCATCTGATGAGTGTCACGTGATCAATGTCTCTAGTTCACTTGCATTTCATTAGTGACCCAGAAATGGTGCAGAATCCTAAAATCATGAAAACTACAGATACTTCCGCATTTTTGTATCCCCGCCCACAGGCCGTCGGATCGGAAGAGGGTTATTAACAGAACAGTTATTGCAAATTATGGTAAAAATGGACCTCTATGATAACCGCCTTCTCTCCGGTGTGCTACAGCGTTTTGCTTGGGTGGATTTAACCGAACGGCAGTTTTTTTCCGTTGTTTCCTCTGTTTGTTTTATGCTCGTCCAGTTTGAAACGTTGATGACAAACTCAGAGGTTTTCCGATTGTCCGATTGTTGCTGTGTTCTCTCCGTATTTACAATTCTTTGCATATCCGCCATGTTTGTAGTTTATTAAAACTTTATATTCGTGTTTGAAGTTCTGAACCAAATTCTCATCCAAGTGCAATGGATTGTGGGCAATATTAGGTGTTTGAGCATGGATCCACTATTCGAAAATCTACCAGAAATAGACCATCCCGGACTTCTGGCATACCTTTTTCTCATGCTATGCTGTGGAATAAACAGTAATCTCACGTATTGTTTGGGATGGATATGTGCACGTGTTACGGCAGAGTCTCTGACACCGCGGCCATCTTGTCACAGGCAAGCTTTCTGGCGGCTCTGTGGTTCCTAATGCACCCCTAAAACCAACAATTACTAAAAACACACAATAACTGTTTGTGCACAAGTACCGCTTAAGACAATTCTAATGTTAATATATATATTTAAAATAAATGTTGTTCTTTTGAACTTTATATTCATCAAAGAATCATGGGAATAAATCTATCACTGTTTCCAATTCACAGGAATGAAGGACAATAGTTACAAACAGGACTTTTAAATTGTAATTGTTCAATATTAAACTAAACAATAATTAAATATTACTGTTTTTACTAAATGCTTTTACTGGTGAATAAAATAATTCTTTCAAAAAGATTTCTTTGTAGCCCTCAAACCATATTCACTTTATAGCCCTTAATCCTGTAATTGTGGACAAATGTGGGCACCATGGAATCTGGTGTGATCCTAATTTTTATTTATTATAAATGATATATCACTGTCTTCGATAAAATTTTGTCTATCCATTTATGGTGTTTTTTTTTTTATTTTGGGGGTATTTTTGAATTTATTTACTTCAAAAAGTACCATATTTTCTATGTAAATTATGCTTATTTTTATGTTTTATTTTTTTAACTACATTAAAATATCATTCCAATAAGTTCTTAGAGCTAAAACCTAAAGATGAAGTGACTTTGCTGTCACCTGGTGTCTTATTTTGGCTTATTTTAGAATGCTCTAAATACAGTTTTCCCATTCATTTCAATGGGTGCCCATTTTTGACTCAAATACAAGATTAAGGAGTTTTTTTTCACCCACTTAACATTGTAGAATTGAGTCAAAAACAATTTGAGTGTGTTCAGGAGGCAAACTTAGGAAAAGTAGCCAAGTCTTGAACCGCTCAGATCAAGGGAAGTATTTTGTTAAAAATATATCAAAACTATTTTGCCCACATTTGTCCAGAATACGGTTTTAGGGTTAAATCTTACCGAGCCCAAACTTTTGAACTGTAGTGTTTATAATAAGTGTATTTGACTTAATTTCTTTTCTAACGTTAATGCCTTTTGTTTCCGTGCAGCTTCCTGTTCGGCTGAATGAGGAGCGGTGGAGGAGCGTGGGAAATATTAATGCGCAAAGTGCCTTAATGTTTAAGATGAGTGATTGATCTGGTAAAGTTCTGCTTGACCCTGTATGTGCCTTCTTGCTTTTTTTATATATTAACGAATACATTTGAAAGTTTTTAATGACAGTTTGTTCACTTCATTGGATGTCTCTCCCTGATTGGTCCAGTCTAGGGTAACGTGGTGTGTGTGAACGCGGAGGTTAAACTCGCTTGCGAATGAGGTTTTATTGCTAATCAAATGTACAGTTTTATATTGAATTTGGTTGGGTCAGAAATGCGATAGATTTGAAACTCTCACAAAGGCAAGCAAGGTGTTTTCAATTCTACCTCATACATGTGCATATCAAGTGTCCAAAGTTCGAATCCGTGTGATTCAGGGGCTTCTGGGGGAGTGTGAGATGAGGAAACCTCAGGGTGAATGAGTGTCTTAAATGCGGAGAGTGTTTGCTCTTGTCTTGCCTCAGGTGATGATTTCTGCCATTAAAAGTGCCTTGATTGCTCGTTGCGTTGTTTTTCTTTCGATTGGTCACTCTTCCAGTTGTACATCTATGCTGACAGTCACTCGGTTAATCTCTTCAAAGTGAAATAATACAGGAATATCAGTGGATTAATCAATGCAACGATTAATTGAATACAAAATAGAAGTTTGTGTTTACATAATATATGTGTGTACTGTGTAGTTATTTTGTATGTATCAATACATACAATATACATACATGTATATATTTAATATATATGCTTGTATCTATTTAAGAAAAATGTGTTATTTATACTAGGTCTGTAAAACGATTAATCGCGATTAATCGCATCCAAAATAAAAGTTTGTGTTCACATAATATATGTGGGTGCACTGTATATAATTATTTTATATATATAAATACACACACATACATATTACTTGTATATATTTAAGAAATATGTTAATGTATATACTGAATATAGATTTATATATAAATTATATTATATATTATAAATATAAATATTTTATATATAAATATTTTTTCCTTAAATATACATGCATGTGTGTATATATATATATATATACACACAAAATAATTATACACTGCACCCACATATATTATATAAACACAAACTTTTATTTTGGATGCGATTAATCGTTTGACAGCCCTAATTTATACATATAATATAAATTGTTGATAGACTATATATGCGGTATATACATGCAAATATTGTGTGTGTGAATTTATATATACAAAATATTTATATACAGTACACACATATATTATGTGTAAACAAACTTTTATTTTGTATGTGATTAATCGTTGTGATTATTCAATCATTAATTAGTTTTTTTTGGCTAAGTTTGAAACATTGTACCATCCTACCTACTTCAGTATTCATGTTACTGTTCTACTATTTCTGTATTATGAATGTTGTGCTCATGGTACAGTTCCCAAAAAAAGTTCAGTACTCAAGAGCCCTCTGTGTTGAACTATGTCCCACAATGCAATCTGCTCAACTTGACCTTCCATTTCCTGTGTGATAAATGATCTGAATGTGGACTGGTTTGATCAGACTGCTGAAGTTTAGGATACGTATGTAAAAGATAACACAAGCATGACTGCCTTGAGCTGATTTGACCAATGGTGGTGGTTTGGGGGCGGGGCTTCCTGTTGAGCCAACCAATAGCAAATGAGGGGTGTGTTTGAAAAGTAATTATATGTAAATAAAAAAGTTTTAAAAAGTAATGATTCTTCTTGCACTTGTATATGGTGTATACACAAAATTAGTTTAACCCTTGTGCATCCTTATAGACATTTTTGTCCTTTTCAGTTTTGTTTTTTGGATCACTTTGCCTGTGTTTAAGCTAACTGCAAAAAACTTGCCACAGGTGTGTATTTTTATTGGAATTTTACTATTTCACCGTCATTTTCTTAAAAAAAAATACATTAGGTACAAAAAAACTCCCTCTCAGCAACTTTTGGACAAAAATGTCCCCATTGAAACCCATTAAAACTGCCATTTTTAATCCCTGGTTCAGTTAACTATAAAATTATGCAATCTTTGTTAAGAGGCTTTCATTCTGTTGGCAAGGCTTCAAAATTTTATTTTTTATCAGATGGTGCCATTTTTTTTAAGTTTGGCCTATAAAACAAATATCGCTTTATTCCTGTTTTCTGCTTCGGCATACTAGAGAGCCAACTGGATAAATTATGCAACGATATTTGTGTGGGTGTGTTGGTATGGATGTCAGAGTGTGGTTAGTATGTGTGTTATAAAAAAATATGAGTGTGTGTGCGTGTGTGTGTGTGTTTGTAATACTGAGAGAAAAACTGCAAATAATAATCCAATCACTGAGAGCACCAGTGGGGTTTTGCTGGCACCCAATGGGGAAAATATGTTACTATGCCCAAACAAACAACTGTTTTGAGATATCATCCTCAAATTTGGAACACAACCTATTTAAATTTATGGCTTTGATTTTATTGCAATTTTGAGTTCAACCTGATTTATAAAATATATATTTTATATAAAATATTTTTTTATAAATAATTTTCATAAATTATCAATTGATGCACAAGGGTTAAAAAATATGCAAAATAACTGCTAAGATGTGAGAAGTCAATTCCACTCATGGAGTGAAATATGCATGAATACTTTCAGATTACTATTTTTTTTAATGGATCCATGGGACCTTATTTCTGGAAAAAAAAAAGTATGGTAGCCTAGTCAATGGCAAAAGACAACTTAACTTTTTTATTCCGTCTGAACTGTGCCCTGAATTACACATATGATATTTGTCCATTTAAAAGATAATTATGAAAGTCGAGAAAGTTGCATTTTGTCATGATAAAACGAAACAGAAACTTTAGTTTTATGTGAAAATCGCTCATGAACTACATCTCCCGGGAAGCGAAACAACGAGCGAGATCCGTTGCTCGTGTGTGTGCAGTCTGGTACAAAACACTCGTAACGTTACGACATACCTGTCAAGTATCCCGTTTTGGCCGGGAAAGTCCCGTATTTTACCCTTCTTTCCCGCCGTCCTCCCGTATTAGTATTTTCCCGTCAATCTCCCGTATTTTAACCTGAGTTATTAAAATATAATAATACCCCGGGCGGAGTTAAAAAAAAAAAAAAACATTCCCAATCTGAGCTTTGTCACAGGCGGCCTCGCGATAACTACAGGTACTGTAGGTGTAGGTGACAGTTGTCGCGAGATCAGATGATGAGTGACAACGCGGGGGAAACAAGGAGCAGGGTCGGGGAATACACTCCTTCCAAAACAGTCTTAAAGAATGCAAAGTTTGCAACAAATTTGTACAATAACTGACTAAAAGAGTAAAGAAAGTTATGTGAAATGAAAAGAAAAACTGTAAAAGAAAAGCAATATGAAATGAATAAGAATGTGTGGAATGAAAATAAAATGTAAAGAAAATATGCAAATAAGCCTTTAAATAAATGCTCTTCATAGGCTACCCTCATGTATGTGTGTGTGTATATATATATATATATATATATATATATATATATATATATATATATATATATATTGGGCTGCTCGTGGTGGGTGCCGGAAAATTTCCCCTTATTTTCAAATCCAAAACTTGACAGGTGCGTTACGATCATAACGTAAGACTATAAACAATGACAGACGTTAGCTTCAGTAAAGTTCATTGAGGGAAAATGTGCGCCTTTGGGGTTTGTAGTCTTTGTAATTACGTATTTTCACGGTATTATACCAACAGTTTTACATCAAACTGCAACTTTCTTGACTTTAAAATGTTTCTTTTAAATTGACAAACATCATATGTGTAATTCAGAGCACGATTCAAACGAGATCAAAGTATTTGTTGTCTCGCCATAGAGTAGGTCCCGTAGTGGTCGACCGGAAGGCTTTCTATTGTGTAGTGTTTCATACAGTAGTGGCTCGTCTCACCCTCGAAGTCCGCACCAAGAAAAAAGTGATGGAATTTGTTTTTAACACATCCCATAATTTTTCAAATTTCGGCCTGTACTGGTTGAGATGTCACTTAATGGTAATAAATGGTACCGGAATTTATACACATACCTTGCCATCATAATTTATGATCAAAACCTTTTCTAGTCTTGACACACACATTGTCAGAAAGGTCTGAGTCTCAAGGTTTCATATTTTGTAACAAAAGTGATATTTGGACAGAAATGTATTATTTGTTACAGCAGAATGCATACAATTAAATTCAATGGAAGTTATGTCATTTTTTGGTATTACGCCTAAACACAATCTCATGAGACCTTCAATTTTTGTGATATCAACTTCAAATTTGAAACACAACTTGGTTAGATATATGGCTTTGATTTTGTAGTAATTTTACAGGAAAAAAATATATTTTGTAAAATATATATTTTATGAAAGAAAAAATATTTAGCACAGTAGGCCTATATTTGATTTAATGTAAATTTAAAACTTCCATAACTTTTTCATACTTTTATTTTTTGACGTGTTTTTACTTCAGCAATAATCAGCAGTGTTTTCTTTAAAACAAGACTAAACGTAGTTCTTTATTCTAAAGCATTCTTGAATTACAACCAAGTTTTAATAGTGCATTGTAATGTCCATTCTCAAAAAGGGGTGTGTGACAGTAGTAGGATTCTCAACTCCAGTCCTCGCGACCCACTGCTCTGCATATTGTGTATGTCTCCCTTATTTAACACACCTGATTCAGATCCTCAGCTCGTTAGGATTATGTCTATCCTAACGAGCTGAGGATCTGAATCAGGTGTGTTAAATAAGGGAGACATGCACAATGTGCAGAGCAGTGGGTCGCGAGGACTGGAGTTGAGAATCCCTAGTTGAGCATGTTTTTGAAAAATTATAAAAAATATACTTAAGTTTTTTCATAGCACCAAGTAACATAATTTTGTAAAGTTTAGGCTCTTACAGTGTAATATGTAAAAAATAAAAAAAAAATAAAAAAGTGCTTAGCTTGCAAAATTTCACCAAAAACCGTTCACATGGCTGGGGTGATTTATTTGTTTCTGACATCCATGTTAGAAGAAGTGTTGTGACAAGTGCTGTTGATTGACACTGCGACATCTAGTGGATTTTTTTTTTTTTTTGCCATAATATACCTCAATAAGATGATGGCTCAATCAGTTTGAGTTAAGTTAGGTACTCATCTCAATAAAATATAGTGACTCAAAATATGCTCAACAGTTTGGTGGAGAAGTCAGTTAAAGCAAAAATGCCTTCAATGTAATGGTTTTCTTCAAGCGATATTTGCACGGCTGATGTCTGGCCAGTAGAGAGCAGTGCTGTCTCTCAGAACATCTCCTGACTCAATATCGCTTCAAAAACCATGAGTCATGGGACTGAAAAACACCTTTCTCATATCCATCTTCCTATATTCATGAGCCATAATTCTTGAAAATAATGTATAGGATGCTGAAATCGACAAGCTTTACACTCCTCAAAAACACAAAGGGATAAAACTAATGTTGAAATTAGTCATTATTAATATATATATATATATATATATATATATATATATATATATATATATATATATATATATATATATATATATATATATATATATATATATATATATATATATATATATATATATATATATATATATATATAATATATGTACACACAGTCAAACCAAACATGAGTAAAAAATGTGTGGGCCTAATTTATAGAATATAACTTTTTTTAATAGTAGGTGCAGGACACTATAGTTCATTTATATAAGTGAGGAGAGCAAAATAAAGTAAATGTGACATATTATACCCAAAAATGCTTCATATAGTGGATTACCAGTAAAAGTCATGAATTGATATTATCTGATTGTGAGCTGACAGATATTCAACATAATTCATGTCTAACAGAAGGACGGATAAAACCGTGAAATATCCACTGATCTAATAACTCTGATTTGTTATATTATTACCATTTTCTAAACTAAGTGAATAAACTGATAATTTCGAAGGAGTCTGAATAAATTTTGGTTAAATCAAATGGTTAGTGAAATTTTTCAGGATCTTTCATATGTTTATACTGTTACTTCTTACATTCATATATACATCCCCAATCTTTCACTGTTTTCTCCTTTTCTGGACTTTTATATGGATTACACAACTGGAGAAATGCGTTCTTATAGTGTGTGTCCTCTTCGATGTGCATGTCATAACAGGTGCGTGTGTGTAAGAGCCGCAGCAGATCCACATGTTCTGGTTCAGATGTCCGGGAGCCAATCACGCCAGACGTCGTCTTTAACTCCATATAAGGAGAACCTGGAGTGTGTTTCCCGAGCTGAAGGCATGCATTGTTCCTCACGGGACGCTGCCCGGGATAAATGTGTGTAGCACGCAAAACAAATAACCACTAATGCATTGTATATAATAATAGCATATGCTTTCCACAGAAGCCTCGAGAGTCAATGCTTTCTCTTTCTTCTTGGCTCGTGATTCACAACTTGTGATCTTGACTCAAATGTTCTGTGTATTTGACACAACCGCATGTTGGTTTTATTGTTCTGGTGCCCGCACTGACCAGAGACTCGCTCGAGCTCATAGCTCTATGTCAGGCATGTTTGTGTTATAATTGAGCTCATACCATCCCACACTTGAGGAGGAGGCTGTCAGGTCTACAGGTTTATCATCAAAGATAATATAGAGACCTTCACTGTAAAAAAAATAAACCGTAAATTTTACGGTAAAAAAAACGGCAGCTGTGGTTGCCAGAACTTTACCGTTCAAAATACGGTAGGAACGTTAATGGTTTTACAGACTTAATTTAAAATTTACAGTAATAAACCGTATTTTATTTTCTGATAAACGAGGATGAGGAACCATAGTTATTTCAACAAAAATACATAAAATGTGAAGTGTCACACAGGGAATTTACGGTTTTTCACTGTAAATTATACAATGATTTGGTCTTTTTCACTTTCAAAAACTGTAAATTGAACGGTATTTTACTGTAAAATTATATCACAGTTATTTACCGTGTATAGTACGGAAACTTTCTGTTTATCAATTAACAGTTTTGCACTTTTAGCATTTTTACAGTATTTTACCGTTAAAATCACGGTTATTTTTTACAGTGTTGAATGTGTAGTTACAGCATACAATGGGCAACTATCACATTTATGATGTAGCCTGGGAGTCTGGACACCATGGACCAGATATTCGCCTCAGCGAAGGGGACCAATCACAGAACGGGGAGGGAGCAGCGAGACGATGACGGCGTGTATGCGACACACCAAAGCAGTTTGTTTATACCTATGGATCCAGCATGTCAGCAGACACGAAGATGCAGCCTTAAGGCCAATTTATACTTCCGCGTCGAGGGTACGCCGTAGTGTCGTGAGCATTTATACGTCTGCGTACAGGTCTTGGTTGCTCTGCAGTACTGCTCCGAAACACTAGTTGGCGGCGGAGGGTGTTAACGTTCCACTGTGTTTAGATTCCTCACGGCTAGGTTAATACAAGCAATGGCGACTGAAAGAGAGTGGATCATGTTGGAGTTGGAGCTTATTGAGGTGGAAAAACAGTTAATTTTAGTGAAATTACTAAAACTAAAAGGAAAAAAACTAGATACGTCGGAAGGAGATGGTTACGTGCGGAAATGCGCGAGATGGAAATGCGTAGGAGGAAATGCGATGCTACCAAGCCGACCAATCACAGATCTTGCGGTTCGCGTCTTCGCAACGTGTAGTTAAATTTTTGAGGAGGTGCGCGTCAGGCTACGGCGAAGGGTACGCGGTATGCTACGGCGAACCTACTGCGCGCACCGTACGCAGAAGTATAAATTGCCCTTTTTACCACCATCTTGTACACACATATCTGACCCATCGTCTTCTTCCTCATCTAATTTCTGTCGCTCTACATACGTCATCTGGTTTAATTGAAACGATTGGCTATGAGCTACATACAGGCGCATTTGATAGACATTCGTAGCACTCAATAAACGGCTCTGGACATTCGTAAACCACGTCTCAAATACCAGAAAATGAACATGTGGTCACAGCGTACAATTGGCAATTATTACATTTATGATGGCGATTTTCTACTTCCTACTTTTCGGGGAAATTGAAAGAAAATGCGTTGCTCTATGCTCAAGTCAAGATTGCCCAAAAAAAACAAATTTTTTATGTGGGATAACCAGGAAATTAAATTGTAATCACGAGAAGAAGAAAAAAGCTAAAAGCATGGCCTTTCCGGGCTTCCGTAGCTTTCACAGGTATTGAGGGTATGACGTTCGGTGGTGTCGTTGTGCAGCAAAGAATATTTTGCTTTAGTGCAGTTATAATCTATAATAATTCACTATAGACATTCCTCCAATATTCATAACAGTGATTAATATTAAGGCTGCATCGATATGAACATTACGGCCAGTACCGATCATTTTTTATATTTGAAAGATTGATAAATTGGCCGTTAAATCTAAATTCAATATAATTTTTTAAAGCCTGATTACGAAAAACCAAAATCTCACCATTAAAAGCCATGACCCATGCACACGATTATAATGTTCATAATTTTATGTAGTTGCGCTGCATATGTTGCATTTCCTGTATTTTCCTTTTTTGAAGTGATTCCAATCATATTTCAAGCAATTCAAAACCATCACGATGAACAGTGTGTATCTGTTGTGTCTCAGCTGAAGGAAATGATACATTATTTATCGGATTTAATAAATCAGCCAAATTTTCTTATTGCCCGAGAACGGTAACGTTAAAAATGGACATATTGGCCGATATCGATATGGCTGATATATCATATGGCTGGTTTTTTTGGTTAAATATTTGGACCGCCTCATGTCAGAGGATGCAGTTAAACTTTTACAGGCTCTGCAATGCACCATTGTGTTGTTTTGGGGTGGGATCCCTACTCCATTTTAGTTGACTTGACTTCTGTTTAGAGAAATACATTTTCTAAGAATAAATTTACCAATAACAAAAATTATCTAAAAAAATAAACTTTTAAAGACAAAATCAATTGAAAACAAATCGTAATATATAGCAAAATTTAGCTTTTCAAGTAAATTCACCCTATTTTAAGGGTATTTAGATTCTGGATTTCGATTTTGAATGCTGAAAATGCATATGGAGGGAGGAAGGCAACATCAGAATCCAATGATCGTGTCACTTCCTGTCTTCTGAGGCTACGTCCACATTTATCCGGTATAGATTCGAAAACGGGGTTTTCGTTTAAAAGCGCTCTCCGTCCACACTAATGTTTTCAGGCGTTTTCCGACGTTTCAATGTGAATGAGAAACTTCTAAATTCACTTTACTACGCATGCGTGAAACTTCACAAAAGCTCACTGAGATGATACAGATGGGAAAATAATTAAGTAATGTTATCGCACTCGCACAATAACAGGATAATTATATTTAGCAAAATATCTCACCATCACTGATGCGTCCAGGTCGCATTCAGTCACCATATGTGCACGATTAATCGCATCGCAATCGCAATCGCGATGTCAGCCTCTCATGACGGCAAAATGTTGCGATTATATTAAATAAATAAGTGTGTGTGTGTGAAGACAAACTTTCTGAGAACAGTTCTTTCTGAGAAGCCGATTTTCCTTGCCGAAATCTGACCTGACAGTCTCAGTAAAGCAGTGGCGGCGTTTCACAAAAACCTAGAGTATGGCATCTGGCATAACGTTACATAGAACAACGACATTACCGAACGATAGGCCTATACCTCACATTAACAAAATGCACAATGCATTGTTAACTTGTAACGCGTTGTGTCAGGAGGGAAAGAAAATAGGGATAGCTCACAACTTATTAGGCCAGACAGAAACAGCATTCTCTGAAATGGAATATTCAATCCATTCATGAATTTTGTAAAGCTGCGCACCCCCCCCCCAAAAAAAACAAACAAACAAAAAAAAAACGTTAAAATATTAATGAAAATACGTTGTTCGGCGTTTAGACCAAGAGCAGCGCGGCGCTCATTGTTATTCATCACTTCATTATCCGTGTTTTGCCTTCGGATTTCAAATTAATATTATAACAATTTCTTTGCAACTTTATTGCACTGAAGTAGGCTATAGCAAGAGTATGAAAAGTTACAAAAGACTATAAAAAACTCGTTTATATGAAAGGAATTTTATAATTAAATAAATAAGCCTAGATTTCACAGTGGGAAACCGTGTTTAACTACCAGCATCATTTAATGTAAACTGCATGTTTTGGGGCCCGCCCATGGGGGATTTTTAATTAAAACAAGATAATTCATTTTTAAAGACAATATTATTGAATGCATGTCATGATATATTTCTACAGCGTTTTATTTTTACAGGAGTGCGGTGAGTCATTATTTCGGCCTCTGTGCCATGTAAAAGCGGCTAATGGGTGAATATGGCATGAATGAGTCAGTCTACATTCGCGAGATGGAGTATGCGCATTTGGCTATTCGTTATGTGTTTTCTTTAGAAACAGTTAAGCTATTTAGGTGTGGTACTAAAATCATGTTTTTGATGCGGTGGTGACGCTTATAACAACGGCGATTATTAAAGCACCTATAAGCTGTCACAAATAACCGGCAAAAGCATTGATTATGATTAAAATGTCAAATATAGCAAGGAGAAATTTTAATTGTTTATTAATAAAGATGAAGTTGACGATGCTGACTCGCGATCTTCGCATTAGGCCTATAGTGGATGCGCCAGTGAGAAATGCACATTTCATTTCATAGGCTAAGCAGAGAGCAATCTTTTTGGTTTAGTTTCGTTTTGAATTGTTCTGTTTACAATTTGACATTTCAATATAGATATACGTTTCAGGTCTGTGGAGTAGGATGTACTTATACGTGGAGTTTATATTTAGCCTATATGAGACGCGCTCCGCACCGGCGCCTGCATCTCGTGATTATCTTGTTTGCATTTACTTCTTATGTATTAAATCCAGGCAATTTGTTGATGAAACATTGATTAAAATCAAGATAAAATTGAAAGGAAAACGAAATTCACTTTAAATAAGGCTTTGCTTTTCTGTTTGAGGTCTGTGGAAGTTTTAAATCCGTCTTTATGCCGCTTCAGAGCGCCCACGTCCGAATAACGGAGAACTGTCACGTCTGTAACATAATTTTTTCCTCATAAATGCGAACACGAAAAATAAAATAAGATGAATATTTTATTTTCTGTGGAGAGCCAACCCTTCCTCATTCGTTTTGCGCAGTCTAATTCACAGAATAACAAAAAAATATATAGGCTATTTTGCCTCCAAAGTTAAAGATTTTTTTTGTCACGCATGAATGCATGTCTATTTCCTTAAAGGAGCTGTATGTAAGATTGTGGCCAAAACTGGTACTGCAATAACATTCAAAATACCGTAGAGCAGTGTATCCCCTTCCCCCGACTCGAGGTTGCCAGATAGGCGGCAGGATCCAAAATTTTTTTTATCTGACACATTTGTAGCGGCTGACTGGTAGATCGGTGGAGGGTGGAGCATCATACCAAAACACAACATGACAACATCAACATCAGTTGAGGGCTGCAACTTTACTTTTTAAATGACAATATCCTGGCTGGACTACTGTTGTCAGTGATATAAGTATTTGAACTGAACAAGATTTCTTAATGTCTAGTGATATATCAGGGACATTTTATGATTATTTTAAATAAATTTCTTACATACAGCTCCTTTAATAATAAATATAAAAACGCAGACTGATATTTTGGCGTATAAATGCCACGAGAAATGACATTCGTGCCATAGATACTAACTTTCATGAGATCGGGCTCGTATCTATGGCACGAATGTCATTTCTCGTGGCATTTATACGCCAAAACCAGTTTTTGCGTGTTTATGGCACGCGATTTTCGTGTAAATATGATACGCACTTTTTGGCGTATAATATGCACGAACTCCTCACCCCCTCCCCCTAAACCTAACCCAGGGTTTTTTAGTGCGTACCATATACACGCAAAAAACATTTTTGGCATATAAATGCCACGAGAAATGACACTCGTGGTATAGATACGCATCTTCATGAGACTGTGTTGTAACTTTCATGAGATCGGGCTCTTTTATCTGAACTCGGACTGCTAGGGTATGGCAATGGCCATACTCTGCCATACGCAAACGCCGCCCCTGCATTAAAGGCGTGTTGCGTCAGCGAAGATGGATGCCGAGGAGATCGGCACTGATCTGGTACCTAAAAATTACTCTACCTCTGTTATATGGCGGTATTTTGGATTTCGGATTACTGACACGGAGCAGAGAGAGGTACTGTGCAAGATTTGCAAAATTAAAGTAGCTACATCACGCGGCAATACGACAAATTTATTTCAGCACCTGAAACATCACAGAGAAAAATATGAAGAATGCATGACGGTGAAAGAGACAACTGAAGGAAACACGGCACAAGCTGTTCCCCGAACAAAACAAAACAAAACAAAATTACAGATGTGTTTGCACGCATCGCGCCCTACGATAAGTCTTCGGCTAGACATAAAGAAATCACTGACTCCATAACGCACTGTTTGGCAAAAGACATGATGCCCATACACGCCGTCAGTAAAGTGGGATTTCAGAAAATGATCCACACACTGGACAAGAGGTACCAACTGCCCTCTCGAAACTATTTCTCTCAAATAGCGATCCCTAAACTTTATAACTCGCGCCGTGACGAAGTTCAAAAGGAAATGGCTACGGTGACGTTTCTTCTCAACCACTACGGACATGTGGTCAAGCAGGACAAGTGAGCCGTATATTAGCTTGACTGTGCACTTTGTCGACGAGGAGTTTGAATTGAAAAGCCGCTGCCTGCAAACATCGTACTTCCCCGCCGACCACACAGGAGAAAACATAGCCTTGGGCTTGAGAGAGGCACTGGCTGCGTGGGACCTCTGCGAGGAGCGTCAGGTCGCCATAACAACAGACAACGGCACTAACATGGTCAAAGCAGTGGAGCTTAATCAGTGGACTAGAATCCAGTGTTTTGGTCACAGACTTCATTTGGCCATTGGTAAGTTAAATTGATTTCATATTTCGTTATATTACACTAAAGCAAATATTTTAAACTACTGTACTTTTATAAGCAAATAACTTTGGGTTAGGGGCAGTTGTTGCATACATGAAATAAAATTACTTGAAATACAATGTAAAATTCTGTGTGTCACAAAAGATACTAGGAGTGGCCCATTTCATTTAGGGCTATTAATTAGCATTAAACATAACTCTGTAAAAGATGGATGATTGTAAAGAACAAATCTGCCATTGCCATTTTTGCCTACTACTCCAATATAATTAATTAGGCCTAGAGTTGTGACATGATTTAGTACAAATATTAAAGGTGGAATGCCTAAGATTTTTGCATTAAAATATCGCAAAATCACAAGGCCAGTGTTATATATTTAGTTAAGATGATAACTTACAATATTCCAAATGTTTCAAACAATGTTTAAATCAGCGAGAAAATTGAGATTTTAACCAAGGAAACGGGGCGTGTGAGCAGGGGTGAGCTGGGAGTCGCCAGTCAATCGCGTCATATCGGCGTTACCTCGGTTTCCGCTCGTACTACGTGTAGTCCTGGATAAATGCGGAAGTTGTAGTTGTGCGTTAGCATCTATCAAGCAACAAACGTCAGCTTGTTTCGCGCATTTGTTATGGAATGGAGCAGAATTATTCTTTTCAATTATTCTCGGAATGTGAACTGTTGGCTGTAAAGGGGGTCGCGCACCGGACGGAAGAGCCGGCGCCACGTTCTAGGACAAAGTCCAGTATCGCACACCGGACGCGCACTTTCTCATCAGTATATGGCCAGCAATATTGTTATGTTTAATGACATGAAAGGAAGATAATGTCTGTTCTATGTTATGATTGTACTGTACAATTAAATACAATCGTTGCTGAGTCTGCAGTCTGAAAACTTTACCTCAGAGCATCCGTTAACTGAATGAATTGAGAATATCACCTGAAAAATCTAATAACATCAGCAATAGCCTCTATGCACAAACCCTGATGACGTGTGTCCGAAAGAATCTCAGTCGGCGTCTTTACTTCCGGAAGCGCGTTCTGCAGGCCAAGTGTATAGCGGCAAAACTTGAATAAAATCCATTTTCTCAGAAACGGAGGCAACGATTTTAGAAACGCTGATTCGCTATTTATCCACGGTGGAGTTGAAAACAACAGTTCCCATCATTCCGCGTTCCTCCACATCGTCATCAAGCAAAGCCGTTGTTGTTGTTTTGAATATAGCGCCCTCTAGCGGCAAAATCTTAGGTATTGCAGCTTTAATGTGTGTGTGTGTTTGTGTGTTTTATGCTATTCATATGAACTGGGCATGGAATCAGAATGTGAATATTAAACGTTTTTGCAATGTGTAGTAGTGAGTAAATGTTTTTCATCTATCATTCACAGAAAATGCTCTGAAAAAGAATGCACAATGCATTAACAGAGCTACTGGGATATGCAGGAAGATTGTGGGCCACTTCTCCCATAGTTGGAAGAAAAGAGTGGCCTTGAGGGAAGCACAACGAGAGCTCAACCTCCCAGAGCATGCCATGGTGACAGACTGCGCAACACGATGGGGTTCCACTCAGAAAATGATAGCAAGAGTCCTGGAGCAGCAAAGTGCATTGTCCAAGGTTCTCTCGACAGACCGCAAAGTGCGACACCTACTCCCTTCTTGGCAGGACCTGGAGGTCTTGGAATCTGTAAACAAGGCACTCAGCCCTCTACAGGACTTCACGGATGCCTTATCGGGTGAAAGTTACGTGAGCATATCTTGTGTGAAACCTGCTCTGCATCTTCTGAACACATCAGTGCTGGCTGAAGACGAAGCAGACACTGAGCTGACCAAGTCACTGAAATCCAACATTCTTAGCTACCTCAACAGCAAATATGAAGGCATTCAGGACTTTCTAAACTTCACCACTTTCCTAGACCCAAGGTTCAGAACACAACACATCTCTGAAGAAGAGACCCAGACCTTAAAGGAACGAGCCATATCTGAGTTGATTGTGAGTGAAACCACAGAGTTTACTGGTAAAAAATTATTCAATGTGATAACAAATTTCTAAAACATGTGCATTGTTTATTGTTTCAGGAAATTCACGGCCAGCAGTATGTAGCCCAAAGCCCTGCAGGGATGGAGAATAATAGCATAGATGTGGAAAGTCCACCTGCTGCTAAAGCCAAGAAGAAAACTCTGGCCAGTTTCTTTAAGGAAACCACATGCACAGCACCAAGAGCACCATTGTCATCCACATTTGATTCCATGGCACAGTTAAGAGAAGCAGTGGCCTCTGAACTCAATGTTTACATTTACATGCCATGTGTAGACCATGGAGAAGATCCACTGAAATGGTGGAAGACACACAAAGTCAGCTTCCCTAGGCTATGCAAACTAGCACAGAAATATCTGGGCATACAAGCAACAAGCTCTGCACCAGAGAGAGCTTTTAGTGCTAGTGGTAATGTTGTGACAAATCATCGCTCCTGTCTGAAACCAGAGAAAGTCGATATGCTTGTGTTTTTGTCAAAGAACCTCTAATGCGATACGATTAACTGCTTCGAAAGAGGATTTGGAAGTACCAGTTGGTCATTTAAGATTTAGTGGTTTGGGTTTTCAACAGTTTATACAGAGAGTATATGTTACATCCTGAGTAGAGCTGGGTACCGAATTTCGGTACTTTTTAGGTACCGACCGAATTGATTCGGTACTACAGAGTATCGAAACATGTCTTGTTTTCGATACCAAATTTCGGTACCCAAGTGGTTAATCTCATCAACGTCAGTGAAACAATAAGCACGCAGCACGATAGGCTGTGGCAGAAAACACTAGTTTACGCGGCTGCTCAGAGACGTAGCTCGTCGCACGTGAGTGTGTGTGTGTGCGCGTGCGTGTAAGCGTCCCAACCCAGATGGATAGAAAATATGTGGAAATGATCCATAGTGTACCTGTGTGCCAGACTCGATACCAGAAGCACGCGATGCAATATTTTCGACAGGATATTTGCCACCAAAACCAGTAACACGGTAAATCTGATAAGCGCACACACACTTGTTGAGAGTACAAAGTCCATTTTCCGCTTCAATAACTGGAGCGCGTCACAGATGAACCGACACTCAGTATATGGGATACTTGCCTCATAGACAAGAGAAATAGGTCTATAGTCGGTCAAAATAATTCTACTTTTAAACAAAACAATTAGAAATAAATAGTTTGATTACCTGATCCATATAACGTTAGGCACGCGCATTTCACTGCTGCAGGAATGACGAGTCAGCATTCGCCATAATCATATTTGCTGCCAGCAGACTTATTAAACACTTGTTCATTAATAAACGATAAAAAGCATTATAAAAAATAGCATTTTTCACAATACATATCGTTTCAAAGCAGCTTTTCAGAAAATACATGTTTCTAAATAACAATTTAGAGTGATGATGTGTTATTATCAGAGGTGACAGTGTAATGCATTTCAATTAATTTCCATTCAGTTTCATTGTTAAACATTAAGATAAGGCAGAAACAATGAGCTCATTGAAGTAAAGAAAACATGTTGTTAAATGATTAGGAACCATAGAAAACTTTAGCATTGGTGCTTTTTTACATACTTGAGTGTGGAAAAAGTAAAAAGCTGAAAAATAAAATAAAAATGTAGGTAATATTATATTGATAAAACTGGTTACATAATATTGGTATTGGAAAAGGTATCGTTCAGGAACCGGTATTCGAAGTCAAGGTATCGGTATCGGTATCTGAACATTTTGTTATCATACCCAGCCCTAATCCTGAGTAAATGTCCATGTTTGTTTGGACAAAAATGTTAAAAAATCTTATTTTTGTGAAAATGTGTATGTTATTATTTGTCTTATTTATTTAGCTTTACTTTTGAGAAAATAAGTTTACATAAATGCAAATGTTCATTTTTGTATTTATTTTGAAAACATTTCTAGTTTTACAAATACACATTTTTGCATTATCACTAATCTGTGTGTGCATTTTCCTTTAAAACCCATCAAGTTGACTCATGATACAATTTATTATAATCGCAATATTGACCTCAATAATCGCAATATGACATTTTCCCCAAATCGTGCAGCCCTAGTTTGGTCTAAAACGCAACCGCTCTCCTGTTTTGCCGCAGGACAGCAAATGTGAGTACATTATCTGTCATCTTTGCAGTACTGTGCTATGAAGAATAGCACATATTAAGTAACATAGAAAGTAGCATATTTTAGCAACAGTGTAAAAATGAATAACACATAACAGGCACAATACCGATAAACATGAATATCTATTGGTACTACATGGATCACATGACTATCGTTTTGAAATACCTCCGATTTCACTGTCCACACTACAACGCGAAAACGGCGTTTTCAAATTTATCCACTTTGGAGAGCGTTTTCCAAACGATACATTTTTGTTGACCTAAAACGGCGTCTCAGTGTGGACGGAAGGCCAAGACGGAGAGAAAAATATACGTTTTCAAACGAAAACGTATTAGTGTGGACATGGCCTGAGAGCTTCGCTGCCTAGATGATATCCCATAATCCTGTGCGCTTCATTCAGTGACCAAAATTAAGATACCATCAAAAATTTTCGTCAGTATGTGTGTAAATATACGTTTTCGACATTTTGTGTGAGAAATTATTACTGTACTAAACATCACCAAAGCTTGCTCTGTTGTAGATCAAAGCTTTCCGCCGCCTCAGAAGTGTGTCTGAAATCAGTTTTCATTCGTTAAGGGTTCATTCGAGGCCAAACACTGCACAGTCATTGGCTGAGAGGGCAGCAACAAGGCGTTTGCCTAAACATTCAGATGCAGCCACTGTTCCTCAAAAGACCGATTAAGAAAATGTTTTCCAGGTGAGCATGTCGGCCGGCTGAAGGTCGAGGCTGTATTGACTCGTCGTCTGAAACGAGTCCGCCGGGATTGGGCTGGTGTTTAAAGTTTAAAGTCTGTCCTGTCGTGTTGAGATGTGCAGAAAAGCTCTTTTTAAGGTAACGTCTTCTGAGAGCTTTTCCGGTATGATGTAATTTCTTCCAGGCTTCCCTGGAGTAAAGTGACTTGATTGGTGCTTGTCCGGAAGGCAGAGAAACAGACCAGCACATTATGTGAGGAAGGAAAACATCTGTGCAAAAGCTTCTAGCAGGTTTGTGTGCAAAACTGGAGTCTAACCGTTAGCAGGAAAATTCATCAATCCCACAGTACACCGTTTAACCCACACAAACCGCACAGCTGCAATACAGCACTGAGGCACGTCCAGAGTAATCAAACGTACCTGATATGCTGGATTTTCCTTTTTGAAGTTATTACAATCATATTTCAAGCTATTCATAACCATCATGATGATGAAGAGTCTCAGCTGAAGGAGATAATCCAGTGTTTAACGGCTTTAATACATCAGACACATTTTCTTATAACGATAACATTAAAAATGAACATTTCGTCCGATACCGATGTGGTGGCCGTTATATCGCACATCCCTAATTAATATTGATATACATTTTTAATTTTTATATATAATTTATATATATATTTGGACCGCCTCACGATCCAATTATAGCCCTATTTGGGGTCTCCCCTATGCCTGATTTGGTTGCCCGAGGTCGTAAAGTCATTGCTTTTACTACAGTCCTGGCCAGACGATCATCCTTCTTAAAGGGGCACTTGGTAACTCTAGAAATGTATTCACATGTTGTCTCATTGAGCGCCCCCTACAGCTGTGTGGCGTATATTTTCAGAACACTGTCATAAAAAAACTCACTTGCGGTGCCCTCCACCCGCTTTTTTTACCACTGCTCATGTGCATTTGTTATAATCGGAGCCAGCCAGCTTTATCATGTGGAGCTAAGTCTACCAAGTGGGTAATAAATCATACACAGTATCATAGAATTATGTCGAATTGCCATTAAGCAGTTTGTGTTTCTCGCTCATTCTCATCGAGACTTCTATTTCCAGCTTACCGGGACGTTAGTTCTCATGTTTCAAGGTTGGTTTTCAAGCATTTTTGGGTATAATATGTCACATTTACTTTATTTTGCTCTCCTCACTTACATAAATGAACTATAGTGTCCTGCACCTACTATTAAAAAAATATATATTTGATAAATTTTTGGTTTGACTGTGTATAATGACTAATGGTCAAGACAAACTCCAAACTGAATGTCAGAATGGGAAAGAAAGGTGATTTAAGCAATTTTGAGTGTGGCATGGTTGTTGGTGTCTGAGTATTTCACAATCTGCTCAGTTACGGGGATTTTCACACACAACCATTTCTAGGGTATACAAAGAATGGTGTGAAAAGGGAAAAACATCCAGTATGCGGCAGTCCTGTGTGCGAAAATGCCTTGTTGATGCTAGAGGTCAGAGGAGAATGGGCCGACTGATTCAAGCTGATAGAAGAGCATCTTTGACTGAAATAACCACTCGTTACAACCGAGGTATGCAGCAAAGCATTTGTGAAGCCACAACACACACAACCTTGAGGCGGATGGGCTACAACAGCAGAAGACCCCACCGGGTACCACTCATCTCCACTACAAATAGGAAAAGAGGCGACAATTTGCAAGAGATCACCAAAATTGGACAGTTGAAGACTGGAAAAATGTCGCTTGGTCTGATGAGTCTCGATTTCTGTTGAGACATTCAGATGGTAGAGTCAGAATTTGGCGTAAACAGAATGAGAACATGATCCATCATGCCTTGTTACCACTGTGCAGGCTGGTGGTGGTGGTGTAATGGTGTGGGGGATGTTTTCTTGGCACACTTTAGGCCCCTTAGTGCCAATTGGGCATCGTTTAAATGCCACGGCCTACCTGAGCATTGTTTCTGACCATGTCCATCCCTTTATGGCCACCATGTCCCCATCCTCTGATGGCTACTTCCAGCAGGATAATGCACCATGTCACAAAGCTCGAATCATTTCAAATTGGTTTCTTGAACATGACAATGAGTTCACTGTACTAAAATGACCCCACAGTCACCAGATCTCAACCCAATAGAGCATCTTTGGGATGCGGGTGGAACGGGAGCTTCGTGCCCTGGATGTGCATCCCACAAATCTCCATCAACTGCAAGATGCTATCTTATCAATATGGGCCAACATTTCTAAAGAACGCTTTCAGCATCTTGATGAATCAATGCCAAAATTTCAAATCTGAAATTTTAACCGCACAAGTGAAATACAGCGAGTAACATACATTCGCAACACTAAGGCATGTCCAGAGTAATTACTAGCATCTGATATCCTGAAAATCAGGTCTTGATTTTCCAGACACCTGTCAATAGAGGGAGGATGCACACACGGACTTTGGCAAAAAAGACACATGATTTACAGATAAAAACAAGTCTGGTTTAGTTTCAATGACTTGCAGTGTCACACCTTCATCTCCCTGTCTCTGTTCGGTGTTGTCTTGGTGTCTACAGACGGTCTCTCTCTGCATATTATTGTTGTAAAACCCTGCCATGTGCCTCAATACGCTTTAAGCTTTGTGGCCAACAGAGATTTTTCTTGTTATGATCCACAGCCTAACTGGGTGGGTCAAAAGACATACATCGTACCACAGTTTATACGTCTGCGAAGACCACAAAGCCAAACCAGCTCCTTTTGATCCAGCTCTGGTTAGATTCGATTGATTCGGCTTCATGTGTTGTGTCAGAGTAAACGAGATGTGACTAAGCGAGGAACTACACCCTGATCAGGCCTGTCGGGTTTAGAAGATGTCAGGCAAGCCTCGCCTCAGGTTCGCCTCGATGAAGGATTTGGTTTTTCTTCTTGAAGGAATGTAAACGTTTGTGGGAAAATACATATCAGTGCATTAGAAATTGCTGCGAAATTAAATTCTGAATAGTTTGTAAAAGGCATCCAGGTGTTGATTACATATGTCAATATTTGCTAATTTGAAATTCTCAGAAAATAACATAGGCTTATTAAAGAGCATTAAATGGGTTTGGATCAGAGGGATCCAGCTCTGCTTCTGAAGGGTGGCTTTAAATGAGTAGTCCACTCCAGAATAAACATTTCCTGATAATTTACTCACTCCCACATCATGTCTTACTTTCTTCAGTCAAAAAGAAAGGTTTTTAAGGGAAAGAAAAGGTTTTTAAGGGAAACGTTCCAGGATGTTTCTCCAAATAGTGATTTCAATGGGGTCCAATGGGTTGAAGGTCCAGATGTGAGTTTCAGTGCAGCTTCAAAGTCTCGACACGATCCAGCCGAAGGAATAAGAGTCTGATCTAGACAAACCAGCTGATATTTTCATAAACATTTATATTAGGGCTGTCAGTTAAACGCGTTATTAACAGCGTTAACGCAAACCTATTTTAACAGCGTCAATTTTTCATCGCGCGATTAACAGTCTTTTTGGCCTAGCAAACTTTGTAGTAAACTTTCAATGGCTTGCGCCTCGCGAGGACGTTTTGTTGCTTCGTCGACCAAAGCGCAAGTGGATCTAGCTAGACCGGAAACAAAACAACAAGCACGCCGCACACACTCGTTCGGACTTGCGAGCCGGCCAAATAGTTGGTTAATGTTACGTTTTGAGTGGATGACGAGCGCGAGATGCCGAAATGGATGCTAATAAGATTCTGAATGGAAAGTTTACTTTTAAAAAGTTGCCAAATGGTTCTATTGACAAGACCAAAGTGATCTGTGTGTTTTGTCGTTGTGAACTGAGCTATCATCATCACAGCACGTCCCAGTCTGAAATACCACGTGATGATGGCCAAGCACACACACACACACAGCTGATACGAATTCTCCGCCCCCTCGTCAATATCAGGACCTCGTCAGTATTTCTTTCACCCTTTTATTGACGGACAGTGTTACATTGTGTAAGAGATTATTTGCTCCAAGTGAGAATGTTTGAGTGAAATTGAACACATATGCCAATGTTGTTTTCATAAAATTTGCAACAAAGTAAGCCGATCCACTTTTCCATGTTGATAAGAGCATTAAAATGAGAAAACATAATGGGACAAAAAGAAATCAAGAGACATTTAGAATATATAAAAATGTGCGATTAATCGAGAGTTAACTATGACATTAATGTGATTAATCGTGATTAAATATTTTACTCACTAGTTCTGTGATGTGTCACGCATTACATAGTCACGCCGAAACAAATGTTGGGTAAGGTGAAAAACTAATTTTCTCCCACTTCAAAATCGTCCGATTTTGTTTTCTCTATTTTTCGCGTTGTAAACACTAGGACGGTACGTCCGCTAACACATGTGACCTGTTAACGTGATTACGTAATGCGATTTTACATTTTTGGAAGAGCTAACCCTTTAAAGGTGGAATACCTAAGATTTTTGCATTAAAATATCCCAAAATCACAAGGCCAGTGTTATATATTTAGTTAAGATGATAGCTTACAATATTCCAAATGTTTCAAACAATGTTTAAAGTCGCGAGAAAATTGAGATTTTAACCAAGGAAACAGGGCGTGTGAGCAGGGGTGAGCTGGGAGTCGCCAGTCAATCGCGTCATATCCGCGTTACCTCGGTTTCCGCTCGTACTACGTGTAGTCCTGGACAAATGCGGAAGTTGTAGTTGTGCGTTAGCGTCTATCAAGCAACAAACGTCAGCTTGTTACTGCGCATTTGTTATAGAATGGTGCACAATTATTCTTTTCAATTATTCTCGGAATGTGAACTGTTGGCTGTAAAGGGGGTCACACACCGGACGAGAGAGCCGCGCCACGTCTCAGGACAAAGTCCAGTATCGCACACCAGGACGCGCACTTTCTCATCAGTATATGGCCAGCAATATTGTTAATGTTTAATGACATGAAAGGAAGATAATGTCTGTTCGATGTTATGATTGTACTGTACAATTAAATACAATCGTTGCTGAGTCTGCAGTCTGAAAACTTTACCTCAGAGCATCCGTTAACTGAATGAATTGAGAAATCTCACCTGAAAAATCTAATAACATCAGCAATTGTCATTCAAGCAGCTGATTTCTGTAAATGAATACAAAACTAAATGCATATTGCAGCATAGGGCGAAGTCAGGATCCATTAGCAACGATTTGACTTCAAACCCTCTCCACCATAGCTTCGTCCAGTAACATCTGTGATAACTAATTTACTTTTAAACCTGACTTTTCTTGCGGCTATTTCAGTTTAATGAAAAACAAGCATGTCATTAAACGCAACATTTATAGAAATCGAACTTTACCTCATCCATGACAACTAATTTCGATTCCCGTCTGACTGATTTATCCACGGTTGAGTTGAAAACAACAGTTCCCATCATTCCGCGTTCCTCCACGTCGTCATCAAGCAAAGCCGTTGTTGTTGTTTTAAATGTAGCGCCCTCTAGCGGCAAAATCTTAGGTATTGCAGCTTTAAATGCCCGCGATTAGATGCAGCACATCTCATTCATTGCTGTGACCGAGTGTTCACGAGAGAACGAGTTTAATGAATGCTCATGGTCAAATCCCATCATGTTTACACACAGGACCATAAGCCTGGTTTAAGAAGGTTTAACCCTAACCCTATTACATGGTCAAGTTTATATTTCACAGCCCCTAAAAATAAAAAAAGAGTTTTTTTTTTCTATAGAAGTTCATTCACAGCATAATATACTTGTTGACACTACAGATTTGAGCTGTTCACACAAATACCAACTAAACAACTGGATTGGCGGCTGTAAAAGTGAGCAGTTTCATGAGTTTAGTCACCTGATGTCATTCAAGCTGTGTGTCAGATCTTCACCCTTGACCTATACATGACAATAAAGTCATGCACAAAGTACACACATACTAGGCCTTTCTCAATGTTCTTGTGTTCTTGTTCGTCTTTTGTGGCCCAAGTACTGTCCCAATATACAAGTTCGCATTTTGGCAAGAACAGTTAAAAATCCCGGATGTGTTCTTGACACGCCCATTTTACCGAGGATGCATCGGTTGGTAACTTGTGTGTGAACTTGACGGCAGAAATATCCCAGCATTCAATTCGCCATTCGAGGAAGCAGAGGCAGGTCAATACAGTTATGCCTGGTGCAGATTACATGATTTTAGCCAGATTTTGTCACGATCCGTTTGACGTAGGGTGTCGTGGGATTCGTAGACGACAGACGGGCGCCGGGATGCAAGATTCGATCGTATAATCTCGTATAGTGTGTCATAGTGGGCGACAACCTACGTATTTAATTAAGGAATAATTAACGACAGGCCGTCGAATTATTCGAAAAATAATGCACACCCAAGGTGGTAATGCGGTCACGACGCAGAAGCGTTACACCTCGGGTGTGCATTATTTCTAATAATTCAACGGCCTGAAGTCAATTATTGCGCTATGCTACAGTTACCACACCTCAAAACATTGTTTCAGATGATTCATATCAAGACGTTTGTCAAGTTTTTGACATTAAAGCGCTCTTGTATGTAGGACTAATTTCTTACGCATCTAATCCCATGCCTCCGTTGCTAATTCCAAAACGTTATTTTAGAGGTATAGTAACGGAGGTTTGAGCCACTGATATCATAACTGGCGTAAGTTAGACCTAAACTAGTCTGTCCCGGCTTTATGCAGTTATTAATGCAGTTATTCAGAGAGAGAGAGAGAGAGAGAGAGAGAGAGAGAGAGAGAGAGAGAGAGAGAAGAGAGAGAGAGAGAGAGACGTTGAAATAATGAGACAGAAAAGCATGTGCCTCCATATTATTTATTTATTAACTACTTTGAATTAATTCGCTCATTGTTGTTTTCTATAATTGACAGTAGATAACCCAATAAATGAAAAACACAAAGCCCTTTTAACAAGTAAGCCTATTAATAATTATTTATTTGTTATATTATCTGGAATAATTACGAAAAATCCGTGCAGCAGGACTATTAATTTATTGTTTATGTTTAATTTTCTATTTAGCCTATTATAGATAGGACTATACTTTATTTATTAAAATTAAACTGTATGTGTCAATTGCACTTCCTTGAAACACAAAACACAGAGGAAATAATGACAAATAATTTTATAACCAGGTTATACGTTGTAATTTCACTGTTTGTTCTTTACACTTTCCTGGATGAAGAGGACATCAGATATATATATATATAGCTAATGTGACGGACATATTTAAACCACTCTGCGCTGTCCAGTGAATCCTTAAAAATGGGGGGACTCTGTACAAACTTATTATCATTTGCACTGTAGACATTATAATATTTTCTGTTATTTATTTTTTTTTTAAATTTGCAGTTTTTATACCATTATAAAACAGTGTCCTTTTTTATTGTATTCGTATACAGACTAAAACACAGAAAATGTCCTGTATTTTACTGTCTAACACAGGGTTTCTCAACACCAGTCCTCACGACCCACTGCTCTGCATATTGTGCATGTCTCCCTTTATTATACACACCTGATTCAGATCCTCAGCTCGTTAGGATAGACCATATCTATCCTAACGAGCTGAGGATCTGAATCAGGTGTGTTAACAAGGGAGACATGCACAATATGCAGAGCAGTGGGTCGATGAGGACTGGTGTTGAGAAACCCTGGTCTAACACACTGTTAATTAACAGAAAAACTTCAATGTTTTCAGTGAAAACTGTTAATTAACAGTTTTTTAATTACAAAATCTGGCTAATGAGCTGCTCTTTCTGTTGCTGTATGGATTTATTTCTCACAGTATGTACTGGATATAACTTCATTTGCAGGCTTTAACTTCACAGTTCATTGTGCTTGAGCACACTAATATAACCCTGTCACTAAACGGTCATGAACTGTATGTCATGTGCACACACACACACACAAAGTTTTCTGTTGATCATTTACACTTTAACCCAAATTTTGAAAGCAGTTTATGTTGCGCTACAGGAAAAGAAATTTCTTCATCATCTTCAATGTGATTTTTACAACTGTTTCCCAAAGCTGTTGCTCTGATTGAACCCTTTTTAAATAGTTTTATGAGATGTTACGTCATCTTCAAACCACATTTTTTAACAGGCTACAACCTCCAACTTTTACTGTTGTTCAATTAATTGAACTTTCCACAAACAGGGCACAAGCCACAGTTCTCTGCCAATAATTAAATATTCATATTTTTGTAGATGAATTATAGTGTTGACAACATTCGTCAACAACACTGTCCTTCATTTTAACGGTGACCAAAATTATTGAAAGAAAACGATCAGACTAAAGAATGTTATGCAAAATATAAGAACAAACCAACATTTTGTCCCAAATGAGCTTTTTGTTCCTTGTCAGCTTAATTTGGACTAAATAAACCTGCAGCCCTGTTGCTTACAACCCTTTTACTCTTTCTGGTTTGTTTGTTTGTTCATTCATTTTTAATGTTTGAAGCTTGAAAATAGTACACATTAGATATGTGATAACACAAATCACAAATCAGTTTGCAATATCTCACAAATTTTTGTAATAGTGTTTTGTAAAAAAAAATCATTTAAATGTTACGTAAAAAATTCTTAACATTTAAAAAAAAATTTTAAACAATATTTAATTTGATCTATGATCTATAACCTATTCATTGTAAATAAATAAATACATAAAAATGTAAAATTTACGGTAAAAAGCTGGCAACTGTGGATGCCAGAAATTTACCGTAAAAATATTTTAGGTTTTACAGATTTAATTTAAATTTCCAGTAATATGATTTGTTCATTTACCAATCTTTTAAATACTGATATCTTCATTGTACCTTAAATACTGATATCTTTAATGCACAGTGTCATTCACACAAACACTAAACACCATCAGGGTAACACACGAAATTTGCAACAAACATTAATGTGCATAACTGATTAGGAAAAACTTAGAAGAAACAGTTATTTTAACAAAAATAGCCTACATCAAATCTGAAGTGTCACACTGGGCATTCTGGGAATATGAATTTACATTTTTTTCATTGTAAATTACACAATGACTTGTTCTTTTTCTCTTCCAAAAACTGCAAATTTAACAGTATTTTACTGTAAAATTACATTCAATGTTGACCAATTACGTTAAATGTTATTTCTGTTAACCAATTAACTGTTTTTTTTCACTGTAGCATTTTCTTTTACCGTTAAAATAATTATATATATTTAATTAATAATTAATAATTAATATTAAAATAATATTATTATTAATTATTATATTTTAATATAATAAATTATATATATATATATATATATATATATATTTATTTATTTATTTATTTTTTACAGTGGACAGTGCCTATTAATTAGTCTTTTAGTCTGTACTCGCTTAAAAATGTCGCTTAAAAAATAACCAAACGAATAACCCAATAACAAAGTCTTAATATTCACACTAGGATAAACCTCTCCCACTTTCTTCATAAGAGCTGATGAGGTTTGAGTCCGTCTCACACACACACACACACACACACACACACACTGCACAATATTGCATTGCACAACTGCACTGTCTCGGTATGTATTTATTGTTGAGTCCAAACAAAAGCCTTTGTTATTATAACCCTTCAACTTTTTATATGCCATTCATAAGCTCAACAGCTCACCCAGCTTGTCTGATTATGTTGTTTTTCCCTCCGCTTTATGATGCCATTCAAGCATTTCCATAAGGAAACACCCTGCGTGATGATGAAAGACGTGATGAAATATGCAGAATAGGTTCTCTAAAATAGAGCACTTTAAACAAAAGAGCTTGAACATGACCCTTGTCCAGAGACCGCCTGTCCCGCCGAGCCACGGGTGCTGGGAGAGACTAACATCTGTGATATTAACACTTCATTTCAACGCTCCACTTTAGACATTATCCCACAGTCACTTTGCAACATGTCAACTAGCAGTCAGTGGAGTATTAATATCCGACACGTTATGCTCCACAATAGATCTACTGACTGCAAGTGACTCCGCAACTACGTCAGCTTACTAATCCCAACCCTAAACTAAGGCCCCGTTTACACGAGAACGATTCCGGGTGAAAACGTACAAAATATTTTATCGGATGTGCCTTCGTTTACACGGCGACGGCGCAAAAAAGTGAAACCACCCTCCAGAGTGGAAATCTTAGGCCCCGTTTACACGATGGGAAAACGCAGATATTTCTCTGCGTTTTGCCCTTTCATTTACACGAAAACGCAGTTTTTATCACTGAAAACGATTATTTCTAAAAACTCCGAGCAAAGTGGAGATTTTTGAAAACGCCGGATATTTGTTGTCGTGTAACGATGAGACAAACGACGTTTTAGGCCCCGTTTACACGAGAACGATTCCGGGTGAAAGCGTAAAAAATTTTATCGGATGTGCCTTCGTTTATACGGCGACGGCGTTTTGAGGCTTAAAAACGCAAAAAAGTGAAACCACCCTCCAGAGTGGAAATCTTAAAACGCTCCACCGTCGCGTTCCGGTGTAAACGGTAAAACGCAAAAGTCTGCTTGACAGTGAAGGTTGTACGCAGGCGCGTGGACTTGGTGTTGTTGTAGTATGCACTCCTAGCCACCTGAAGTGCATACTACATTGAATTTCACACACTTTTGCGTCACCATTTGCACGCGGATTTCCCACACTAAACGCTCGTCTAAACGCAGAATAAAAAGTGATGGCGCAGACGCCACTTTTGCGTTTTTTCTTTAGAATCGTTTCCGTGTAAACATAGCCTTAGGTTCTCTCTTGTCGATTCCAGGATTCTGATTGGCTTGCATGGCTTTATCCTTAACCCCTACACTGCCGCCTTAGGTTTAGCATAGTTATGATGGCGCTCGACGGCGTATTATGCGGGTGTGTAAACGATGTTATTTTTGAAAACGGAGAGGGGAAAATATTCGTTTTGCTAAATACCCGGCTTTGTGTAAACGTGGCCTTAAAAAAGCTCCACCGCCGTGTTCCCGTGTAAACGGTAAAACGCAGAAGTCTGCTTGACAGTGGCGGTTGTACGCAGGCGCGTGGACTTGGTGTTGTTATAGTACGCACTCCTAGCCACCTGAAGTGCATACTACATTGAATTTCACACACTTTTGCGTCACCATTTGCACGCGGATTTCCCACACAAAACGCTCGTCTAAACGCAGAATAAAAGTGATGGCGCAACACCACTTTTGCGTTTTTTCTTTAGAATCGTTTCCGTGTAAACATAGCCTTAGGTTCTCTCTCGTCGATTCCAGGATTCTGATTGGCTTGCATGGCTTTATCCTTAACCCCTACACTGCCGCCTTAGGTTTAGCATAGTTATGATGGCACTCGACGGCGTATTTATGCGGGTGTGTAAACGATGTTATTTTTGAAAACGGAGAGGGGGAAAATATTCGTTTTGCTAAATACCTGGCTTTGTGTAAACGTGGCCTTAAAAACGCTCCACCGCGTGTTCCCGTGTAAACGGTAAAACGCAAAAGTCTGCTTGACAGTGATGGTTGTACGCAGGCGCGTGGACTTGGTGTTGTTATAGTACGCACTCCTAGCCACCTGAAGTGCATACTACATTGAATTTCACACACTTTTGCTGTCACCATTTGCACGCGATTTCCCACACAAAACGCTCGTCTAAACGCAGAATAAAAGTAATGGCGCAACGCCACTTTTGCGTTTTCTCTTTAGAATCGTTTCCGTGTAAACATAGCCTAACAGTCTGCTAATACTCTAATTAGAGTTAGTTGACATGTAGATGCAAAGTTACTTCATACTAAACCTAAAATAATCTTGATATTTGGTGACTTAATCTTCCATATTTGGTGACTGAGTTTCAAAATAAATTACGGCTGCTCTGTGAACTATTTTGAAAATCAGTCACTAAATATGGAAACTACATTTGTTCTTCTCAATT
>JAQIUQ010004775.1:75000-230757 GCA_030378365.1 Hybognathus amarus
CGGTATCGCTTTCAAAATGCATAAAAAGTTCTCCGTGTTTACCTGTAAACGGCCCATTAGAGGTGTTTTTTATCTTATAAACTGTAATCGTCATAGTTGCACTGTAATAATCATCCACACCTCACTATTGTCACATCTCACACAGTTTACACCCTGTATATACACCTCTTCTGACTTATTTATGCATTCTCCTTATGTATTAAAAACGCTGGAGCCTCAAATCATGGTTATGATTACTCATTATTAGTCAGTCTTCTTGCAATGACTGCTGGGTAATTTTCTTTCTCCACTTCCTGTAAGTGATGTATCGACGTTCCCTTATTCCCTATTCGCAGGGCCCTTTGAACTGAACATGTACACTCCCTTTAGGTCCATTTGGTTGAAATACACGTGATGTTCACTTTATAGGGCATTACTGTGTGATGGAACACCTCCAGACTTTGCTGAAGTAAACGGTGTGATGTGTACTGGATGTATTGCATGTCTCAGCAGACAGTAGTGTGAGTTGAAGAGGTGCAAAGGCCTAGACGTGAGGCAATTCCCTGCCTGCATTGCTGGGCTCGATAGGAATGTGTGGTTTTGACTTTTTTGCTCGTCAGACAACCTTTGAAAAGGCCATATCAAAGACTGAGAACTTATTGCTTCCCCAAAGCTGTGATTGGTTCAGGAAGCTGAATCTGTCTGCATTCCTGACCATTACTAGAGCCAGTGTTAAAGGAATAGTTCACTTAAAAATAAAAATCCCGTCATCAGAAACTGTATGAGTTTCTTTCTTCTGTTGAACACGAAGGAAGATATTCTAAAGAATGTCAGTAACCAGATAGTTGTTGGACCCCATTGACTTCTGTAGTATTTACACTCACCGGCCACTTTATTAGGTACCCCATGCTAGTAACGGGTTGGACCCCTTTTGCCTTCAGAACTGCCTCAATTCTTCGTGGCATAGATTCAACAAGGTGCTGGAAGCATTCCTCAGGGAGTTTGGTCCATATTAACATGATGGCATCACACAGTTGCCGCAGATTTGTCGGCTGCACATCCATGATGCGAATCTCCCGTTCCACCACATCCCAAAGATGCTCTATTGGATTGAGATCTGGTGACTGTGGAGGCCATTTGAGTACAGCGAACTCATTGTCATGTTCAAGAAACCAGTCTGAGATGATTCCAGCTTTATGACATGGCGCATTATCCTGCTGAAAGTAGCCATCAGAAGTTGGGTACATTGTGGTCATAAAGGGATGGACATGGTCAGCAACAATACTCAGGTAGGCTGTGGCGTTGCAACGATGCTCAATTGGTACCAAGGGGCCCAAAGAGTGCCAAGAAAATATTCCCCACACCATGACACCACCACCACCAGCCTGAACCGTTGATACAAGGCAGGATGGATCCATGCTTTCATGTCTGTAGACGCCAAATTCTGACCCTACCATTCGAATGTCGCAGCAGAAATCGAGACTCATCAGACCAGGCAACGTTTTTCCAATCTTCTATTGTCCAATTTCGATGAGCTTGTGCAAATTGTAGCCTCAGTTTCCTGTTCTTAGCTGAAAGGAGTGGCACCCGGTGTGGTCTTCTGCTGCTGTAGCCCATCTGCCTCAAAGTTCGACGTACTGTGCGTTCAGAGATGTTCTTCTGCCCACCTTGGTTGTAACGGGTGGTTATTTGAGTCACTGTTGCCCTTCTATCAGCTCGAACCAGTCTGGCCATTCTCCTCTGACCTCTGGCATCAACAAGGCATTTCCGCCCACAGAACTGCCGCTCACTGGATGTTTTTTCTTTTCGGACCATTCTCTGTAAACCCTAGAGATGGTTGTGCGTGAAAATACCAGTAGATTAGCAGTTTCTGAAATACTCAGACCAGCCCTTCTGGCACCAACAATCATGCCACGTTCAAAGTCACTCAAATCACCTTTCTTCCCCATACTGATGCTCGGTTTGAACTGCAGGAGATTGTCTTGACCATGTCTACATGCCTAAATGCACTGAGTTGCCGCCATGTGATTGGCTGCTTAGAAATTAAGTGTTAACGAGCAGTTGGACAGGTGTACCTAATAAAGTGGCCGGTGAGTGTATTTCCCCTACTATATAAGTCAATAGGTCCAACAATTGTCTGGTTACCGACATTCTTTAAACTATCTTCCTTTGTGTTCAACAGAAAAAAAAAAGAGTAGGTTAATTTTCAAGTGAATCTTTAAGTGAACTATCCCTTTAAGTACTTCTGCCTGTGTCCTCCTCGAAACACTGGTTTCTGTGGTTATATTCTTCCTCGCTGACTCGCGTTCTCAAACCCTTCATTCTTCAGCTGTAAGTGTATGTTGTCGCCGGTTCACTGGAGCATGTTCTCGGTTAGAGCCGTTGCTGGAGAACCGAGTGGTTTGGATGCCATTGTCAAGGCTGAGGTTAAAGTGATGTCAGGACAAAAGAGCCTCAGCAATGTCTGTGGGAGGCTGTTTGCTCATGACCTCCAAGCATTTGACTAGATTGTGCTGAATGAATCTTGATTATTTTGAATGATGTGCCATGCCTCTCAGGATAGATAGTGAGAGGAAGTAGTCAGTGCTGTTTTGAAGCCACCACAGATGGTTTCTATTGACTGAAGTGTCTCAAGGTTGGCTTCTGTTGTGATTCCCTAAACTAATATCGACCTGTTGTGTCTCTCCGTCTCCTCTAGTGGGCGTATATCTAATAGTCTTGAAAACAATCTGTTGGGCTCTTAGTGTTTTGACTGTTTTGGAAGTCCAGATGGTTCCACCCCAGTTCTGCCACATTTTCCCCTCGTAAAAGCCACCAAACTTTGAAGTCTTGCACTCCAAGAAAAGCCTGTAAAAACGGGGACCAATGTACTGTGTTAATATGAAGGAATTTTCCATATTGATTTTTTTACGTGTTTTTGAATTGCACGTTGCACTGTGTTGTGTTTTAGGGTTAAAGGAAATGTCTGTAAAGTAAACTTGGCAGAAAATTACTGGTGCCTTTTCTGTTTTTCTAAAAAAATCTTACAGGGAATAAGACCTTTTTCCACTTGGAAAGAAGCGTAAAATGCATTTTTTTCATGTTCGTAAGACATTGGCTGCGTCTGAAATCGCATAATCTCTTGAGTAGGTAATTTTTTTGAATAACTATGTTGTCATTATCATGTGACCTACGAGCGGCAGTTGCTGTCACTTCATAAAGATTAGCAACACATTATTATTAGCTGTTTGATAACGTAGTCAAGCCAAAGGCTAAGTATATCTATTACTGTAACGTCGGTAACACTTCACAATAAGGTTAATTTATTAAACATTAGTTCATGCATTAACTAACATGAACTAACCATTTGTTACTGTATTTGTTATTCTTTGTTAACGCTAATTAATACAAATCTAGCTGTTCATTGTTGTTCATGTTAGTTCACAGTGCATTAACTAATGTTAACAAGATTTTAATAAAGTATTAGTAAATGTTAAAATTAACATTACCAAAGATTAACAAATGCTGAAGAAGTATTGTTCATTCTTTGTTAATGTTAACTAATGTAGTAACTAATGAACCTTATTGTAAAGTGTTACCATAACGTCTTACTGATGTTGTAGAGAGCGATACATAAAACGCTTTACCGTTCTTATTCAAGGACTTGTAGATTTTAGACGAGCCTGTATGATTCACTATTTCTCTTCTTCTTCTGAATCAGTTTCTGGGTTAAACAGGCTGAATTAAACCAGTTTAGCGAGTGGATTGGGTAATTCAAGCTGCTTTGAGTCGAGGCGGAGCTCATTTGCATATTTATGATATGCGTGCATTCAAGCTATTTTAAGGCATGAAGAAATTTTCTGAGGAAAAAAACATTTAAATGTGTCATTTGGTTTTTAGGAATACAACTATTGGCTTTAAAGGGACACCAGGCAAGCCTGAGTGTTTTTTTTTCTCTACGAAGCTCCCCCTGGTGTCTGGTAGTAAATATTTTCAAACACACTGTCGTAAAAACGGACTGTTGTTCCTCCCTTCGTCACGATCAACCCAGCTGATCAACTGTCAACCTATGTAGCGCACTGCAAAAAAGCTACACCGGCGCCAAATACACAAATAAAACCAACAGTGGAACGACCAAACAACTACAAAAATCAAACGTGTTTGCTAATGACAATGCTAACATCAAATTCATAGCATCTAGTGTACTAGTAAAGGCAATTACACTGCGAATGCGTTTTTACATGTTCGTCAGCCTAAAAATTCGTCACGCACATAAACCTTGCACACTGAGTCCGATGCGTTTTTGTTAAACCTTTGCGGAAAAACGCAAAAATACAAAATGTATTTGTCAATCAGTGAGGATGATTTTGTTGCCTTCTCTCTTATTGAAAAAGAAGAAAGAGAAAATATTGGGTTCATCCAATCTTGAAATTGCGCTGAGAGGAAGCACTTATCAAGGAGTCACGAATTTATCATGAGCCATTCAAAATTTACTTCAGAATGTAAGTGGAAAACTTGAAGCTGTGAGGTAAATTCCTTTCATAATCCAATCGAGAGAATATATAAACACTTGATCGAATTGAAAACCGAAACTCAAAGGACTGTGCATGTGCAATGATGTGTGGAACGAGCTCCCCATGGCCCTGAATTGTCAAAAAACCTCTCAAAATGCTGGCTGTGGATGCGAAAAACGCAGAAAATCGAACCCAATCCGAATTTTTTTATGACGCACGAAAGTTTCGGAGGCGGTGTGGAAGCGTGATTGTACTGAGGTTGAATTTTTTTTTTACGTGCGAAAATTTCTGATGTGAACTTCGGACTCATGTCATGTAGCATTCCATCCTTTATCGTCATATAGAACGCTATATGACAAAACGGCGCTATACTACGCACATGGCATCCGTTATCGTTAATATAACACGCGCTGTGATGGTTAGGTTTAAGTGTGGGGTAGGGTAGTCTCATATTACGCTAAAGGATTTATTGGATTTATTACGCCTTGGGTTCGCGTGTTATATTAACGATAAAGGGTGCCATGTGCGTAGTATAGCGCCGTTTTGTCATATTGCATTCTATATGACGATAAAGGATGAGAACGGGCTCGCAATGCCCATAAGCCCGTAACGTTAACAGACAGCGATCATCATAAAAACCTTTACAGACAATAGCAAACATCCTGAGGTCACAATTACTTGAAATTTAAATATTAAACACTTTATTCTAAAGATACAAGTGCAACAGCAAGAAGGCCAGGTCAGCATCCGTTTTGCAGGCTTCTTTTTCTTTCAGTTCTCGCCATTCTGAAAAAGCCGGTCCGATGTTTACTCGTGTCTGACTTCTTGCTCGTTAGTCTCCGTTTCCTCTTTTGTTGGTCCTGCGACAAAGATTTCCTAGCTTTCTGATTCTTTTTTACAGGCTCAGCCATAACTCAATCTATCGTTGCCCTTTTGTTTATAGCTAGCCGTTGCTAATGGGGGCGTGTACGTGTACAGTGCCGTCAAGCAATTCGTTACATCGTGAGATCTGATATTGCGCGATACTTCCTGACAGTGAAGCTGGCGTTGCAAGTGAGTTTTTTTCCACTCTCGAGCACCAGGGGGTTGCGAAACCACCATCATTCAACCCGAAATTAGTACTATAACCATTCCACGGACTTCGAAGCTGTTCAGTTAAGGTAAAAAAGTTACTTAGATCACCTTTAATGCGAAACCTGCCGTCATATGTCAGAAAAAGACTAAAAAAGGCAGGGAAAGGCGGCTTTTTGCAGTTTTTGGAACTTGACAGATGTGATCGCCATTCATTGTAGGGAAAAGAGCAACGTGAACATTCTGCTAAACATCTCTTTTTGTGTCGCATATAAGAAAGAGAGTTGTACGTTTTGGACGACGTGACGACAGCATTTTCAGACCGGTAGTCTGTCTTTTTAATGTGGTTTTGTAGTACTTCACTGGTTTATTCATGCTTTATGATCTATGATAAACCGGTGTAGGCCGTAGACTAAACATGCCTACTCTACACAAACCTGCATTCACCTCTAAGCCGGACGCTTTGTGAATCTTTAATGTTGTGAATATTGTTGCTATTCTCTTGGCTGGACTTCATGTTCCTTTCTCTTCTTCAGTGTTTAAGTTCTTCCTCGATTGAATGCTAGGAAGGGGTCATATCAAACATCAGCTATTCCTTCCTCTGATTTGTTGTGTAACTCTGAATCCCATTCGCATTGCTCTAAATATACTGCAAATTGCAGTGTCTTCATGATGTTGTTTTGAAACGGTACATTTCACATCACTCGGTTGGTCGATCTGGTTAAAAGCTCGTGATACGTAGAGCCATTAGGAGTGTAAGTTTGCTTGAAGTGTCATGTTTACTGTGCCATTCAAGTTCCTACACTAGTTTTTCACTTTTTTTTTTTGAGGGAACATTTCCCTAAATGAAGAGCTGAAGTAGACCTTTGTTCTGCTCCTTTACCATTGTTTCTTCTGGCAACAAAATGTCAGCAGCAACTGTTGAGAAGAACAGAGATGAGAGAGCTTTAAATCTTCGTTGTTTTGCAATGGTGTAATCCGAAGGTCCAACACAACTGTGTTCTCCAGCTGTCAGGGGGATTTTTTCCACTACAACTCTGCCTCCTGAATCTGAACGTTCCTGATCTTCAAGAATCTGACTTGTTTAACAGGTGTTGTGTTGTGTTGTAACCTAGAGCTTCAGGAATGCCAAAATCAGGAATTCCTCTGTGGCCTGGCAACACATTTACACATTCATAATGAAAGGAACCTTTCACTTGTGCCTAGAAATGTTTGCAATGTGTGCAAAGCTCCAGTGAAACCTTTTATTTTTGAATAATGTTAGTCATGTTTTCTTGCTCCAACAAGGTTTTTTTGTTAACATGTGTAATTTCTGTGGAACTAGTATCACCAAACTGCATTGCAAACATAATGGTTGTTTTAACATGTCATCCATTGGTTATGGTTAGGCAAATGGATAGTCCCGCCCCAGAGCATGCCATTGTTGAGTAGTTGTTGTGTCAGGCTGATACTGGATGTTTTGTGCCATTATGTTTTCGCTTTTTTTTCGAAAAAAGTGTTTACATCGCATAGTGTTTACATCGCTAAACAAGTGATCGGTTGATGTGTGTTTTAACATTGCTAAGAAGACCGCTCCTCCGTGTAAAGATAGAGCGACCAGTGCGTCTCACAGGTGTCGCTCATCGGTAATCACGCTACCGGCCTCGCGCGTCTCCCGCGGCCCTCACTCGTCCCGCTCGCCACAGTGAAACATGACTCGCGCCGTTCTCCCGCGGCCCTCACTCGTCCCGCTCGCCACAGTGAACATGACTCGCGCCGTTCTCCCACGGCCCTCAGCTCGTCCCGCTCGCCACAGTGAACATGACTCACGCCGTTCTCCCGCGGCCCTCACTCGTCCCGCTCGCCACAGTGAACATGACTCGCGCCATTCTCCCGCGGCCCTCACTCGTCCCGCTCGCCACAGTAAACATGACTCGCGCCGTTCTCCGCGGCCCTCACTCGTCCCGCTCGCCACAGTGAACATGACTCGCGCCGTTCTCCCGCGGCCCTCAGCTCGTCCCGCTCGCCACAGTGAACATGACTCACGCCGTTCTCCGCGGCCCTCACTCGTCCCGCTCGCCACAGTAAACATGACTCGCGCCGTTCTCCGCGGCCCTCACTCGTCCCGCTCGCCACAGTAAACATGACTCGCGCCGTCTCCCGCGGCCCTCACTCGTCCCGCTCGCCACAGTGAACATGACTCGCGCCGTTCTCCCGCGGCCCTCACTCGTCCCGCTCGCCACAGTGAACATGACTCGCGCCGTTCTCCCGCGGCCCTCACTCGTCCCGCTCGCCACAGTGAACATGACTTGCCGCCGTCTCCCGCGGCCCTCACTCGTCCCGCTCGCCACAGTGAACATGACTCGCGCCGTTCTCCCGCGGCCCTCACTCGTCCCGCTCGCCACAGTAAACATGACTCGATGCCGTTCTCCCGCGGCCCTCACTCGTCCCGCTCGCCACAGTAAACATGACTCGTGCCGTTCTCCCGCGGCCCTCACTCGTCCCCGCTCGCCACAGTAAACATGACTCGCGCCGTTCTCCACGGCCCTCACTCGTCCCGCTCGCCACAGTAAACATGACTCGCGCCGTTCTCCCGCGGCCCTCACTCGTCCCGCTCTGCCACAGTAAACATGACTCGCGTCGTTCTCCCGCGGCCCTCACTCGTCCCGCTCGCCACAGTCAGACATGACTCGCGCCGTTCTCCCGCAGCCCTCACTCGTCCCGCTCACCACAGTAAACATGACTCGCACCGTTCTCCCGCGGCCCTCACTCGTCCCGCTCTGCCACAGTGAACATGACTCGCGCCGTTCTCCCGCGGCCCTCACTCGATCCCGCTCGCCACAGTGAACGTGATGAATGGCGACTGTAGAACGCAAAAGCCCAATCCCGGACATTTTGGGCGAATCTCGAAACATATTTCGGGGCAGACTCGTCACGGAGACTCACTAGTAGCCTAGACTTGTTGTTTAACGACTGCGCTCTGTTACCGGTAGGCGTGGCCGGCCAGAGAGCCGTGGCCCGGTAGGCGTGGCCTCCACATTATCTATGTGAGTCTGGGTGTGTTTAATTACGTTGGTTGTTGTACGTATCATGGCAGTTCAGAAATGAAGTTCAGTGAGTGAGTGGCACTACAAGGTTATTGATCTCGTGAGCTACCGAGCAAGTTTTCTAAGGTAGAAAAGATGCATATGTGATGCTAACATCAGAAACCATGCACGTGATAAAAGGTAAAAGGCCATAACCTAGTATTTTATAATGAATAAAAAGTCTTAATTTATCAATAATCTGCTTCTGTGATCATAGCTCCTGTGAAAATGATTAAAGATGTTGGTGTTTTACTGTCTCTACTGTTCATTTCAGCTGGAAACTGAACTGAATTGTATGTAAAGATAGTATAAATAAGTTTTGTAAAAATGTAAAATGATACAGCCTTGGTTATATCTAGATCTCTATATGTAAATGAGATCCGGTATGATTAGCTAACCTTGTATTGTGTGTGAAATGCTTTTATCATCAGGGTGCGGCCAAGTTTCTGCTGAAAAGGCATTGGTATGTAAATGTGAGTGGTTATATTTTAATGAGCTTGTTTCTACTGTCATGCAACTTGTCCCAGATCATGAGAGCTGTGCTTTTACTTTTTCATAGAGACTTAAGTTTTCATAAAAATGGGCAAAAAAGGAGGATACTGTGTCTGGGGGCCAAAACATGTGGAGGTGGGCTATTTTAACTTGGGGGCCTTGCAAATGCATCGCAGTTTGCTTAAACCCAGACCCATCTATAACCCACACGCAACCTGTGCCTTAGGCTATGAGAAATAAGATTATGATGGCGATGCCAAATTTGATTAATTCAATGTTGAACTGAAACAGTAAGAGTGTGTTTTGAGGTCATCATGCCCTCATTAAGGTCTATCTCTGGGAATGTTGTGTCATTTCTCATGTGGCCAGTTTCCTTAGCAAATGAATGAGTCTTTGTTACGTACCCACTCCGCCGTCCTTGAAATTAGTTTACCATTGATAGACCGGGAGGATATTACAAAATGTTTTATTTATTTTCGCAGCCAACTATATTTTTTTGCGCTGACTACATGTGATTTTGAACTAGAAGCGCAATCTGTTTATTTGAACAGTATTTCTGCTTAAACCTGCAAAAGATATCACATGTTCAGCATGTGTTTCCAAGTGATTCAGTGGAGTGATTCAGCATATGTCTCTTCACACTGTTATTTTTTCCCTCGGTTGGGACTTTTTAAAGCAACAGGATGTTTTAAGTTGAGTGACGGTATGCGCATCTAAGAGACGCATTGAACTTTTTCTCTCTCGTGACTTCATTGCATTGCTCGGGATACATCTGGGATGGAAACGTTGGTAGTGAAGAAAAAAGCAAAGCATGCACCCTTTCCCCTCCCCTCTCCTTCTCTCCTGCGCCTGCCTATCCCTCCTCCCTCTCCGGCGGGCGGACACGCCGACCGCGACTCCCATAGCCTGTCAGGAAGTGTTATGACTTGCTGCCTGAAGTCTTTGTGAGGCAGGCAGGAATGCTGGTGTTTCAGATTAGCCTTGAAGGGTGTGGAGCGAGCACTGCCTCTTCTGCTGCGACCGCTGCTGCCTACAGACCCATTCTCTGAGACACATCCCAACGGTTTGGCTCTCTTTTTCTTTGTTTTGCTGGCTCTTCTTATCTACATTGCCACACTCTCTCATTAATGTTATACACCGGGGAAAGCAGTCTGTTTGTCTGTCTGTCTCACTTCCCAGCTGCTCGGCTAACGGCACAGCATCTGTGAAAGACGTCTGTTGTGCGACTTCACGTTTGTTGCATCTGTTTGCAGTTTGGTGTGAAGGAAGCAGCTTTGGGGTGACTGGTTAAGCTTTTTTTGTTTGTTTTTTTGCATCTCGTCAGACTGGTAAATTCATTTTTGTGTGGTGGAGCACATGCTCAGCTTTCCGTTTTTCCAATGAAAACCCCAAGAAAGCAATTCTGGGGCTGTTTTTCTCTTTGCTTTTGCTTTGTAACTTAACACTGCATAATGGTTTTTGACTTTGTTCAGTCACTCGTGCAGTGTTGGCAGTCCTTAGAGACTCTGAAAATCGAGTGACTAGACAGGATTGTCTGGTTGCTTAGATTTGTGCATGACTCAATCCCATGAGGTCACACTACTCCTCACTCATTTGGGAAGTAAACAAACCTTAGTCAAATTAGACTTGATCTTGGATTGTGTAGAAGTTCATTAAAGCGTGAATTGTGGGAGAATTGATGATTCAGTGAAGGTATGTAGGACACAGTAATGTTTCCGTGAGAGGAATGCCACAGGGGTGGACAATTGGCCCGTTTGTGTTTTGTGTTTTTCTTAAAAATTCCAGCAAAGTTTCTGTGTTGGCCTTCCGAACAGCTGAAGGGTGACATCAAATGTAGACCTTGAGACAAAATAGCCAGTCCAGCGCTGTCTTTAAGAGTTATTGAAACAATAAACAGTTGAACCGTTAGCGTTGTGTAACATTGGCATGCCATTGACTCATTTTAGAGCATTTTTAGAAGTCTCCAACTTTATGCTGTCCCATTGAGGTGTGGTTGGACAGCTGGCACCGCTAATGACATAACTCACAGATGAAAAGAAGCACAAGCTGGATTGACGACTATGTTGACATGTTGATGGGTGTGTCCTGAATCATCAGTTCCTTTAAGGTAGTGGCTAATAGGAAGACGTGTCTTGGGTTGCTCGTAGTGCTGCAGTGTTGTGATCGCCGCCTAAAAGAGCAGATCTCTGGTCAGTTTGTGGAACGCTGCATCTGTTCTCAGTTCAGCTGCTGTGGGTGGACACTGCTCAACAGGTTTTATTTTGCTGTGGCCTCGATTCAAACGGTACGTCAACATAGTGTGGTCATTGCTGCTCGCTGACACATTGGGCCAATGCCATAATGCAGCATTTAAATGGACTAGTTAGATCCTGGACAAATGTTTACCTTGGTTTTAGTTTTGTGTTTAGTGTTTTACGGCTTATTTGTGTGTTTGGACGATAAGGTTTATTCTACACATTCTTTTTGCCATTGATGGTTACGTGAAGAACCATTTACTCACCCTTTTTTGTTCTTTCTTCTACTGAACACTATGGAAGTCAATGGGTGGCGTCAACTGTCTGATTACACACATTCTTTAACATATCTTCCTTTGTGTTCAACAAACTCATACAGGTTTGGAACAACTTGAGGGTGAGGAAAAGCATTTTAGTGTATCACTGCTTGTGTGTTTAGATGATAAGGTTTGCTACACTCTTATATGTAAAGCTTCTTTATGGTTCCATGAAGGTTCTTTATAATGGAAAAGGGTTCTTTAGATTAATAAAATGATCTTCACACTAAGAAAAATGGCTCTTTTATGAACTGTCCACTGAAATGTTCTTTGGGAACTTCATCCCAAGCCTTTATTTTTAAGAAGGTAGTTAGGCCCACTTTCCCAATTAAACAAAAGCAGACCGACTGTAGCACAGTTCAGTGTAGACTGCATCTGGTGTTCAGATTTGAACTCGTCAGAGATAAAACAACACACTGATCCTCCAAAGAAGCACGTCCAGACTTTGACTGTTGGCTATGGATTAGACCATTTTCAATGTGCAATAATTGAAAATGTTTGCTTGTTTTTTGCTAGCCTCAATTTCCAGTCGACTTCAGTTGACTAAACACAAAAACTAAGTCATTTAAATAAATGAAGTAGTGTTTCAGTCATTATATTTTGTGATTGCATCACAGCCAGGTTACATTCAAAAAGACTTGTCTTGACAAGCCCTCTCAAACATATATTTTGCCCAAATATAGTCTGCTCAGTTTCATGCTTGATAGACGTTTGCATGTCATTTGCATGTCTTATTCTCTTACTGTACAATCCCACTTCCAGGTTTCTCTTTCGGACTTCCAAATTTACCACAATTTGGAAGTCCACACAATAAAGTTTTTGTCTTCTCTCCCATTGAAGGACACACTTCATTCGACTGAGAGAGCTTCAGGTTGTTCTTCGGGGAGATGGCAGGAAAGATATCCAAAGATGAGCTGGAGGAGTTGCGGGAGGCCTTCGGGAAAGTCGGTAAGTGTCCTTCCTGTCCAACCAGTTTTGTCTACTCTAATCACAACTTGGCATGCCGCCCGTAAAGGTGTCCTTTTCCCTTAAATATCTTATTTCTACTGAGTTATCTGTGTTTTCTTTGCGTGGATGAAAACCGCTACATCGCGGTAGAAAGCCTAAAATTTGGATCTATTTTTAAATGTCTCATTTGGCTTCTAGTTTTAAATGCCATTGATTTAGGAAACTCTAGATGTTTGTTTTTGTGTGTGTGATGGCCTAATTGTTCTGTAATGTTATCTCTCCGTCTGACTTCATGTGCTGTGTGTTTCTTTAAAGTCTGGATTGTTATTGCTCAGAAAAACATCTGGGTTTTTCATTTGATTTTTTTGGCATAACTTGGCTTTTAAACTCTCCTCATGGACTTTTGTCTCCAAAACCAACAAGTGTTTACTGTCGTGTGTGCGTGTTTTCCAAGTCCTATTCAAAATAAATCTTTTGTTTAAATATTTGAATAGGACTTGGATCTATTAACAAGTAATTGATTTAATTTATTCTCTAGCATTAACTGTGAACTGCATATTTGCCATATTTTGCACACTGAGTGTCTCTTTATAGGGTTATTTCACACACTTAGTCATCATCACAAAACTTTTGTTCATCTTCAAAACACAAATGAAGATATTTTAAATGATCTCTCTCTGAGATATATTTGTCCTTCCAATGAAAGTTCATTCACTCAAAATGTTCATAAAGAGATCGTAAACTCATTAGAATCAAGCGGCTTATTTCGTTATCACTTTATTTGATTAATAGCAGATATAATTTCTGCTTTTATTCACATAAACATTGATCAGCAAGCATACATAGAGCACAAGAAATATGGTCAATGGAAGCTCAAATGTGCGTATAGGAACAATGATTGTTCTCACGTGTCAAGCAAGTAAAGTTGAGATTTTTAGAAATTGTTAGTTTATTAGATATTATTAGAATTCAACTATGGAAAAATAAGAATACCAATTTTTATATTGCCACTATTTTACTGTACTGAGATACTAAGAGACGTATGACACTTTAAATAATAATTATAATTACAATTATAAAGATGTTGCCTCTTTGGCTTGCAAAAGATCTTGTTGGCTGGTCCAACTATGGCGTTGTCAATGGTACAAAAAAAGAAGCCCAGTTAATGTCTCTAAAACATGTGATTGGTTCTTTTAACTAAAAGATTTTACTATATATATATATTCACATGAGTATTTCCATATGATCTCTCTGTGTGCTTCATAAGTAGAGTTTGTTGATTTGTTTTTAGAAGACTAATGTCAGCCACTACTGTAAAAAAATCAAACCTGTGTGGTTGACAGAAGTTTACCGTCAAATATACGGTAGCAACTTTATTGGTTTTACAGACTTAACTTAAAATTTACAATAATAAACTGTATTTCATGATCTGATATAACCTATTGAAGTATTGATACAATGAGTTGTTCTTTTTCACTTTCAAAAACTGTAAATTTAATGGTATTTTACAGAAAAATTACATTGAATGTACCATGAGATGTATCACAGTTATTTACTGTATTTAAGTACGGAACAGTTTCGCACTGTAGCATTTTTACCGTAAAAATGTCATAATTTAGAAATAATTTTAGCCTCTGATTTGAGCGCTCTGTTTGAAGGGGCGTGTCTACCCAAATCCACCAAACATCGACCCAGCCATCTCAAACTTACCCATCAATCAACTGGAATAACCCAACCAGAGAGGAAATCAAGAAAGCCATCAGTGTAGTCAGCATCATTGATTATAACGGAGTTTTGGCAAAAGTCCTGAACTCAGACACTTATAAAACACGCTGTTTGATTGACAGCTAAAAGAGAGAGTGCTTTGATTGCATTCTGTAGTTTACACAATTTAAAATAATGCTACTAAGAGAAACAATGCATTTAGTCGCTTGATATACTGACGCATAAACAGCAAAAAACTATTTAAAGACAAAGAGACGTCTTGACTGTACATGAATCATTACATATCAGAAGTAATTGGCATTAGAATTAACACGTTAATTCCACAGCGAAGTATAATCGAACAAACAAATAATGCTCTACTGAGACATTCACATAGTTGAAAATGCTTATCCACATTCATAGCATTAGAATCCTTTGTAAGGTAATGTTATTTTTAGTCCAGTGATCCTCTATCTTTCATCTCACTAACGTGGCAGTGGGCGGGGCCAAAGACGTGATCATGTAGGTGTTGATCATCTTCTGCTGATGCGTACTATAGTTGTGAGAACATCATTGTCTGAGCTTGGACTCAATAGAAGCTGTTTTTGGACTAACAAGGAAGTTTTTGAGTTCTCAAACCTACAGGATGTTTTCATAGTAGCCAACAATGACATCTAATATGGCGAAAGATCAAGGAAACTTTGATTTTTCAATTCATGACCCCTTTAAAGAGCAACTGCGATTGGTGATCTGGTTTATGAAGTTTGTGGAGTATTTTTTCTAATGGTCCGTGACAAGAATGTGGTTCAGACTGCATTTCCCCGTTTATCAGATTTCTCCTGCAGACTGGCAGAACATTGCTGCCTAAATTGTTGCCCATGTCCTGGTATTGTTATGCACATACAAGTCTTAATGGTCATTTTTTAATGTTGTGTGTATTCTGTTTTAGTTTTTAGACTCCTAACACAACAGCTGTTTTTTTTAACCCAATATCTACTATCTAGCCAGTGTTCGTAGTAGAGTTGACCACTACAAACTCCTGGAGTTTGATGCTAGAAGATGGCTTTATTTCTTTGTAAAAAAAAGTCTGAGTTTCTATAGCGCTGCCCCAAGGTGGGGTCAATACTATACATTTTCAAACTCTGCACCAATATTGTTTTCAATTCTTCCATTTCTGGTTGTGAATCCATTCTGTTTTTGGTCCAACCTGGAAAGTTCCCAACCTGTTTACATTAGAGGCCAAATATTCTTTAATGGCGCACAGCTTACCATTTACACCATTTATCTAATAGCAGAGCGAAGAGACTATGCTATCCAACATATGCACATTCTAGTCTCTCACAGGCCTCTACACACTCACACACACTCAGATACATGGTTATAATTCACATATTTATATACATGATCATAATACTAGATTGAAAATGGTTATATTATACTTAAATATTTATACAATTCTTCTACACCTCGTTCTGGACAGTATCTAATGTCATGTTGCGCGTCTCTTTTGTGGATAAAACAGTACCAGAATGCTTTGCTTGAGGCTCAGAACATGTTTGTTTTAGTCTTTATGTTTTAGTCTTAAGTTGTATGAATAGAAATATTTTCCTTAGATTTTAAGAGTTTAATTTAAGTGTAAAGACGTATTTGTTTTTGTGTTGAAATGTTACATTTACATTTAAAGCCTAAAGCCTGCTTAAAGCCTACTCGAGATTTTTCACGTTTCCTAAACATTTTATTTTAAATGCATGTGCAGGAAAATAGAGTTATTTTGGCTAATCAAACTATTTCAATTGCATGTCCTCGTTTTTTTCCCAATGTTGTTGTGGCTTCTTAAAGGGATACTCCACTTTTTTTGGAAATAGGCTCATTTTACAACTCCCCCAGAGTTAAACAGTTGGGTTTTATCGTTTCGAATCCATTCAGCCGATTTTCTGATATTTAGAAGAATATCAGCAACCAAACAGTTTCTGGTCCCATTGACTTCCATTGTAGATGGTTGAGCCCATTTCCAAAAAATTGGAGTATCCCTTTAATATTTTTACGCTGTTGAATTGTGACGTTAACTATTGGTAATTGCAACCTTAATGTTTCGTGCTTGTTGGGAAGAGGCAATATGTTGACGCCAAACCAATCATTTTCATTTCTCTCCATAGATTTGAATGGCAATGGCTTTATTTGTGACTATGAGCTCCACGAGCTGTTCAAAGAGGCCAATCTGCCCCTGCCAGGCTACAAAGTCCGAGAGATCATCCAGAAATTGATGGAAGATGGTGACAAAAACAAGGACAACAAGATCAGCTTTGAAGAATTCCTGTCTGTAAGTGTCTACAAACTGTTCTAATATCCAATAATAATTCTACACATCTGCATACACATCCTTACTAGCCTTAACTTGCTACACATGTACATCACTTTTCATTGTGGTGCTTTGAAAAAAAAAACAAGTGTTCCAGTGAATCAATGCTTTGTTCAGTCCATAAACTTCATTTGCAAATCAAATGTTATTGTCGATGAGAAAACATTTACATGATCACATATGCTGTTCTAAAATTGGACTGTGCAAGCATGATTTTAATGGATGAAAGCAACGTTTGAAGTGATTACAGTAAAGGTGTCTGCGTAATTAATAAATTAGATGGTTTAAGAGCGCTAGTGAAGGTGTTTAGATGGAACGGAATTCAGAAACCCAACATATTTTTAAAACTAAAGCTTAAAATCTCTGATTTGCATATTCAGCAATAGCTTTCACCATATATGGACAAGAGATAACACATCGTACTCTGAGATTAGAGTTTCAGTGTTGGATCCAGATGGCCTGTGCATCATTTCATCATTTTTTATTAATTAGTGGTGCTAAAATAATGATGAAATCATTACTGTTTGTGGATCTCACCCCATGTGCTACAGACCCTGAACTGTGCAGGCTGGTTGAGGAGAGTTGTGAAATGGGTCAGAATCCACATAAACTAATGGTGAAAAGTTTTGGAAGATTTTTAATATTTCTTATACTTACCAAGACTGCATTGATCAGTAATAAAGAAGAATCAGACATGTTGTGAAATATTAGTACAATTTAAAGTAACTGTTTTAGTTTTACTGTTTAAGTGTAATTTATTTCAGCATCATTACTCCAGTCTTCAGTGTCACATGATCCTTCAGAAATCACTCTAATATGCTGATTTGATGCTCAATTATTCTTGGTGCTCATTTATTAATAATGAGTATTGTTGTCATTATATATATATATATATATATATATATATATTTATTTATTTATTTATATATATTTAGGATACTTTGATTAATAGAAAGTTATAGAAGCTTGTTTCCGCCACAGAATGAAAAATAAAAAAAGGTAACTGGACTTTTTATCTCACAATTCTGACATTTTTTTCTCAGAATTGAGATATAAAGCCAAAATTGCCGAAATATAAAGTCAGAATTGTGAGATATAAAGTCGCAATTGCATGTTATAAAGTCAGAATTGCGTGATATAAATTCGCAAATTGCGAGATATGAAGTCAGAATTGCGAGATATAAAGTCAGAATTGCGAGATATAAAGTCAGAATTGCGAGATATAAAGTCAGAATTGTGAGATAAAGTCAAAATTGCGAGATATAAAGTCAGAATTGCAAGAGATATAAAGTCAGAATTGCAAGATATAAAGTCGGAATTGTGAGATAAAGTCAAGTAAAATTGCAAAGATATAAAGTTAGAATTGCGAGATATAAAGTCAAAATTGCGAGATATAAAGTCGGAATTGTGAGATATAAGTCAGAATTGCGAGATATAAAGTCAGAATTGCAGAGATATAAAGTCAGGGAATACTAATATAGCGAGAATATAAAGTCAGAATTGCGAAATATAGAAGTCAGAAATATGCAAAGAATATAAAGTCAGAATTGAATAAAATATAAAGAATCGAAAATTGCGAAATATAGAGTCAGAAATTGCGATATAAAGTCAGAATTGCGAGATATAAAGTCAGAATTGCGAGATATAAAGTCAGAAATTGCGAGAATATAAAGTCAGAATTGCGAAATATAAAGTCAGAAATTGCGAAATATAAAGTTAGAATTGCAAAATATAAAGTATAAAATTGATGAAAGATATAAAGTCAAAATTGCGAAAATATAAAGTTCGGAATTGCGAAATAGAAAGTCAGAATTGCGAAATATAAAGTCAGAATGAAAATTAAGTCGATGATATATAAAGTCACAATTGCGATGTTATAAAGTCAGAATTGCGAGATAGAAAGTCAGAATTGCAAATAGAAAGTCAAAATTGCGAGAATACAAAAGTCGCAATTGTGAGATAAAGTCAGAATTGCGAAATATAAAGTCAGAATTGCATGATATAAATTCGCAATTGCGAAATAGAAAGTCAGAATTGCGTGATATAAAGTCGCAATTGCGAAAGACACACTACTGTCATTTTTTCAGAATTGCGACTTTATATCTTGCAATTCTGACTTTATATCTCGCAATTCTGACTTTATTCTCGCAATTCTGAATTTATAACACGTAATTGCAATTTTTTTCTCACAATTCTGACTTCATATCTCGCAATTGTGAGATAAAAAGTCACAATTATTTATTTATTTATTTTTATTCAGTGGCGGAATCAAGCTTCCATAGAAAGTTCATATTTTAATAGAATAGCAGGTTTTTTTTAGTAACAATGTAAAAGTCCCTCTGTTATTTTTGATAAATTGAACATGTCCTTGCTAAATAATTCTGCAGTCCAGAATATCACAGAGACTGTTTTTCAGTCACATGGTGCATGATCACCCGGTTGGACGGCGGTGTGTTTTTCTGCACTGCTGTGAGGAGGTTATGAGCAGCTGCTGGCAGTTGACGATCAAGCTTTAATCACACACACATGCCACGCGCCATTAAATATGTGCATCTGTTTAGTTTGGAGGACCTCTTGTTGCGTTCAGTGTATTTTAAATTATGTGTGGATGAAGTCTCAGTAATACGGTGAACGGATGTTGTAGCAGTTTCTGTCTATTTTATAATTAATTGTATGGTCCCATGTCTGCGCAGATCTTTCAGGAGCTGAAGAGCAGTGACATCGCAAAGAGCTTCCGGAAGGCCATCAACAGGAAAGAGGGGATCTTGGCTATTGGCGGCACGTCCGAGCTGTCCAGTGCGGGCACACAGCACTCCTTCTCAGGTACAAACGCCTCGGATTTCACCAGATCAGACAAACCACTGCTTCCTTTGGCTATAAGTGCTTCTGCACCACTTCCCCTTGGCTTAGACTGTAGTACTGTGGCAGAACCAAGGTAAAGTAATGGCATCAGATGATAATAACATGGTTTTTGTATGGATTGCCATATTCATACCTCGAGATCTACAAGAAAACCCATAACATTATAATATAGTACCATGTACTTTTTGATATTTTTAGGTTGCACTTTATTTTTGCAGTCCCATATTATGAATAACTGGGTAATAACACTTAACCTACCCATAAACCTAGCCTTGATCCATGTAGTTACCTTAAATTACCCAATACTTTCTTAGGAAAGTACTGTAAAACAAAGTGCAGCCTTTATGTTTTTAGTGGTTGGTGGTATGTGATCTTGTTGTCTGTGTCTTTGTCCAGAGGAGGAGAGGTTTGCTTTTGTGAACTGGATCAACACAGCGCTGGAACAGGACCCTGACTGTAAACATGTGCTACCCATGAACCCCGATACAGATTCTCTCTTCAAGGCTGTTGGTGACGGTATTGTGCTGTGGTAAGTCGAACACACTCAACATCTTGCTTGTGTGTTTTAATTATCTTATTTTATTTAAAAAACCTTTTGAAACCTCATTGCAATTGTCATTGATTCCTTTTAGTAAAATGATCAACCTGTCAGTACCTGATACTATTGATGAGAGGACCATTAACAAGAAGAAACTAACACCATTCACAATACAGGTTCGGTTTTGATTTATTTTGCAGTCATCTCTGTTTGAAGATTATTCTTTAAAATATGAGAAATCACTTTCAGTGACTTCAGAAGCGCATATGTGTTCGAGAGAGAGAGATTTGTGTCTAATGAGAGATCATTGTTTCCGTATTGCAGGAGAACTCTTAACCTGGCGCTTAACTCGGCCTCTGCCATTGGCTGTCACGTGGTCAACATTGAAGCTCTGGACCTTCGGGAAGGCAAACCTCATCTGGTTTTGGGCCCTTTGTGGCAGATCATTGAGATCGGCCTGTTTGCTGACATTGAGCTGAGCAGAAACGAGGTACGTGTCTCCGTTGCACAAATACGATCACACGTCTAGTCCAAACAGTGCTGGCATTGCCACAGCTGATGAAAACATCCAGGAATCCTGACAAACAGATATAGCATCTCTTCTCTAGTTAAATGTTAACACGACTGACTGATTTCTCCCTTAAATTCAGCTTAAGGAAGTTTAGGTCGGCCTCAAAGGCTCTGTATCCTATGGAGTGAGTTCTCTAGCCTAAGATTAACCTTCATAATAAATGAAAATCATGCTGAAAGGATGAATAAACAAGTTATTTTATTACATAAAATTGCTTTTCATGCGACACAATTCAGGAAAATCTATGTGAATGTATGGTAGGTACCAGCAACATTGTTTAGATGAGAAAAGGAAACGGACCCAGCACCGAACCCTGAGGTGTGGCGGTTAGTTATTATGACTTAGACATCTCTCCTTCTGAGACGTGCTGAAGGATCAACCTGTGGGGTAAAACTCACACCAGTGCAATGTAGTTCCTTTAATGCACAATGAGAGAGGCTTGATAAAAGGATTTGGTAAATGTATGTGTTAAAATCTGCAGTAAAGTCCAGCAGAACGAGGACACGTGATCTAGAGGCTGCTTTTTTAAATTTGGCCTGTAAAAGTAAGGAATAGACATGGTTGAAAACAAGTGTTTCCATCATGACAACGTTAATATAGCCTGATCTGTAATGTTCTGATATTGTAGGGTTTTTAAAATTCAAGTTTTAAAGGTACTATATGTAGCTTTTCTACTATATTGTAGAGTGTGAAAGGGTTGTAATCACACATTACAATGATCCACTCTCGGCTTTTGCTGTTACCTCTACCTATGTGAATTTACTGTGAAATGCATCTGGATGTGACGTGCATGCGCGCTCCCGAGCCTCTCTCCTTTACATATACGGTCTATGCGACGACATAAAGTCTGATTAAACTTTTTTTATTGATTTTACACAAAAAACAACAAAAAACTCCTGCCTCCAGCACAACACACACTCCAACACAAACTCACATAAATATAAAACACAAAACAAAAATGTATCTACTGAATCTCGTCAGGCCAAACGTGAATCAGGTCGACTCAGGACGAAAACACGATCAACATCGGCAAAGCGTTTGAGTTATGACAGACCGCCGCTATTTTTATTGTGATGAATTACAAGTTTTCAGATATGCTGAAATAATGGTAAACTATAATGAAATAAGTATAGGTAAACAACTACATGAAATTAACCCAAAAAGACTGTTGTCTATAATACACATTTCCAGACACGTTCAGTACAGTAATGCTACTTACGATCTTACTGTTATCATTGCACACAGATTCCGTAATTTTCGTATGCGTTTTTCGTGTTCGTGATTTAGTGACTCTGAATAAGTGCTGGGCGGTTTGACCAGAAAATTTATATCACGTTTTTTTCAAAATCATACGACGTTTCGGTTTATGACGTTTTTTTTTTTCATGCATAGTCAATGCATTTTTTTTCAATGCATTTTCTACTGGTTAAGAGGAATTACTGCAGTAAATTGACATAGGATGGTCTATTTTACTGTCATTGGTGAATATTGTAGAATAATTCCACACTAGTAATACAGGTTTGCATGGCTTCAGAAAATTATGCTGTTGTTTATAAATAAGAGCCATTCATGATTCTAATGAAGTGAGGAATCAAAATGCAAAGACAACTACAGTCAAAATACAGAACTACACAATTAGAACAACTTGGAATACTTTTGCTAGTTTAAGTACAAATCCAGGAACATTACGTGCATTCAAGTAAATATAAAAGGAAATCTTGTCTTGCATTGCTTTTGAGGTTATTAAAAAAATTAAAACAAAATTATGCAACTTGCATTAGTTATTCCTTCAAAAGTATTGCTTCAAAACCAGAACAAACATAAAATAAATATAAAGTGCTAACTTACTTGGCACACAGGATTATCCTGTATAATGGAAACAATATTTGGCTCGACTTTTCTTTAGCTTTCCCCGTGTTACATGCTGATGTGGAGGGCGCTAAATCCGCGGCTGACTTTAATTTAATACATTCTTGATATTCCAAGACATGTTTGCGGCTAAGGCGGTGGAGCAAATTGCTTGTGTTGGCGCGAATATTAGCCCGACAGCACTTAGATAAAATGGTTGTTTGTTCGACGTTGGATTTTTGGAAAAAAAAACCTCCAAACAACAGACCCGGCTCCTCTTTTTGGCACAAGTTCTTCTTCGGTGTCATCACTGTCATGTTGTACTAATTCTTCAGCATCCATCGTCCATGTAACGTAACAGAGCGCTGCTGTTTGTTTACACTCGTCAGTGCTCAGTAGTGCAACGGGTAAAGGGTCCGTCTGAAACAGTGTCGCGCACTCTATGGTCGCGCAGCGTAACGGTCGTTCCGAACGTTGTGTAATTAAATACACCGGTATGGCGGTTTATTCAAAATCAAAATCGTGACGAAAATATAAACCGGTTTTCGGTTTGAACCGGTTTACCGCCCAGCACTACTCTGAATTGTTAAAACATCATTCAAGCTACTTGCTACGAATGCGAAAACGCAGAAAATCAAACTCGAATTCATTTTATTTCCTAACCGACGAAAGTTTCGGAGTCAGCGTGCAAGCGTGATTGACATAACGTGAGGTCGCATTTATTTTTCAATGGCGCGAAAATTTCGGACGCGAATTTCGGACTTAGTGTGCAAGGGCATTTACACTTATTTAAATTGTTTGTTTTCGTTATCATATTATACATTCACCGATGTTGACATTGCTGATTGTGAAAGATACACCAATAGTTAGAGAAATGCCTTATGTTAGATAACACCACACATGTAGCGTTATCATACGAGCGTGGAGCAGTAGTTCAGTCAAGCTGATAATAATAGTCTATTATTGTAACGTTGCAGTGGGAGTTTACATGAGTTTCCAGCGTGTTGCGTGATGCTTTCTCCGGTGTGTGTAGTCTCAGTGTGGCCGTGTACCATGAGTGATCGCTCGTGTTCGAGCATGCACGCTCTTGTAAAAATTGGTTGCAATCTGAAACATCACCGATAGAGGCTGCTAAAACTACATATAGCACCTTTAACTACTTGAATGTGTTGGGAAAACTATGGGCACCTACAGGATACACTAGCAGGGACCCATATCCTGAGTTTAGCTCCATTTATAACTGAACGCACCTGAAAAATCGAATCTGCATCTTCAGGATTGCTTGAAAACTACAGGCAGATTTGAATTAAACGCAAAACTAGATTTGACCAAGTGGTCTACACCAGATGCCGTATGGGTCATACAAGTTTGACCCATGCTTTTTTGCTTTTTTGTAAAATTCCTTTATCTGTCAAACATTTTTTATTAGATTGTCCTGGACTTAATGCAAGCAGAAGGCTATTTTATGAAGTTACTTCTTTGAAGGACATATTTAATGAGATTATGCCTGAAAAGGTTCTGGATTTTTTATCATATGTTAATTTAAAAAATTGTATATGACTTCTTGTTTATATTTGTTTTGTTTTTGTTGTATTTATATGATATTTGTATTTTTGTAAATGAATTGTTGCCATGAAAATAAAATAATCTGAATCTGAATTAAACGCTGCAGGACAGGAGTTGCCCATCCATGAACTGGAGACATCTAGTATTTGAGTTCAGGTGTACTCTGAGGTTGTGGAAAGAGTTTGTTATTAAGTGAACTGGGTTTTTAAAAGCACAATACAGAGATGATCAGTGGTCCAATGATGCCCATGTCTCAGTGTGGCAAAGAAAATGGCCATTAGATTCAAAATCTAGGTTAAAGCGCTGTGATTTAATGTCACCGTGGTCTTTTTTCAGCTCTCGCGGCACTGTTGAGGGATGGAGAGACACTTGAGGATCTGATGAAACTGTCTCCAGAAGAACTGTTGCTCCGCTGGGCCAACTTCCACCTGGAAAACGCCGGCTCGAGCAAGATCAACAACTTCAGCCATGATATTAAGGTCAGCCTTAATGTGTCCATTCACTATACTCACTGTGTGTGTGTAGTATCAGATCTCTGTGCATGCTGTGTTCATGAGGATATTGAGCTTGAGAATTGTGGTTCTAGTCCTTTCTATTTTTTATATTAATTTAGTTGTAAAATACGTAAGCTTTTCTGAGATCCCATGCTAAAGTTTTTAATGCATGACCGCTAATATCAGGGCTTGTATTCTCTATCAAGATGATATAAAACTGATATCAAATTGAAATAGCCAGTCAGAGAGGATAAACAGACACAGATAAAGTTGTTGTCTTCAGTGGTGTTTATTTCGCTAGGAGAGTGGTTATGAATGATGCCTGAATTGTGCCTTATATAGAATATAGGCATGTTATTACTCATCTATGCAAATAAAGAGCTATATATAGATATTATAGGGACTATTTTGACTTTATAACATGTGCATATTAACACTCTAGCATTATGGCTCTTTAAGAGACATGTAAACATGTATTTATAGCTTTTAATTATATGCAGTTGAATTTAAATGAGACATATTGTACTTTACACTAACATTAAATGACATGCACCTGCCTACAATAATCATTTGAATAACATGAAACGCTGTGTGGGTGAAATGGAAAGTTTTGCGAAGATATTTTGCATATTTTAAATCTCTTATGAACTTATGGGTATACACTACCGGTCAAAAGTGTAAGATCGGTAAGATTTTTTATGTTTTTAAAGAAAGTCTCTTACTGCTCACCAAGGCTGCAATTTTTTGATAAAAAATACACAAAAAACACAGTAATATTGTGAAATATTATGACAATTTAAAATGACTTTTTTATGTTAATATATATTAAAATGTAATTTATTCCTCTGAAAAAAAAGCTAGAAATTTCAGCATCATTACTCCAGTCTTCAGTGTCACATGATCCTTCACAAATCACTCTAATATGATGATTTTATGCTCCAAAAACATGTATGATTATTATCCATGTTGAAAACAGTTTTATTTCAGGATTCTTTGATGAATAGAAAGTTCAAAAGAACAGCTTTTATCTGAAATGGAAAGCTTTTGTTACATTAAACACTACCCTTTAAAAAGTTTGGGGTCAGTAAGAATTTGTATTTTATTTTTGGGGAAATAAATAAGAAATCAATACTTCTATTCATCAAGGATGAGTTACATTGATCAAAAGTTACAGTAAAGACATTTATAATGTTAGAAAAGATTCTAATTAAATAAATGCTGTTCTTTGAACTTTCTATTCATCAAAATGTAAAAAAAAACTGTTTTCAACATGGATAATAATCATACATGTTTTTGGAGCATAAAATCATCATATTAGAGTGATTTGTGAAGGATCATGTGACACTGAAGACTGGAGTAATGATGCTGAAAATTCAGCTTTTTTTCAGAGGAATAAATTACATTTTAATATATATTAACATAAAAAAGTCATTTTAAATTGTCATAATATTTCACAATATTACTGTGTTTTTTGTGTATTTTTTTATCAAAAAATTGCAGCCTTGGTGAGCAGAAGAGACTTCTTTTAAAAACATAAAAAATCTTACCGATCTTAAACTTTTGACCGGTAGAGTATAAACAGCTTTACTTTAGCTTTAATGATGAAATACAAAAATATGTTGCCGAATTTATCCAAATTTGAATTTACATAACAGCTAGCTCCATTTTCTGTTCTATAAAGGCATTTCGCCAAGAGCGAGAGTACAGTTACTTTGACTTTCAAATGCTCTGGATGAAAAACCTTGAGAAACATGTGAGGGATCATTAGTGTCTAATAAAGGATGTGTGAACCCAAGCTGTTAGGTGACTCATGTCATTTATGTTGAAGATAAAGATGAAAACAGTGAATGCTTGAACTAATATCTCTCTCTATCTTCCTCTGTGCTGCAGTTAACAGATTTTTCAAAGTGTGTAAAGGTACTCCCTAAACATACTGTGGAGATCAGTCATGTGTATTTTGTTGTTTTGTTCATTCATTTTCCATCCGCCACAGTCATGTTCTCAGGAACTCACGCATGATTGTCTGTTCCTCACTAATTTCTCTGGATGTAAATATAATTCACAGTGTAATTATCTTATGATGCCTTCAAGTCCTTTTAGTCAGATTTTGTGATTTTTGGACAGAATAAAATTGATGATTGAGAGCATTGTAGTATTGAAGTATTTTTTCTGACAGGCTTTTTTAAAATTATTCTTCAAATGTTACACAAAAATGTATTGAAACCCTTAATTTTAAACGGCAATCTTAAAGGAGTAGTTCAATTTTAATGATTTTTTGCTAATAATTTACTCACCCCATGTCATCCAAGATGTCAATGTGTTTCTTCTCAGTTGAAAAGAAACTAAGGTTTTTAATGAAAACATTCCAGGATTTTCTCCATATAATGGACTTCATATGGGACCAACGGGTTAAGGTCCAAATGAAGTTTGAAGTGCAGAACTCAAAGGGCTTGAAACGATTCCAGACGATGAATAAGGGTCTTATAAAGCGAAACGATCGCTCAGTTAAAAAATAAATGTAAAAGTTTAGGTTTTATAGCACAAATGCTCGCACTTGCTCTGTTCTGTGATGCGCGTTCGTGACTCTCCTGTTAAACTCGTTCATCAAAATGAACAAATCTTTTTCAAATGACTCGAAGGGCCCTATAAGACCCTTATTCATCGTCTGGAATCGTTTAAAGCCCTTTTGAACAGTTTGCACTGAAACTCTCATTTGGACCTTGAACCGTTTGGTACCCATTGAAGTCCATTACTATGGAGAAGAATCCTGGAATGTTTTCATCAAAAACCTTCATTTTCTTTTTGACTGAAGGAAGAAAGACATGGACATCTTTGATAACATGGGGTGAGGTAAATTATCAGCAAAAGTTAAAAAAAAATTGAACTACTCCTTTGAATATTAAATAGATCACTCGACCTTGAGAAGTTTATTCCTCAATCACTGTATTGATATGTTTTAAAACTACAGAGATTTGATCATAAAAGCGGAATCTTAAATTAGGGGCTGCTCAGAACGACTAATCACGATTAATCGCATCCAAAATAAAAGTTTGTGTTTACATAATATATATGTGGGTGCACTGTGTATGATTATTTCTATATAAATACACACACATGCTTGTATATATTTAAGAAGTATTTTCATGTATATACTGTATATAGATTTATATATAATTTCTAAAAATATTATATATTATATATATAAATATTTTATATATAAATAATATCATTTTTTAAATATACATGCATGTGTTTGTATTTATATATATACAAAATAATTTATACACAGTGCACCCACATATATTATGTAAACACAAACTTTTATTTTGGATGCAGATTAATCGTAGATTAATCGTTTGACAGCCCTAATTTAAATATCATCTAAGACTTATTATTGGAGATATTATAGTGACGACTGAGATTTATATGCATTTTATCTAAGTTGCTATATTGTTATAAAGAGCTACATACAATCGTATTACTTTTTTGTCCATATAAATATCAGCACCAAATTACAGTTTTAGGTCCACAAGTGTGACTTTATAGAGCCATATGAAATATGATACTTCGACAAAAAAACACAAAAAGAATGTTATTTTAATTTAGAAAGGTTTAATAAACTATTCTATTTAAAAAATACATATATTCTTATATGTCAGGCTAGATTAGATTTTACTAAGCGCCTGGTTATTTAGGTAATTTATCTCGGCTTTAATGCAAAACTAACTCCCGGTTGTTGTCTGTGGCGTAATAGTGTTCGATTCTGAGAAGTCTCTAGTAATGACACCATTATGATGCTCATAAATACAATCTTGCAGACGTGACTTGAAGGCAGCATTACTAAACCTTTCACTGAAACGCTTTTGTTGAATCTGCAGGACTCAAGGGCTTATTTCCACCTGCTCAACCAGATCGCACCGAAAGGACAGAAGGAGGGCAGAAACACATCGAACATCGACATGTCCGGCTTCAGCGTGAGTTCACATCTGTCATTGAGCATTTCTGTATCATAAACCAGTACACACATGGAGACATCCGGTACGGTGCAGCTCAACTAATCATTACCAAAACGAAGAACTGCGAATGGTGTTTTTTACTGACTTCCAGTGGGAAAATCTTCAAAAATCCAGTGTTTATTGCACACTGTGTCCCAGTCTGTCGTGACAGTCTCAACCCGAAGTGTCGGCGCAGACGCCAGGTCCTCCCCCAGTCATTCACTGCTGTGCTTTAGGACAGTAACAATGTTGGCCGTTTCCCAGCAGTGTGTGTAACCCCACGCGCTGTTATTGACTGTGTGCTGAATGAGACGGCTGTGACTCAGGGTCGTCTCACCATCAACATCAGCCTTTGAGTCTCGGATAATAAATAATGTTTCCTTTCAGTGTCGGACACTCTTTCCCAGCCCCAGTGAACACAGTGCAGTTCTTTCTGAGAAAGACTGGCCAGAGTAGCTCAAAATAAAGGATGTTTTTCATATATTTTGGAGATTTGTTTTTGAAAGAAGTCTACTGAAACTTGCCAGGGCTGCATTTATTTGATTAAAAATACATATAAACTGTCATTTATTCAAAGCTGAATTGTCAGCATTAGGGATGCACCGATATGACAATTTCGTGCTACACCGAATAACCGATAATTCTTTATATTTGAAAGCCGATAACCGATATATTGGCCGATAAATCTAAATCCAAATTTTTAGACAATTTTTGAGAGCCTGATTATTAAAAAAAGTCTCCTCATTAAAAGTCAAGATACAAACACAATTATGATGTTCTTATTTTAATGTTGTGTAGCCGATATGACAGACTTGCGCTGCACATTTTGCACTTTAACCGGATTTTCCTTTTTTAAAGTGATTTCAATCATATTTCAAGCAATTTAAAAGCATCACGTTGAACAGTGCACATCTAAAGTGCCTCAGCTGAAGGAAACAATACATTATTTATCGGCTTTTAGATATCGGCTAAATGTTCTTGTTGGGCCGATAACGATAACATTAAAAATGATCATATAGTTGACCGATACCGATAATGTGGCCGATATATCGTGCATCCCTAGTCAGCATCATTACTAAAGTCTTCAGAGTTCACACGATCCTTCAAAAATCACTCTAATATGATGAGTGTATTAGTTATTATTTGTGATAATGCGCCCAATTATTAATAATTATCGATGTTAACCTTATGGAACGTGATTTTGTTTGTTTATTTTATTTATAACAGGACAGTGTGCAGTTGCATTGAAAAGATGGTTTTTCAAATTAGCACTATGCTATTTCCATCTGTAGTTCTACACAAACACAATCACATGACAAGATAAAATTAGATAACAAAAACAATTAACATATAAAAATTATGCACCAGTGATGGTTATTTTAATAGAATATAAAAAAGACAATTTACTAGGAAAGCACAGTATACAAAGTGTAAAAAAATTAAATAATTAAAATAAATAACAATAAAAATAAAAAATAAAATAAAATTCAATATTACATACAAAAAGAGATATGGTACTTTATATTTTGAAGCCCAAAAAAGCGCAGCAATCATAACCGTAACGTAACACATGGCTCCTGGGGTTTTTTTTGTAAGAAAAATATCCATATTTCTAACTTTATAAACTATAATCACTGGCTTCCGGTAATGGCCGGTCGTAGTCAAGTTTCTAACCCTTTAACCCTCTGGGGTTGTTCGTTTCAGAGTCACACTTCGGGTAGTTCCGGGTCCAAATGGACCCATTCATATTTAAATGGGCGGGATTCATATTTTTTGAAAAAAAAGATTTTTTACTTTTTTTTTAATATTTGTTCTTTTCTTTTTTGGTGTTTTGAGAAAATGTAAAAAATAAAAAAAATTATAATTAGTATTAATGCAATAATTATGACAAAATTTCCCCCCATTGAACATAATAGAAAAAATATTTAAAAAAAAACATTTATTTTGAATTTTTTTTAAAGCTGTATTTCATTTTAGAGTCAAGCCTAGGCCTCATAAAAATGTTTTAAATGAGATGGATGCCATCTGGTGGACAAACTGAACATTTTAAAAATGCAAAACACATGTATAATCTGAATTTTTTGGTGTGTTGTGTATAAGTGTGTTTGTGTGTGTCTGCTTTGCACTCTTGATGTTTTATAGATTCACCCCTTCACTGTTGTGTGCTTTTTTTCAAGATTGTGGCTGATTTGTAGATTGTACGCACAAAAAAACTTTTTTTCACAGTTTTGCCAATTTCCCATTCATTTCCTATGCGGGTCCATTTGGACCCGAACACCCCAAGTGTGACTTCTTTTACAACCACTTAGACTATTTACATCCTGTCCCCAATTTTTTGGGTAGTTCAAGTACCAACAAAGTCACCAAATTTCGGACCATTCCGAGGAAGCTGTGACTTTTAAAAAAATTCTTCGGGTTTTACTCTGGCGAACAAGCCCAGAGGGTTAATTCAGTTTCTGTTTGATTTGAATCGTGTCTTACTTCCTCACTGACCCATGAAACAGAAGAGGAGAACGCTTTGCATCTGTGGTTTGCGAGCGGAGAGGGAAAGATGCGCTGATTTGTGTTGAAACTGTTGTGTGTCCCGCAGGAGAAAGACGACCTGAAGAGAGCCGAGTGTATGTTGCAGCAGGCAGACAGGCTGGGCTGCAGACAGTTCGTCACGTCTACTGACGTCGTGTCTGGCAACCCTAAACTCAACTTGGCCTTCGTGGCCAATCTCTTCAACAAGTACCCGGCTCTGACCAAACCCGAGAACCAAGACATCAACTGGGGCCTTCTGGAGGGTGGGTAATCTGCTCCCGATTGTTGCTCTTTCCTGTCTGCATTACCATTTTAGCATTCACTAAATACACGCGCCACCGTAATGACTCATGAAAATGGCTGACACTGCCCCCAAACACTCGCTTCATAAAAATACACCCGATGGCATCACAAGTGGGACATTCAGGATTTTTTTTATGGAAACTGGTGAAGCACGTCAGCCAGAGATTCAAAGGGAGGGACTGTTTGGCTCATTTCCTGAGGCTGGAAACAGTTTACGCCCGTTTGATGAAGACTGTGCCCTCTTGTGGTGGAAAACAGACCTAATCCTCAGTATCACAGACATGGCTTAAAGGAGTAGTTCACTTTAAAACTTAAAAAAAAAAAACTTTTGCTGATAATTTACTCACCCCCATGTCATCCAAGATGTCCATGTCTTTCTTTCTTCAGTCGAAAAGAAATGAAGGTTTTTGATGAAAACATTCCAGGATTTTCTCCATATAATGGACTTCAATGGGAACCAAATGCTTCAAGGTCCAAAAGACAGTTTCAGTTCAGCTTCAAAGGGCTTTAAACGATTCAAGATGATGAATAAGGGTCTTATCAAGTGAAGCAATCGGTCATTTCAAAAATAAATAAAAAACTTTAAGTTTTATAAGCTCAAATGCTCGCCTTGCTCTGTTCTGTGATGCGCGTTTGTGACTCTCCTGTTCGAACTCGTTCATCAAAATGAACAAATCGTTTTTCAAGTCCTTTTGTTAATTTCATTCGTTGAATAAACCAAAATCGTTTCGCTAGATAAGACCCTTATTCATCATCTGGAATCGATTTAAAGCCCTTTGAAGCTGCACTGAAACTCTCATTTGGACCTTGAACCGTTTGGACCCCATTGAAGTCCATTATATGGAGAAAATCCTGGAATGTTTTCATCAAAAACCTTCATTTCTTTTCGACTGAAGAAAGAAAGACATGGACATCTTGGATGACATGGGGGTGAGTAAATTATCAGGATTTTTTTTTTTTGAAAAGTGAACTACTCCTTTAAGATAGTCCCAGACTAAAGTGCTTGTTTGAGCCGTTTTAACTGATATCAAATTGCACTGACATATCTTTATATATGTGCCATTGTTTCATCTCACCAGTTTATTTTTTACAAGGCACATTCATAAGACGCATAAATGAAACTAAATCCTAAGGCTAAATCCTGGCCTAATCTAAGCCTTGTCTGTGAAACCGGGCCGTAGGATTACAAAAATCATCATGTGTAACTACTATGGTCCATATCATTTGAATGTATGGTTATTTAAATACAGATTATTAGTGGTATTTGCTTATAATTAACTTCATGCATACACTTAAGATCGTCAAGAAATATTAGAAATACTTTACAATAAGATGAAATTTGTTAAATGGATAGTTCACTTTGAAATGAATTTTGATATGTTTTATCTTACCTCAAGGGCATCCCTTTGTTTCCACAGCATTTTCAGTTTTGATATTTTTAGGTCAAACCGTTCTTGTCTGTCAGTCATATAATGCAGGTATATGGTCAAATGGTCAAAGATGGTATAATCTATGGTATAATGGTCCAGATACATGATTTAATGACTCGTAAATGTAAGTACACATTGATGGCCAAAGACACGAAACGAGCGGTTTGTGTGAGAAAACGAGCAGTATTTATATCGTTTTTACCTCGTGTAATCATAGTCATGTCCAAGTGATCTAAATCAGTTGTCCAATGTTCAAACTGAACCATGCCCAACGTTTCGCGTGAAGCGTTGACGTCACTCATTGTTTACACAGAGATTTCGGAAGTTTTACCTTTCACTGTGCGGATCTAAACATATTTAGATATATTGGAAATCGCAATGGAAGAATGATTTCGCTATATCTAAATATGTTTAGTAAAAGGTAAAACTTCCGAAATCTCCGTGTAAATACTGAATGACGTACATGCGCAAGCGATCTTTTTCGGCGGAACATTGATCATGATTCAGTTCGAGGTAAAACGATATAAATACTGTTAATTTTCTCACACAAACCGCTCGTTTTCGTGTCTTAGGCCATCAGTGTGTACTTACATTTACGAGTCATTAAATCATGTTTAATTTGGACTTCTCTGTGCATGCTCTTTGAGGTGGTGACCATAGACCTTCATTATATGACTGACAGACAAGAATGGTTTGACCTAAAAAAATCAAAATTGAAAATACTGTGGAAACAAAGACACCTACATCTTAGATGCCCTTGAGGTAAGATAAAACATACCAAAAATGTATTTCAAAGTGAACTATCCCTTTAACATTATTTAACCACAATTATTAACAAGAAATGCATGCATAAAGCATTTATTAATCTCAGTTAATTTCAACATTTACTAACACATTATTAAAATCAAAAGTCGCAGGCCAGGGTTCAGAAAGCAAAAGTCCTGCCGTATGTTTGATCCAGCCATGATTACTGTACATCACATTTGCACTGGAAACTAATCAGCAGATCCATGTGATTGGAACAAAATACTGAGGACTTTTACTTTCTAAACCTCTGAAAAGTTAGTAATATCTAACAGACATGAGCTGACATGAATAACAATAATCAGTTGTAATTGTATAAACGTTATGCATTAACTAATGTTATATAATGGATTGTGGTTGAATAATCTTATTATCGTGTTGCTGAAATGCGGTTTGTAATTGTGTTTGTGAGCAGTGATTAACTCCTGATTTTGATTGGTTTCTGCAGGAGAGACCCGAGAGGAGAGGACTTTCAGAAACTGGATGAATTCTCTGGGCGTCAACCCTCATGTCAATCACTTATACGGGTAAATCTCAAATGTGAAATGAAATTCGATTTTTCTCTTTTATTAGGGCCCGAGCACTGAGCTGTGCGAGGCCCTATTGAAACTGTTGGGGTTATTTTTTTTATTTTTAGGGCCCGAGCACTAGCTGTGCGAGGCCCTATTGAAACTGTTGGGATTATTATTTTTTTTTTTTTTTTTCTGCAAAGTAAGCGCCATTTCCGTGGCCGCAACATGCTCAAAAACTCACCAAATTTGCCACGCATGTCAGGACTGGTGAAAAATTTCGTATTTTGTGGGTTTCGCGGATGGGCGTGGCAAAATGGCTCGCTAGCGCCACCTAGAAAATTGGAAAAAATTAGCCCCTCGTCCACGTTCAACCTACATGCACGAAATTTGGTGGGGACGTGTATCATATCAAGACGCACAAAAAAACCTCAAGAAACCATACCCTAAACTCGACAGGAAGTCCGCCATTTAGAATTTGGCGGCCATTTTGGGACGATTTACACACTCCGTACTTTAACGAACTCCTCCTAGGGATTTAGTCGGATCGACTTCAAATTTCTGCTGTGCCTTCTAAAGGCATTGACGATGTAAAGTTGTGCTATCTGCGCGTTTTCGTCAATGGGCGTGTCCGTGGCATCGATGATTCGCCATGAAACAGGAAGTTGTAGTAACTTGGCTGTAAATGCCCAGATCTGCACAAAATTTTACACATTTGACAAGAGTCCCGCCCTGAACAAATCCACATGCCGACATTCACCCACAGTCATAGCGCCACCTAGTGGCAACAGGAAATGACCTTTAACGAAGCAGCCTCCGCCGCATGTTTGACCGACATGTACGAAATTTCTGTGGTACATTTACCATGTCCAGACGCACAGAAAAGTCTCTTGGAGCGATGCCCTAAACTCAACAGGAAGTCCACCATTTTGAATTTGGTGGCCATTTTGGGACGATTTACACACTCCGTACTTTAACGAACTCCTCCTAGGGATTTAGTCGGATCGACTTCACATTTCTGCTGTGCCTTCTAAAGGCATTGACGATGTAAAGTTGTGCTATCTGCGCGTTTTCGTCAATGGGCGTGTCCGTGGCGTCGATGATTCGCCATGAAACAGGAAGTTGTAGTAACTTGGCTGTAAATGCCCAGATCTGCACCAAATTTTACACATTTGACAAGAGTCCCGCCCTGAACAAATCTACAATGCCAACATTCACCAACAGTCATAGCGCCACCTGCTGGCAACAGGAAGTGACCTTTAACGAAGCAGCGTAGCAAATTCACAGCCGCACCGGCTGAGCTCCAGAATATGCAACGCGGCCGCCTCACACCACGACGCGCTACAGGTGCGAGGGCCCGCCCATCGCTGCTTGCAGCTTTAATTGGATGTGTGTTTCACTTAATTCTCAAGACTTTATGGGATGAGTGATCAACTCAATCGCATGAGTGACATCTCATTTATATCGTTTATATAATGTTACTCTTTCTTTTCATGTCTTCTCAGTGACCTTCAGGACGCTCTGGTCATCCTGCAGCTCTATGAGAAGATCAAGGTTCCTGTCGACTGGAACAACAAAGTCAACAAGCCTCCATATCCCAAACTAGGAGCCAACATGAAGAAGGTATTAATTCCTCTTCCTCTGAGGAAATCAGCCAATCCAAACCTGCACAACCAGGGACAGGTTTCTGATTGGATAAAGAGCGGTTTCAGTCTTTACATCTGTGTGTGTGTGTGTGTGTGTGTGTTTAGCTGGAGAACTGTAACTACGCTGTGGAACTGGGGAAGACCAAAGCCAATTTCTCACTGGTGGGCATCGGGGGACAGGACTTGAATGATGGGAACCCGACTCTCACTCTCGCCCTGGTCTGGCAGCTCATGAGGAGGTAAAACATGGATAGATGTGTCCTATACCTAAAAGAAAGCAAAAAAATATACATTCACAGTGTTATTGCTAAACAAATAGAAAGTACACTGTAGTAAAGCATGTACAGTTTAGTAAATCTTGCATAGTGGATATCCATATAATGAATAATAAACATGAGCAAGTCTATTCATCAACTGTTTTCAACATTGAAAATTATTATGAATGTTTTATGTGCAACATATCATCATATTTGAGTGATTTCCAGCTTTGATCACAGGAATAAATTACATTTTAATATATATTCACATAGAAAACAGTTCATTTAAACTGTAATAATATTTCACAGTAGTACTGTTTGCTGTGTTTTTAATCAAATAAATGTAGCCTTGGTGAGCAGAAGTCTTCTTTCAAAAATATAAAAAAGAAACTTTTGATCAGTAGTTTATAAAACTGAAAATAAATATATTCTATAATAAAATTATAATAAAATAATAAAATACTATAAGGTCTTGATGCCTTATGCATTAACTAATGTTAACAAATTTAACCTTATTGTAAAACTATTATGCAAATACTGTTAAATTAATATTTGATTTAAAAACAAACACACCAGCATTAATATTTAAAAATTAATTTTACAAGAAACACCTACAAGTCTATGAACAAAGATTTATTTTATTTGCTTATTAGAGCATGTATAGGTGTATAAAGCTTAAAGGTGTAGTTCACTTAAAAACAAAAACAAAAAAAAACTTTGCTGATAATTTACTCACCCCCATGTCATCCAAGATGTCCATGTCTTTCTTTCTTCAGTTCAAAAAGAAATTAAGGTTTTTGATGATAACATTCCAGGATTTTCTTCATATAATGGACTTCAATGGGGTTCAAAGCGCTTCAAGGTCCAAAAGAGAGTCTTCAGTGCAAGCTGTCAAAGGGCTTTAAACGACACCAAACAATGAATAAGGGTCTTATCTAGCGAAACGATCGCTCATTTAATAAATAAATAACAAAGTTTAAGTTTTATAAGCACAAATGCTCGCCTTGCTCTGTTCTGTGATGTCGCGGTCGTGACTCTCCGTGTCATCAAACTCAACAAATATTTAGTTATTTGGTTATCTGGTAAAGTATTTGGTAAAGTTATTTGGTTATCCATATCCAAAATCCAAAGATATCCAAATTTACTCGGAAAAAGATTTGTTCATTTTGATGAACGAGTTCGAACAGGAGAGTCACGAACGCGCATCACAGAACAGAGCAAGACGAGCATTTGAGCTTGTAAAACTTAAACTTTGTTATTTATTTTTTTAAATGAGTGATCATTTCACTTGGATAAGACCCTTATTCATCATCTGGAATTGTTTAAAGCCCTTTGAACAGTTCACACTGAAACTCTCATTTGGACCTTGAACCATTTTGGTCCCCATTGAAGTCCATTATATGGAAGAAAATCCTGGAATGTTATCATCAAAAACCTTAATTTCTTTTCGACTGAAGAAAGAAAGACGTGGACATCTTGGATGACATGGGGTGAGTAAATTATCAGCAAAAGTTTTTTAAAAGTGAACTATTCCTTTAAGTAGTCTGGAGGAAATGTGATGTTGATGAGTGTTTGCGATGTTCTCTTCCAGATACACTCTGAATGTACTGGAGAATCTGGGCGACGGGCAGAAGGTCAACGATGAAATCATCGTCAACTGGGTTAACAAGACTTTGTCGCAGGCGGGAAAATCAACCAAAATATCGAGTTTCAAGGTGCACAACCCTTCATTTATCCAGCTAACATATATAAATATATAGCCAGTATTCATGTTCCCACACGTGTGTGTGTTGAATATCAGAAGTAAGTGTTGTGATCTGAACTACAGGATAAAGAGATCAGCTCCAGTCTGGCGGTCCTGGACCTGATTGATGCCATCCAGCCCGGCTGCGTCAACTACGACCTTGTTAAGAGAGGAAGTCTTAGCGAAGAAGACAAACTGGACAATGCAAAGTAAGATTTCAAAAGGGTGTTCATTAGATAACGTGCATCAGGCATTAAAGGTAGGGTAGGCAATTTCAGAGAGGCTAGCATTAGCGAGTTTTGAAAGCATTAGATCCCACTCACCCTTCAGAGCGTCTCCAAAGCCACGCCTCCTTCAAAACACATGCACACACACACAAGAGAGATGGCGTTAAATTACCTCATGATTCAAAGCACATTAAATTACAATAATAACCAGAACCACCTGACTACTGAAGATTAATTTCATATTATTTCCAATAATATATATATATATCAGTGCTGTCAAACGATTAAAATATTTAATCGATTAATCGCATTAATGTCATAGTTAACTCGCGATTAATCGCACATTTCTCTAAATGTCTTTTGATTTCTTTTTGTTACATATTTTTTTCTCATTTTAATGCTGTTATCAACATGGGAAAGTGGATTGGCTTCGTTTAGTGCAAATGTTTTTTTTTATTATTATTATTGAAAATAACATTGGAATAATGTTCAATTTCACACTAACATACCAATAATCTCTCACACAATGTAACACTGTATCAATAAAAGGGTGAAAGGAAATACTGACGAGGTCCTGATATTGGTGAGGGGGCGGAGAATTCGCATCATCTGTGTGTTGTGTGTGTGTGTGTGTGTGTGTGTTGTTGCTTGGCCATCATCAAGTGGTGTTTCATACTGGACGTGCTGCGATGATGATAGCTCAGTTCACAACGACAAAACACAGATCCGGCGTCTCGCGCTCGTCATCCACTCAAAACGTAACGTTACTCATTTGGCCGGCTCGCAAGCCGAAACCGAGTGTGTGCGGCACAAAACGTCCTCGCGCTGCGATCTGAAACCCATTCATTTCAATTGCTTGCGCCGTGCGAGGACGTTTTGTTGCTTCTTCGACCAAAGCGCAAGCGAGATCTAGCTAGACCGTATAACAAAACAACAGGCACGACGCACACACTCGTTTGGGCTTGCGAGCCGGCTTTGATTGGATGACGAGCACGAGACGCAGAAATGGATCAGGATTCAGGACGCATGCCGCCCTGTTGCAAAAGCATGTGAAAAAAGTACAAAGTTTGCTAGGACAAGACCGTTAAAAAGACCGTTAATCGCGCGATAAAAAAATTAACGCCGTTAAAATGGGTTTGCGTTAACGCTCAATAATAACGCGTTAAACTGACAGCCCTAATATATATATATATATATATATTTAGATCACTTCTATCATTTATTACTATTGGGATGTTTAAAAGAGTTTCAACCAGTATAAGAAATAAAAGATAAAAAAAATACATTGAAGGCGCAGTATGTAGAGTTCAGAAACCTAGCGACACCGGTGGCCGTTAAGTGAACTGCAGCAGAACTTATTTCTCACACGTAACACACAAGAGCCTGAACGCTGATTTTATGCTCCAAAAACATGTATGATTATTATCCATGTTGAAAACAGTTTTATTTCAGGATTCTTTGATGAATAGAAAGTTCAAAAGAACAGCTTTTATCTGAAATGGAAAGCTTTTGTTACATTAAACACTACCCTTTAAAAAGTTTGGGGTCAGTAAGAATTTGTATTTTATTTTTGGGGGAAATAAATAAGAAATCAATACTTCTATTCATCAAGGATGAGTTACATTGATCAAAAGTTACAGTAAAGACATTTATAATGTTAGAAAAGATTCTAATTAAATAAAAGCTGTTCTTTGAACTTTCTATTCATCAAAATGTAAAAAACTGCTTTCAACATGGATAATAATCATACATGTTTTTGGAGCATAAAATCATCATATTAGAGTGATTTGTGAAGGATCATGTGACACTGAAGACTGGAGTAATTTCAGCTTTTTTTCAGAGGAATAAATTACATTTTAATATATATTAACATAAAAAAAGTCATTTTAAATTGTCATAATATTTCACAATATTACTGTGTTTTTTGTGTATTTTTTATCAAAAAATTGCAGCCTTGGTGAGCAGAAGAGACTTGTATAATGAGGTTCTGTGTGTGTCTCTTGCAGGTTTGCTGTGTCCATGGCCAGGAAGATCGGGGCTCGGTGTCTCACGCTCTGCCTGATGATCTAGTGGAGGTCAAACCCAAGATGGTCATGACCGTGTTCGCGTGTCTAATGGGCCGAGGGATGAAGAGGGCGTAACGCGGGACCTGCGGACAATCAGAGCGCTGATGTCCTACCCAAAAGCCATTTTGCTGGTTGAAGGCTTCTGGTTCAGTAAATTTATTACAACCACACTAAAAATGGCAACAGATGTTAAAGAATCATGCTTAAGTTTGGCAGGACTACAAAGTTGAAATGGGTTTATGGAAAGGGAGGGTCAGTTCTTTTAGACCAAAACAATTACGATTCCATCTGCGAAAGGGACAAATTAATACCAAATTTTATCGTCAATGAAACGCAAGATGACTAAAGCATTGGATCTAAACCATGTCGGACTCTGCTTTGCGATACTCTATTTGCATAATCGATAAAGGATGTACTAAGAGTGCTAGCTGTAGGTCTCAATTGGACCGCTTCTGGACGTTTAGAGTCACGACGGGCCTTACTAGACGCAGTATTGCCTCTATGCAGAGCATGATTGTGTTTGAACCATTGAATTGGACCGCTTGTTTTCCTTATGTTTTACACACGTTACGGAATTTGCCAGCAACTTTCCCGTGTAGACACTTTAACGCATTCCATAGTCGTGTACTACTTGTCTTATGTATATGTATACTCAAAATGGCTTTTTACATTCAAGATACATCCAAACAGAATGAACTATGCATGATCTATCTATATTTTTTATTTAAAAACAATACACTCCTCAGAAAATGTCTTTAAAAGCTTTAAGCATTAACCAATCCATGCTGTACGTCGTAAGATGACAAATGAACGCCGTCGAAGAGGACGGTGGATGGCGAGGGACCGTTTCCGGGAATGAAACTGGAAGTGTCTGGTCATACGGCAGCGTGTTTTCTGTGGACCGAAGCAGCTGACACCAAATGTCTGTAACTGAAAAACATCATTAAAATAAAGCTGAAAATGCAACTGTGCATAGCATTACTCTTCTGGATTCATTCCTTTTCTTTTGTCCATACACAGTGTTTTGTGCTCTAGATGTTGATGTGAAGTCACATTGAAGATCGCTTTATTTGATTGACATTTAGCCTATTAAAACAGTAAAGTTATGTTGTCAAATTAAACATTTTACAACATCTTCACGATATATAGGGATTTCTTTCTCTGATGATGGTCTTCGGGGTCTGCTGGACCCCAAATGACTTTTGCTTGAATTAAAAAAAATGTTCTCTTTTTCCAAATGGTATGAAACTTCCTACGGCTCTCAACACTGTCTAGATCTACAAAAAAAAATTAAAATGGAATTCTATCTGTTTTTATGTAGGCGTGACAAAAATAGTCACACTCGTGGTCTTCGGGTCCATTGGACCCCAAAAATAACATTTAATTTTGTAACAGAACAATAGATTTTTTTTATACAAATATTATTTTACTGTTTATTAATGTTTTTACTCAACATTTGTGCAGTTTTTGGAGGATTTATGATATTATTTAAATATCTATAAATTAATAAATAAATATTTATTTATCATTGGACTCAAAATAGACAAAATTCATCATCAAAATCAGAAAATAACGCAGAACACAGACAGAAATTACAAAAATGAAGTGGCACACTTCCAACAATGCAAAAAAAATCCACAATCCAAAATTATCATGCTCACACACATGCACACACACACACACACACATATAGAGGAATACAATATACAGGAATACATACAGACTATAAAAACTGTTCTCTTATCATTTGTAAAATAAAATACTCTAAAATGCAGAACCACCGCAAAAATAAATTGGTAACACTAGACACATTTAAAATGTGCGCGCACACACACACACACAGAATGCATTTGTAAGGTTATAAAAAAGATAAGAATGAGATGAGACTATTGTTCCTAGTTGTTCCAATTTTTTACAAATATTATATTTTTACTTCTTTATTTGCTAATTTGTTATTTCTGTTAAGTTGAAATAAATGATCAAATCTTAGGACTCCAACATTTCTCTTTATAACATGTTCAGGTTTGATTCTAATCATAATGTAACATTATTGAAAAACTGTTTGTTTTTTCAGTACAAAAACAAATGCTAAACTTTGAAAAAAAGTATTTTATTTTTGTTATAATTGTGATTTTATAATATTTAGATATGAATCCAACTGAATCCAACTTTAGAAACTATATCTTTCAGTAATTCAAATAGTTTATAGGCCTAAGTGGAGCTCTATAGCCATCTAGTGGATAAAGTGACTTATTACAAATTTTAACCTGTATTTTCCAAAAATTAGGCAAAAATCGTACATTCAACCTTGTAAAATTATCCATGGTATCCCCAGGAATGAAAGTTAGAAATCTGGGTCTTTTATAAAGTTTATTTAACATAAAATGCTGTTTTTTTGTTAATTTCCTATTTAAATAAACATTTATTTGTTTATTTATAGAAATAAATAAAAAAATCAAAAATCCTCCAAAAACTACACAAATGTTGAGTAAAAACATTAATAAACAGAGTAAAATTATATTTGTTAAAAAAATTATACTATTCTGTTACAAAATTAAATGTTATAGTCTGGGGTCCAGTAGACCCCGAAGACTCAGAATTGTTCGTTTTTTGAAGACCATCAGAGGGTTAAAAAGTCTTCAGGCCATGAACAAAACCAAACAGCGCTGAGAAGCATAACATTACAATCTTTGATTTGAAGCTAGAAAGTATTTAAAAGATACAAAGATATAAGACTGGTGTTAACGGCTTAACGGAAAGTGCTACAATCCCATGAAGCATTGCGAACAACAGAATCAATTAAAAAATAATGGAGAGAAAACTACTCACTTAAAAATGTTGATTATATAGACTAAAAGCAATATATTTAAAATGTATTAAAATATGCACATACTGTATGTACAAATATTTAAGTATTTTGAGAGCGAATTTTTGTAATTCGAAGTTCTTCATGTGAGTGGGCGGAGCTAAATCTCTTTTGGCGAGTTTTGATTGCGGCAACTCTCTGATTGGTGGAATTTGCTGTACAAAATCATGGGGAATGTAGTTTTTCCCACAAATTCTGCTGTTAAACTTGATTATTTTAAAATGTAAGTTGATTGACATTTAGCCTATTAAAACAGTAAAGTTATGATGTCAAATTAAACATTTTACAACTCTTCACGACATATAGGGATTTTTTCTCTCCTATAGGGATTTTTAAAAAGTCTTCAGGCCATGAAAAAAAACGAACAGTGCGAGAAGCATAACATTACAATCTTTGATTTGAAGCAAGAAAGTATTTAAAAGATACAAAGATATAAGACTGGGTGTTTAACGGCTTAACGGAAAGTGCTACAATCCCATGAAGCATTGCATACAACAGAATCGATTAAAAAATAATGGAGAGAAAACTACCGCTTAAAAATGTTGATTATATAGACTAAAAGCAATATATTTAAAATGTATTAAAATATGCACATTCTGTATGTACAAATATTTAAGTATTTTGAGAGCGAATTTTTGTCATTCGAAGTTCATGTAAGTGGGCGGAGCAACTCTCTGATTGGTGGAATTTGCTGTACAAAATCATGGGGAATGTAGTTTTTATAACAAATTCTGCTGTTAAACCTAATTATTTGAAAAATTAAGTGGAAATAGTGCACAGCTAAATGCTTCAACAGAAGCAAATACCATCGATTAACAACTTCGTAGCTCACCGTAGATCTGTATTCTTATTGTTTGTTTTATGAATTGAATAAAGAACGTATTATGTCCAAATGGTCAGTGTCTTGCATTCGTTTTCCCTTATTTAACCCATAATTACAAAACGAAAATTGAACGTTGTTGTGTTTTTAAAATGCAAAGTTGAACACCAACATTTTAGTTTGACCAAATGCTGCGCAAAAAAAGAAAAAATTATATATATATATATATATATATATATATATATATATATATATATATATATATATATATATATATATATATATATATATATCGATGAATTTTCAGATATTTGTTTATGTACTTTTTGCCCCTTTATTAAAAAATGTAAATATTCACAAATTAATATGGAAAAATGTTTCGATTTTACTGGTTTTCTGAGGCCAAATTAGAACCTGGAAATGATATTTTTCCCGCAGTGCTGAATGAGAAGAGCCATAACCACAGCCTACAGAAAGGTGATTTATAGGTGAGGTATAGGCTATAATAAATGTGTCTGATTTTAATTGATTATTAATAAACTATTGTTTTCCTAAATCAGTATCAGCTAAAAACATATCTCCGCTCTCCGGATACACCTTTAGAGAGAAACGCACCTTTCATACGGCTTACATAATCAGAAAGGTATTAGATTTCCATCACGATCCAAGCGTCCATGCCCTCATATGACTTGGATGTGGTTACAAGTGGTAAAAACGATATAAACACTGTTTGTTTTCTCCACACAAACCGCTCGTTTCGTGTCTTAGGCCATCAATGTGTACTTACATTTACGAGTCATTAAATCATGTTTAATTTGGCACTTCTCTGTGCATGCTCTTTGTAGGTGGTGACCATAGCACCTGCATTATATGACTGACAGACAAGAACTGTTTGACCTAAAAATATCAAAATTGAAAATACTGTGGAAACAAAGACACCTACATCTTGGATGCCCTTGAGGTAAGATAAAACATACCAAAAATGTATTTCAAAGTGAACTATCCATTTAAGAACAATATGAAGAGTTCAGATGCAAAAGCCTCTAAATGCCATTTGAAATTTTCTTCTAAAATGACCATTTTCTATCAAGCTGTATATTTAAGTTCAGTAATTTCACTAAATCTTTCATTGCCATTTAAGTGAAATTACTGACTCTTAAATATACAAGCTTGATAAAAATGATCATTTTAGAAGAAAATTTCAAATGGCACTTAGAGGCTTTTGCATCTGAACTCTTCATATACAATAGATACACTTCCTGAAACCGTCCTGAAATTCTTAAATTATCGCCCTGATGGTCAAAATGCGGATTTTCAATGCTATTTTCTTAGTCACTTTCTATTTTGTGAAGCTCAACAATCTTTTGCCGCACATCTGAACTCTAATTATTGGTTTAACTCGTTGTGTTTGATGATTAAGGGAATTTGGCCTTTGTGTTTCCTCATATTTAAACTCCTGTGAATCAAGAAGTCATAGATGGACAATTTCATGTTCCTAGTCATCCTGGTGTGCTTAAAAAGGTGGTAACACTTTATTAGAAGGGGTGTGCATAAGACTGACATGACACTGTCATAGAGTCTCTCGAGTCTATATGAATGTTTATGACTGTTGTTGCATTAAAGCTGCAATACCTAAGATTTTGCCGCTAGAGGGCGCTACATTCAAAACAACAACAACGGCTTTGCTTGATGACGACGTGGAGGAACGCGGAATGATGGGAACTGTTGTTTTCAACTCTCACCGTGGATAAATCAGTCAGACTGGGAATCGAAAATTAGTTTTCATGGATGTAGGTCAAAGTTCGATTTCTATAAATGTTGCGTTTAATGACATGCTTGTTTTTCATTAAACTGAAATAGCCGCAAGAAAAGTCAGGTTTAAAAGTGAATTAGTTATCAAAGATGTTACTGGGCATCGAAGCTATGGTGGAGAGGGTTTGAAGTCAAATTGTTGCTAATGGATCCTGACTTCGCCCTATGCTGAAATATGCATTTAGTTTTGCATTCATTTACAGAAATCAGCTGCTTGAATGACAATTACTGATATTATTAGATTTTTCAGGTGAGATTCTCAATTCATTCAGTTAACGGATGTTCTGAGGTAAAGTTTTCAGACTGCAGACTCAGTAACGATTGTATTTAATTGTACAGTACAATCATAACATCGAACAGACATTATCTTCCTTTCATGTCATTAAACATAACAATATTGCTGGCCATATACTGATGAGAAAGTGCGCGTCCGTTGTGTCGAAATTGGACCCCTTTACAGCCAACAGTTCACATTCCGAGAATAATTGAAAAGAATAATTGTGCACCATTCCATAACAAATGCGCGAAACAAGCTGACGTTTGTTGCTTGATAGACGCTGAACGCACAACTACAACTTCCGCATTTGTCCAGGCACTACACGTAGTACGAGCGGTAAACCTAGGTAACGCGGATATGACGCGATTGACTGGCGACTCCCAGCTCACCCTGCTCACACGCCCCGTTTCCTTGGTTAAAATCTCAATTTCTCGTCATTTAAACATTGTTTGAAACATTTGGAATATTGTAAGTTATCATCTTAACTAAATATATAACACTGGCCTTGTGATTTTGGATATTTTAATGCAAAAATCTTAGGTATTCCACCTTTAAGTGTCATTTGGTAAATGATGACACTTTAAATGCAAAGTTCACATTGTTTATAATGTCTTTGTTATGACAACTTGACATTAACCAAGAAATCATAACTAGTCCAGCAATGTGTTCCACTTTACTTGAGGTAAGGAGAAATATTAATGACACTGTTGTTAAAGCATTTGAGAGTGTAATGACCCTTAATGACATCTTTATAACTTGTACAATGTGTTCCACTTTACTTGAGGACAAGTATTCATGTCATGTCACAGTTATAATGGTGTCATGACAACCAAAGTTAAAACCAACCATAACATGACAGGGTTATGTAATGTTAACACAAAGCTAAACTTCTTTAAGTTTGATAGTTAGACCTGTTATGACATATTTGTGAACAGGTTGAATTGGTTATGATTTTAATGTCAAGTTGTCATAACAAAGACATTTTAAACAATGTCAACTTTGCATTTAAAGTGTCATAATTTACCGAATGACACTTAATTACAACAGTCATAAACATTCATAAAGTACTGCATGTTCATGACAGGTGTTATGTCATGTTTATGACAGTGTCATGTCAGTCTTATGCCCCTTCAAATAAAGTGTTACCAAAAAGGTAAATATTAATGGGTATGGGCATATACTTTAGAGATATTTTACCCATAAAACTGTGGTCAACGTGTTTTGGAGACAAACATTAATTAGGGCCCGAGCACTAGCTGTGCGAGGCCCTATTGAAACTGTTGGGATTATTTTTTTTTCAGGGCCCGAGCACTAGCTGTGCGAGGCCCTATTGAAACTGTTGGGGTTATTATTATTTTTTTTTTCTTTCTTTTTTTTTCTTTTTTTCTTTTTTTCTGCAAAGTAAGCGCCATTTTCGCAGCCGCAACATGCTCAAAAAGTCACCAAATTTGGCACGCATGTTCAGGACTGGTGAAAAATTTCGTATTTTGTGGGTTTCGCGGATGGGTGGGGCAAACTGGCTCGCTGAGCGCCACCTAGAAAAATTGGAAAAAATTAGCCCTCGTCTACGTTCAACCTACATGCATAAAATTTGGTGGGAACGTATATCATGTCAAAACGCACAAAAAAGCCTCAAGAACCCCTACCCTAAACTTCGACAGGAAGTCCGCCATTTTGAATTTGGCGGCCATTTTGGGACCATTTACACACTCCGTACTTTAACGAACTCCTCCTAGGGATTTAGTTCGGATCGACTTCAAATTTTTGCTGTGCCTTCTAAAGGCATTGACGATGTACAAGTTGTGCTATCTGCGTGTTTTCGTCAATGGGCGTGTCCGTGGCGTCGATGATTCGCCATAAAACAGGAAGTTGTATTAACTTGGCTGTAAATGCCCAGATCTGCACAGAAATTTTACACATTTGACAAGAGTCCCGCCCTGAACAAATCCACATGCCGACATTCACCAACAGTCATAGCGCCACCTAGTGGCAACAGGAAATGACCTTTAACGAAGCAGCCTCCGCTGCATGTTTGACCGACATGTACAAAATTTCTGTGGTACATTTACCATGTCCAGACGCACAGAAAAGTCTCTTGGAGCGATGCCCTAAACTCGACAGGAAGTCCACCATTTTGAATTTGGTGGCCATTTTGGGACGAATTTACACACTCCGTACTTTAACGAACTCCTCCTAGGGATTTAGTCGGATCGACTTCACATTTCTGCTGTACCTTCTGAAAGGCATTGGCGATGTAAAGTTGTGCTATCTGTGCGTTTTCGTCGATGCGCGTGTCCGTGGCGTCGATGATTCGCCATGAAACAGGAAGTTGTAGTAACTTGGCTGTAAATGCCCAGATCTGCACGAAATTTTACACATTTGACAAGAGTCCCGCCCTGAACAAATCTACATGCCGACATTCACCCACAGTCATAGCACCACCTGCTGGCAACAGGAAGTGACCTTTAATGAAGCAGCCCCGCCGCATGTTTGACCGACATGTACAAAATTTCTGTGGTACATCTACCATGTCCAGACGCACAGAAAAGTCTCTTGGAGCGATGCCCTAAACTCAACAGGAGGTCGGCCATTTCTAATTTTACCGCCATTTTTGGATGATTTACTCATTACGTACTTTAACAAACTCCTCCTAGGGATTTAGTCGGATCGACTTCACATTTCTGCTGTGCCTTCTAAAGGCATTGGCGATGTAAAGTTGTGCTATCTGCGTGTTTTCGTCAATGGGCGTGTCCGTGGCGTCGATGATTCGCCATGAAACAGGAAGTTGTAGTAACTTGGCTGTAAATGCCCAGATCTTCGCGAAATTTTACACATTTGACAAGAGTCCCGCCCTAAACAAATCTACATGCCAACGTTCACCCACAGTCATAGCGCCACCTGCTGGCAACAGGAAGTGACCTTTAACGAAGCAGCCCCTGCCGCACGTTTGACCTACATGTACGGAATATGCAACGCGGCTGCCTCAGACCCCAACGTGCTACAGGTGCGAGGGCCCGCCCATCGCTGCTTGCAGCTTTATTTTATAATGTGATTTCCCGCACTTTCAATTCATTTACAATGAAAGATCAAAAGGATAAACAATGCAGATTTATTTTTTACCACCATTGTTGATCATATTTACCAGGGGTGCCATTAATTCTGACCACAACTGTATGTGTACAGACAAAGCATTTAAGTCTATATATTTCTGTCATCTTTTCTAGTGTAGAGGATCAATCAGACGGCAGCGGTAAAACCACTGATGACATGGTTGAGAAATCCAGTGCTTGTGTGTGTATTCAAGTGATTCGCAAGAGCAAAGGCTGAGCATCAAAAACACAACGCTGCAATCAGTGCACTTCAAACGCACAAGCATCTGCTGGAATAACAATAAGCCTCTCTGCTCTCACAAAACCACAGGACCACCTTTGAATCTCACAACTGCGCTGGACACACAAACAGATCAGAGCTTAGAGAAACAGAGGACGGAGAAGAAGACACTGAGATTGATGTTGCTCCGCTGGGAGAGATGTGAGGAGGAGGTGTGTGATGTCTGTAGAGCTGTATGGTAATGTGTCCCACGTCCCCCTCCCTGCCTCCAGACACTCAACTGCCCTCTCAGCCTCATCTCAATCACAACACAGCCCTTCACTTCAGATTTCTCTGGAACAAACGCAGCAAATCCATGAAGCAGACAGATAAACATCAGAGGAAGACTCTTCGGGACCTAGCAGAGGAAGGATGTTTCAACACCTTAGATCCACGTTCTTCAAAGTTATGGAACATTAATACAAAAGCATCTCTTCAAAAACCTGAAACAGCCCAAAATACAAGCAGGTGAGTGAATAAACACAACTCTTCTGTTCCTTAACCCTTAATCACTGTTAGAAAAGGACAACACTTAAGGTGTTTGGGGTCATTTTGACCCCAGACTTTTAAAGAGTGATTGCATAAGGAAATATACATTTTTTATATGGAAAACTATATATCATTTTTTAAATTCACTTCTCAACTAATCATTTATGCTGTGTTTTTTTGGATTTTTTTAAGTTTTCTACCTATTTACTGCACAATTACATAACTAGGCCATAAATTGGCACATGAAAAATGATTTTTTAAAGAAAAAAACACTTAAATTATGATGATAATTAAATCTAAACAGTTTTTGGACATTGCTCTATGTGCTAGGGATAGAATACTACCATTTGGTGTTTAGTCAAAAAACAGTTTTTCTTATAGTTAAGGAATTAAAGTGCAATGACCACATCTATTCAATAGGGGCCCATAGAGACTCATTCATTTTCACTTCATTTTTCTTGATGCTTCAAATTCTCCTCACAACTTGATATATATGATATATATATATATTTTGTGAATTGCACAAAATATTTTTGTCAAAATTAGAGTTTGTTGTTGTTGTCTGATATATTTTGAATTATTTGTTTATGCAAATTATTATACATAAATTTGCATAAATATTACAAGTCAGCGCTATGACATAACTGTATTCACACACTTCATTTTAGAAAATTATTTATGAACAATTATTATTTTTTATAGAACAAGAGATTTTAGAACAAAATAAATTTAATAAACCAAGTAAATAAACCAATATAATACAAAACAACCGCACTAATAAACTGTAATGAACAAGATGCATACATGTGTGTGTTTGTGTGTGTGTGGTTGTGTGTGTGTGTGAGATAGAAATCTCATTCCACTTTGTGTTCATGCTCTAGGACCAGACCTTGATTTAAATGTAATTTTTCTTAGATTTATGCCAGTTTTGTTTGTTTTATTTGCCAATTTCTGTAAAAATGCTCTCTGTTGCAGTCATGACATGTGTGTGTTTGTGCGTGTGTGGTTGTGTGTGTGTATGAGATAGAAAGTTTGTTCTACTTTCTATTTATGCTCTAGGACCAGACCTTGGTTTATATGTGGAACATTTCAGATTTATAATGGATTTACCTTTATTTTTTTGACAATCAGAATGAAAAAAGCACGTTTTTCATTTCCCATTCATTTCAATGTGGCTACTTTGACCCAAACAGCTTAAATGGTAAATTTTGTTTTACACACCTTTAGAACAACCAAATCAAGCCCAGTTTTTTGTGCATGTTTAGATGGGTTATGTAGGAAAAGTCACAGAGTTTCATGTTCCTGAGATGAAGGGAACATTTTTAAAAAATCAAGGAAAAGTCCAGTGGGGTCATTTTTACCCCAAACAGTGATTAAGGGTGAGCTGCTATATGCTAATACATGGTCATATTCTAAGTACACTCTAAAAATGCTGGGTTGTTTTAACCCAATTTTGGGTCAAATATGGACAAACCCAAACGTTAGAGTTAAAAATGTAATGAAAAAATGTAACCCATTGGCTGGTTAACTGTCACCCCAGAATAGACATGAAAATGCACATTTCAAACTTAAATTGTTGTAATTCAAGAATGCTTTGGAATATAGACATATGATTGGTCTTGTTTTAAAGAAGACATTTGGCAGATTTTTGTAGAAGTGAAATAAATTAAGAAAGTTAAACAGAAAAAAAAGTTATAGAAGTTTGAGTTTATAGAAATGTACAATGTAAAAATATTAATTATTTATATTTTACATAAAATATATATTTTCAAAACCTGGGCTACTCTAAAACTGCAGAAAAATCAAAGCCAAAAATCTGAACAAGTTGTGTTTCAAATTTTAGGTTGATATCTAAAAAATGAGCTTTCAGTAAGATTTTGTTTGAGCGCAGTACCAAACTTTTTCACTAGGGCACAATCAGACTCCATTACTGCCCATATAAGGGCGCCTCCATTATTTTTTTCTTGATATTTCAAACTTTTCAGTCCTTTTTTTCCAAAATAATTGTATGGATGCTATCTTTAGAACTTTTGGCATGAAAACAAACTGAGGTATCTACCATTTTTTCATGATTTTTCATGTTCTCTGATATTTTAAAATAAAGGTCTGAACTCGCCTTATGAGTATGAAAATATTCGTGTTGCATATTGATAAATGATGGTTCCTCTGTAATATATTTTGAAAATCAGTCACCAAATATGGAAAGTAGAGATTGTAAGCTTTCAAATGATATATAGTTTGTCAATATTACTAAAGGTATTTACTAAGATATAATTGATTTAAAAATATAGTGGCAAACGTCCCACCTGTGGGACGGTGACAGTTAAGTTAACCCATTGGCTTAAAACAACCCAGCATTTTTTATAGTGTAAGAGTATGAATTTATCATTTAAATAAAATGTGGAAATATTACCTTGTCAGATCTTGATGAGTTCCTCTTAAAGCTGTTTAGTGCTAGTCACAGCAATGGCTTCAAAACGCAGTCATAATTGATCTTTATTAAGGGTCACTTATTCATCTCACAGTGTTTTTAAAAGCTACAAATTTTCTACAGTTATAGAAAATATTAGCTACATTTTCGATTCAGTTAAATTGTGGTCAAAAGTTTACATATGTTTCAAAATATGCTAAATGTTCGTTATGTTGTTAAAATAATACAAAGATGAATCTTAAAAACATACAGTAACTGCTGGAAAGGGTTCAAATAAGTTCAAATACATTTTCTGAAGAACGGTGCTCAGTTTAACTGCTTGGGACAAACAAGGGACTATTATTAACAACCATCACAAAAAAAAAAAAAAACAGTTTTGGATCATCAAGGACAGGGAAACAGTATTAAGATTCAAGGGGTCGTTTTAATAAAGGGTCATTGTAACAAATTCAACTATTATTTTGATATGTAAAATATCTTATTCGGGACACTATAAAGTGTTATTTTTCTACTATAAAGAATAGGATGGTTTCATGGATGTTAAAGCTTCTTCATGGACTCATAGATGCTTGTATATACTAAGACATTTCCCCTTCACAACTTATTTTGTGCAGCAACATAAATTATTAAATTTATAATGTTTACATGGTTGTTTGTTAACAATATAGGGTGGCAATATAGGGTCAATGTAAAAATATGTAAACTACAAATGTCATCATATTACTCAACTTTGCAAACAAAACTATCAGTAAAAAACAACATAACACTGCTAAATATACACTCACCGGCCACTTTATTAGGTACACCTGTCCAACTGCTCGTTAACACTTAATTTCTAAGCAGCCAATCACATGGCGGCAACTCAGTGCATTTAGGCATGTAGACATGGTCAAGACAATCTCCTGCAGTTCAAACCGAGCATCAGTATGGGGAAGAAAGGTGATTTGAGTGACTTTGAACGTGGCATGATTGTTGGTGCCAGAAGGGCTGGTCTGAGTATTTCAGAAACTGCTAATCTACTGGGATTTTCACGCACAACCATCTCTAGGGTTTACAGAGAATGGTCCGAAAAAGAAAAACATCCAGTGAGCTGCAGTTCTGTGGGCGGAAATGCCTTGTTGATGCCAGAGGTCAGAGGAGAATGGCCAGACTGGTTCGAGCTGATAGAAGGGCAACAGTGACTCAAATAACCACCCGTTACAACCAAGGTGGGCAGAAGAGCATCTCTGAACGCACAGTACGTCGAACTTTGAGGCAGATGGGCTACAGCAGCAGAAGACCACACCGGGTGCCACTCCTTTCAGCTAAGAACAGGAAACTGAGGCTACAATTTGCACAAGCTCATCGAAATTGGACAATAGAAGATTGGAAAGACGTTGCCTGGTCTGATGAATCTCAATTTCTGCTGCGACATTCGGATGGTAGGGTCAGAATTTGGTGTCTACAACATGAAAGCATGGATCCATTCTGCCTTGTATCAACGGTTCAGGCTGGTGGTGGTGGTGTCATGGTGTGGGGAATATTTTCTTGGCACTCTTTGGGCCCCTTGGTACCAATTGAGCATCGTTGCAACGCCACAGCCTACCTGAGTATTGTTGCTGACCATGTCCATCCCTTTATGACCACAATGTACCCAACTTCTGATGGCTACTTTCAGCAGGATAATGCGCCATGTCATAAAGCTGGAATCATCTCAGACTGGTTTCTTGAACATGACAATGAGTTCGCTGTACTCAAATGACCTCCACAGTCACAGATCTCAATCCAATAGAGCATCTTTGGGATGTGGTGGAACGGGAGATTCGCATCATGGATGTGCAGCCGACAAATCTGCGGCAACTGTGTGATGCCATCATGTCAATATGGACCAAACTCCCTGAGGAATGCTTCCAGCACCTTGTTGAATCTATGCCACGAAGAATTGAGGAAGTTCTGAAGGCAAAAGGGGGTCCAACCCGTTACTAGCATGGGGTACCTAATAAAGTGGCCGGTGAGTGTATTATTTGCTTGCTAGTGAGCTTGTTTTTTAAGGGCAAATATGTATTACACATAACCGGCACATCCAGGAACTTAACTGTCAATTTTGTCCCCGCCCCCTTTTGATGGAAACAAACTAGACTCCCCTTAGACTTCAATACAAAATAACGGCAAAAACCAACGTCCGTACACAGCCGAAAGGCGAAAATAACTTAAGAAATCACTTATATAAAACATGTCAAGTAATTATATCTCCACCCTGCCTGCCATAGAGCATAAAAGATAAAATTTTTTATGCTTGTTATCAACTAGCCCAGGCTACCTGCCATCATCATCATCATAAATTCATAATATATACATTAAAGGTCCAATATTTAAGGATTTTGTAATAAAATATCCAAAAATCACTTGCACAGTGTGATATATTTCCTGCAGTTGTGTACTTAAAATATCCTGAAAGTCTCCAAAGTTCTTTTATTTCAGAGAAATTACAATTTTAATGAAGTGGCCGTCCCGGAAAAAAAATGTCGCCTGTAAATGACGCAATATCCGCGCTATCCTCGGCTATCCTCGGCTATCCTCGCTTCCGCTCGTATTGCCATAGCCATGACGTAACCATGGCGACAGACGAGGACAACTGCATAGTGAGTAACGTTTAGCGGCACCCAGTTCTTGTTTCGTTCATTCATAGACCATGGCAAGCAAGCAAACTTTGGGAAAAACAGGAGAACTGAGAATGAGGATCAATATCAGCGTTATGTTTCTGAGATGCCGAGACTGACTTCCACTCGACAGAGAGCTAGCGTCCATGACTAATTTGGACTTGACGGCACTTCACGAGTCACGACTTTACAGCTTTATTAGACAGGTAAGCAAAAGTACATAAAACAAATCAATGTTATAACGTTAGCTTGACATGATGAAATGTTAGAATATGGTCAGTATGTTATTCTTATGTTGATCTAGCTGCTAGTTTCGTATAGCAGACGAACTACAGTAACACGTAGAATAACATTATAACTTTCAACACACATTTAAATGCCGTTTAGTGTGATAGTGTAACGTTATTCCAAGTGGAACAGCGCTGCGTTTCCCTCACAAATTTAATTCATCTAATAAACTGACCTGTGTGAGTAATCCAGCACTTGCGTATAGTTCAATAGGATGAAATTTCCTTATTCCTTTATATCCGCGGGACTCGCGTGTGGTATCTTATTAGCAATCGCGACCTGCTTCATAGCACTGTAATGTTAAAAAACATGAGTGTTTTCACTAATCCTTAAACATTATTAGATCCATCAGCTTGACAGCAAGTCCCATCATTCAGCTCGTTAATGCGTCACACACATTCGCCTTTGTTATTGTTGGAAACGGCGCCCTCTTGTGCGCACTAAAGTTACATATTGGAGCTTTAAGGTTTTTTACTTTAAAAAAACGAAATAAAATCATTCAGGGGCTTACCTGGTGACTCGAATGAAGTACAATTAAATGTCCGGGTAAGACACCTCTGGCCACTGGGTGGGGTTGTTACCCCAATTTGACGCTGGGAGAATAAAGTTTAAAGTTTTTAAATTGTCCAAATTAAGTTTGTGTATGTATCTTTCGCGCTCTGTGGCAGGCAAGGTGGACACACTTACTTAGTGTTATGGTATGAATAATGTGATAAACTGCAAGCATAAGTAATCATATAGACAAAACAAACTAACACCAGCTGATAAGTACGTGCACCCCACAAAATTATTTCAGTTATCTCTAACTTGTTGTCTATTTTATATTTTGTGTTATCAATGTGCAAGTACACAGAGGTATGCTTCTGAGCTAATAATATTAAATTGTTTATTATATTGTTTGTTTAGTTGTAGATTCAGTTCTACAAAGCTCTTTTACAGCATGACCGGACAAGTGTCGGTGGAGAGCATGGATTTATCAGCCCACAGACTGTCTGTGAAGACTTCTGTTGAAGATGAGTCAGAGCGTGCCGATAGCACTATCAGCCGGTGAGATAATTTAGACCTCAACAGTTATCATCAGTTGTCTAATGGTCATATGTCTGTCAGTCTGTGTAAATCCCAGTTGTGTCAATGCAGGGGTCAGTCCATATGTGATGACACTTCATCAGAGTTACAGCGAGTGGCCACCCTCGAACCACGTGCACTGAACTCACAGAACTCCTTCCGTGGGAGAGGGGCGCTGTCAAGGTGAGTGTCAGGGACAGTGTCTTCAGTTCATTGGGGTTAATTCAAGTATGGCCTGCTTTGGAATTTTAATTTGAAATTGGTTAAAGGTACACTAAGGCCCTCTAGCGATTAAAAGGCAAAATGTCATGCATTTTGCAGAAGAACATTGTTTTGGTTGTGCTTTGGCTCTGTGTGACTGTGTGGAGAAATAAGGTTATTTCTCATACTTAAAGAGAAAGATTATCCTACTTCTCATAAAACATTCACTACTAGGCTTAAGATATATAAGCAGTTTAGATGATAAGGATCTCAAGCTGACTAGCTGAAAGGGTGGTGATGGCACAGTGGATAAGACACGTGCCTTTGGTGTGGTTCGAATCCACTGTAAGACACCAATGTGTCCCTGAGCAAGACACTTAACCCCTAGTTGCTCCAGATATAATAACCCCTGAGTCGCTCCATATATAGCAATTGTAAGTCGCTTTGGATAAAAGCATCAGCTAAATGAAGAAATGAAATGTAAATGTAAAATGTAAGAAATTACTGTAGCTTTGCCCATTAATAGGCAGTAATGAAAATAAATTCGGTTACACTTTATTTCAATAGTCACTTTAGACGTTCTACTAATTATAAGTAACTTTTCAACTACATGTCAAGTAGTCAGTAGTAACACTGTCAGTAGACTGTAAGGTTATGGTTGGGTGTTAGGCTTTGGGTTAGGAGAATAAGTTTACTTGTAGTCGCCAAGTTACTTATAGTCAGTTGAATGTCTGTTGGGGGACCAACAAAATAAAGTGTTAGCAGATATTAAGCTGACAGTCTACTAATACTCTAATGATAGTTAGTTGACATGTAGTTGAAAAGTTACTTATAGTTAGTTGAATGTCTAAAGTAGGGTTGTAACGGTATACGGTATGGCGGTTTATCGCGATATTGACATGTACGATTATCATATCGTGCACATTTACTTATCCGCGGTAAAAAAAATAATTAAACCAGAATTCACCTGCACTGCCGCATGCAACTTCTTTCAGCTTGACTGCTTACACTCCATACCTGTACAGCGCTGAAAATGTCAGAGACAGAGGCTGCGAATCTCTATCTCCCGCCGAAAAAATAAATAAAATCTGCAGTATGGGAATATTTTGGATATTTGAAAAACGATCGTGGTGTTGTCCTTGAAGATGGATATCCAATTTGCAAGATATGTGGACGAAGAGTGGCTGCAAAAGCAGGAAACACGTCGAACATGTTCTCCCATATTCAGGAACACCATCCCTCCGTGAAGATAAAGGTTATTCATAACTTTTATAACTTAAGGCCATATTATTTCTGTCATGCTGAGGGAATCCCGGTCTGTCAAAAAGACGCACACCCGTCTTTCTGTGTTACAATACAGATATGCCACGTAAAATGCGCGATTTAAAAGATAGATGGATGAATAAATCAAAATATAGCTGCAGTAGCCTAAATCAAATTCGCGATGTGCGTGTCTGTGAATATACAACGCAAAAAGACTTGTGTGCAAGCCCCTTCTATATTCAGCGCGTCTCTGTATAAATGAGCAGCGCCGTTTCGTAGATCTAGTACACTCTCAAGTACGCATGACGCACATGGTTTTTAAAGCTGTCTCACCCACTATGTGAAGACGTGAACACATGAACATATACAGACAGAGAACACTTAATGTGCACTTTATAATTGTTTTTTAAAAGAATAATCATCAAAAACACTGACTGAAACTCATAGGTGTTCAGTACAACCTGTAAAAAAAGTTTGGTTTAGTCTATGACTAAAATAATGACTAAAATATATTACTATTGTGTATAATTTTTTTGTCCAGACCAGTTATTTCAGACAACCCAGAATTTCTGAGGAAATAAATATACATTTCATAACTCTATTAAAAAAACTTGTTACAATATACCATGTTCAACCAAAAAACATATCTTTTTTATTAATTTAAGGGCCATTGTAGCTGATGATGATTATAATAATGATAGTTTAATATCGTATACCGCTGAAACCGTGAATCCGTGATATTTTCTGAGACGATTATCATACCGTGAAAATCTCATACCGTTACAACCCTAGTCTAAAGTGGACTATCGAAATAAAGTGTTACCGTTCATCTGGTCAATAAAAAACTTTACTCACCTGTTGAGTAATAAAAACACCATCACGTACCTTTTACAACGTTTCAAATACCTCAGTTCTCGTTATCTCTGAAAAGCCAAGCCAATGTTGATTTTAGTTTTATTACGAGCTCTGTTGCGCTCTCTTTTTGCCAGCAGACACTCCTGTTCGCATTTGTTTAAAACATCTCAGTTACTATTGTAACCTCCATTCCCTGATGGAGAGAATAAGATGTAGGGGTCACACTTGGGAGGCTCGAACATGGCTGATATATCAGAAAAGGCCAATGAAAATTGGTAAATGAATTTGCATGCCAGCCCCTTTCCCAGACATACAGGTATAAGAGGCTTCACTCGTTCAGGTTTAAGATGAGGAGCCGAGATAGTGTCCCAGTCATTTCAGCAGGAAGTTTAGAGTTGGCAGGAGGGACACAAAGTCTTGTTCCCTCCATTGGGGAACTGAGCAACCAAAATGTTTCCTATTTATCAGTCACTTTAATGTTGTGTCGAGACTGACCCTGGGGGACCCTTTACTAAACGCCACAACCACAACTCTATTAAAACTCTGTAACCCTCCTAACGACCAGAGTAAGTAAAAAAAAGCCTCCCTATTCAAGGGACTTGTCCTCACCATGGGAATAGGCAGCTTCAGCCATATTCTTTACAACTGATCACACTTGATTGTTTACATTGGGGAAGTATTCTCCTTCTCTGCAGAGAAAGGAACAATATGGAGACCACATCCTGCCCAAAGTGGAGATTAACACGTGGAGAGACATCCTATAGACTTACCTGCTGGGAATAAGTGCCACATAAAGGGAAAACCCTTGTGGTGGGCTCTACCTGATAAAGGAGAGACTATCGGCTACAGTGACCAGGCACATTACCTGGAGATTGTAAAATCTCACAAAGGTGTTGGGCGTAGCCCAGCCCGTAGCTCTACAGATGTCTGCCACAAATCATCACTTGCTAAACCCGAGGAGGCTGCGATACCCCCAATGGGCATGGTACACCTTGGCTTTGGTGTTCTGGACGCAGGTGCCAGATTGTGCAACTTATAGGACTTGTTCTCATTCTCTCTGATTTTGCACAGTTTCTGAGCAATGAGGCTCAATGGGGAAAACAGTGCGTTCATACTGAGATAGTAGGAGGATTCCTATGAAGCAAACAGATCTATTTGTGCCTCGAAATATTTTCTACAAATCGACTGAACCACCTGGGGAGGAAGTCTCCACTGCAAAAATGAGGTCGCCTTGGCTATGAGTGGTTCGCAGTGACTTCAGACTGTACCATACTCATGGCCATTTTCTTACAATGACGACATGAACCATCCACAAATGCTGCCTCAGCGTGAGTACCAACAGGCGTTCAAGACAGCGATCATGGCCATCTGAAGGAGAGAGAAATTGGCCACAGACAGAAGGACACAGACAGAAAGGCAACTTTTAAAAGACGAAATTTGCTGTGATGCTCTTTTAGAGGGGAAAAGTTGAAGCCCCCAGGTGTACTCCCAGCACTTATCTGTGCATTGTTTAAAGAGTGACTGCTGAAATGTGCTGAGAGATCCGGCAGAATGGAAGGAGATGAATAGATTGTAGATTAGCTTCTACTCATGCAAAAGAAGTTTCTACTCACCAATTCTCATGGGCCTTTTCTGAAATGTTCAGAAATACTCTGGGGTTCTAAGTGTGGCCCCTAGTGTTAGCCTTAACATAACATCAAAGAGACTGACAAATAGGGAATGGGTGATATCTCGGTGGTTGGAGATTTAGCTGCTCCATAACCTTTCTTGTTCACTATGACAACCTATGCCATTCCCACACCTTTTGTCTATTAACGGATATGACTAGACATGTACGGGCAAAGTGATAGATGGGTTGAAATATCCTTTTAAAATGACTTCAATTTATATTGATGATATTGATATGACTTACCAAAGTTTTGGAAATATTGTGAAGTATAGAAAGAACATAGATGCATACATGTATCAACTAAATTAAAAAGGGTGAACTTTAAATGTACACAGCTATCATATTCACTAAATCGAAGACTACTCAGAGAACCATAGTTATCTCCATATTGTATAGTTTTGTTTTTTATTATATTGTTAAATTTCAGGATTCGGGGTAATATATTTCCAGCTTCCAGTTTTCAAATCAAAATTTGGTCAGCGTCACAGGATCATAATTCATAATTATGAATGTGACTGTAATTTTCCAAAGATAAAAGCTTCATATCCTTCTGTAAGGAGAAACTACAGCATATAGGAACCCTGGTTTGAACCAAATTAATCAGGCAATTTCTCCCAGGACTCACCAGAACCGAAGTACAGGGCACTCTTGTTGAGATCCTTTGGGAAGCTGCAGTACCTTTCAAAGTTCTCCATATAGGAAGTCAGGGAACATCTAGAAGGCTATTTAGTTTATTTCAATTTAGACTTAGATGGAAGGTCAACTCTTGAAATTAAATTCTGGTCAATTTCTCACAATGGGTATTTCCACATGGATTTATTATTTCACTTTGTTTCCAAGGTTGGTGAGTATGGTAGTGACTCTTAGAGACTGGGCCCATAAGAGCCTTCAGGAAGAGGAGGAAAGGCCAGATTCTTTTTTAGAGCGATTCCGGGGACCTGAACTTCAAGTTGCTCCCAGTTGGATAAGCATCAATAGATCGGATGCTCACGATGGGAACAACAGCGCCAAAACCAAGTGAGTTTGTCCTGTCACACCTTTATTACCATAGCTGTATGAAATTTCCATTGCCCTTTTTAACAAACATGCAACCACAAAAAATTATGAAATGCCTTTGGTTATCAGGAAAAAGTCTGATGTTTTCATACTGGCACCTGCTGATGACCTGTACTACCGCTGGCTGTTTGTTATTGCCACAGCTGTATTGTACAACTGGTGCTTTGTGGTGGCTAGGTAAGGCAAAACAATGTTAATTTATCTACATACTAATCATTTTATTTGGAGTTCAATGCTGATATATTAAACATCAATTGCATGTCTAATCTAAGGTCCTAAAATGAATCCAATAATTCCAATGAAAAACTTGACAGCAAATTATACAGTAAATTAATCTGTATACTTTAAGTGGAAGAAAGAATAAACCTTCTAATTTTACATGCTGAACACTGCATGTTTATAGCCTGTGAGGAAATTATTTGTAGCAGCTGTTCTTCCATTAAATCCAAGTGGTATAATTAGACCTCATGAGCAAGAGTGTGTGATCTAGGCTCCCATTTTGATGATGATTCATGTAAATACGGGTTGTTGTGCCTTATGTAAAAGGATTAGTCCTGATGGTGTTTCATTATTCATATCCCAAACACAGAGCCTGCTTTGATGAGCTTCAAACCAGGAACTTCATTCTGTGGCTGGTTTTGGATTATCTCTCTGATGTCATATATATACTGGACACCTGTGCCAGACTGAGAACAGGTCAGAATATTTTAACCTCTACAATGTTTTGTTGTGACACTTTGCATTATTGATTAGATACTTTGATTAGACTTTGGTGCCAAAATTAAGTGTATATGAGCAATCATTCAGAATTTACAATGTATATCATCACTATAGGTTTCCTTGAGCAGGGTCTTCTGGTAAAGGACCTTACCAAGTTAAGAGAAAGCTACTTTCATACTTTGCAGTTCAAGCTAGATCTGGTATCCATACTGCCCACGGATCTAGCCTACATCATCATTGGCATTCATGTACCAGAGCTGCGTTTCAATCGACTGATGCGCTTCTCACGCCTGTTCAAGTTCTTCGACCGCACAGAGACCCGCACAAATTACCCCAACATTTTCCGCATTTGTATTTTGGTGCTCTATATTCTAGTCATCATTCACTGGAATGCCTGCATCTACTTTGCCATTTCCAAGTCTCTGGGCTTTGGATCCGACCAGTGGGTCTACCCAAACATTTCTGACCCTGAGTTTGGGACTCTCACGCGAGGATATGTCTACTGCCTCTACTGGTCAACCCTCACTTTGACGACCATTGGGGAAATGCCAGCTCCGGTGCGGGATGAGGAGTATCTTTTTGTTGTTTTTGATTTCCTTGTTGGCGTTCTCATTTTCGCCACCATTGTTGGTAATGTAGGAGCCATGATATCAAACATGAATGCCACACGGACCGAGTTCCAAGCTCACATTGACGCCATCAAACACTACATGCAGTTCAGAAAGGTCAGCAAAGAGCTAGAAGCTAGAGGTAATCAAATGGTTCGACTACTTGTGGACCAACAAGAAAGCAATTGATGAGCAGGATGTTCTAAAGAATCTGCCAAACAAACTGCGGGCTGAGATTGCTATCAATGTGCACTTAGAAACATTGAAGAAGGTCCGTATCTTCCAGGACTGTGAGGCAGGGCTTTTAGTGGAACTGGTGCTCAAGCTGCGGCCACAGGTCTTCAGCCCTGGAGACTACATCTGCCGAAAGGGAGACATAGGAAAAGAGATGTACATCATTAAAGAGGGTCGCCTTGCTGTTGTGGCTGATGATGGGGTGACCCAGTATGCACACTTGACGGGCGGCAGCTGCTTTGGCGAGATTAGCATCCTCAACATCAAAGGGAGCAAAATGGGCAACCGTCGTACAGCTAACATCCGTAGCATTGGCTACTCTGACCTCTTTTGTTTGTCGAAGGATGACCTGATGGAGGCTGTAATGGAGTATCCGGATGCTAAGAAAGTTCTGGAAGAGAGGGGAAGACAGATTCTCCTGAAAGAGGGTCTGCTGGAGGAGTTGGATGCCGGTGGAATGGGAGAAGAGCGGGTTGAGGAGAAAGTAGAGAGGTTGGAAGCTTCTCTTGAAATACTACAGACTCGGTTTGCTCGGTTACTGGCTGAATACACAGCTACTCAACAGCGGCTGAAGCAGAGACTTACAGCAGTGGAGTGTAGGACACATCACTCTGGAAGTGGATTCCTCTCGGATGGCAATGAAAGCACTATTGATGGCGATGGTACACACAGTGAGGTCAACATCCAACTTTGAGCACTTACTTTTAAAAGAGAACCTTGTACTAGTCTTAATGACCACTCAATAGCAATAATAAATGAACGCTTTATAACCATTATAGCTGTCAAAACAGTCACATGTGGAATTTATAAACAAGATTTTTGACAAATACAATTACATTTGTGTATACTCACACGAAACAAGGACTCCAGACATATTAGTCTTCTAGAAAAACTACTTCTTAAAAAAAGTTTTATCCTACATAGATTGGAACTCCCAATGCCATGCAATTTACTGAGTTACAAATAATTCTGATATGGGATGGTGACTGTTAAAACATATTTCTTAATATAGATTTTGTGTAACATTTCTTTCAGTTGTGCCAGTGTTTAGCTGCATTACTCACTTTCTAGTTTCCTAAATGTTAAAGATATATGGTAATATCATGGAAATATTTGTGAATATCATTTTGTAATCCGATTTTTGATAAGTCAAAAGAATGCACATGTCCTGTCCTCGCAAGCTGCATATAAAAACAAACACGTCACCCGATTTCACAAATGAAAAATCTGATCAGCATATTTTAATAATTCACTTTAACACGTTACAGGCTTGAATCAGTTTGACTAATCTTTCAGTAAAACAATTCAGTATTGGTGTTTTGGGGAGAAATGACATGCGGTATTTTTTGTTAGGGCCATTCAGTTGTAATAGGCATTTTATTGATAATTAAATAGAAAGTGTGTTCAAATTGTGATTAATTGCAGGCTAAGTTAAGTATATTTGATTGTGCTTAAATTAAAATTTTGCAAGTATACTCTAGGCCAGTGGTTGCCAACGTTTTTAAAGAATGGACCCCTTATGTAATGGGGTTTTTTTCATGGCACCCAATCCTATTAAACTAAACGTACATGTGTAAATACATATATACAAATAAATCAAGATGAGAAAACAACAAATGAAGCATAAACAGCAGCATAAATTTATTATGAATGCATCACAACAGACATAATATGAGGTGAAACAACCCATTCAAATGAACCATCTGTCTTTTACAACTAGATGACACATGTCAACTGGATCAGACTGATTTAAACTAATTACTTTATGTGGGAATTATTGGAACAAAACAACTCTTTAAATAATTAAAAAAAACTCTGACATTATCATTTAAAAACTGAAAATAAAATATCTGTGCAAGAAAGATATCTCGGGTCTTGTATGTATTTTAATGGGATACATGTGCATGCTTTTGCGAGCACAGCCTCTTGATACTGGGGTTAGATTGAGGATTGTGCAACTCGCAGATCGTGCTCATCCGTCTTGCCTTTTATGCCCTCTTATGAGAGTGTTCTCATGCTGGCTAATGGTATGTGTGCTCATACTGAATCAGATTCAGACCTGACAGCCACACTTTCCCGGGCTACTCTGGGAGTGCAGTGCGAACGCCTAATCGCCTTGCCCCGCCCCGTGCCTGTCCAGATGTGTGTGAAACACTGTGGCAGTATGGAAGCATATTGGCGCGCAATATGGCAAGCCAAACGGTCAAAAATTTTTTTCCTTTCTCACTACCCTTGTTGACCGGGGATGCTTTGCTAATGGCAGACCGCTTCTTCCCTGCATGTGATGGCCACTCTACAAGTCTGGGCCAAAACAAGCAATGCATGAGGGTAGTTGGAGTTGAGCTGTGCATAGTGACTGATTGTGGTTTAAGTCACAGCACCCCAGGGCTAAACCTGGCAGAGGTGTGAGACATCACCAAAGCTCACTTCTCGATGCTTCCATCTCACGAGGTTGCCTTTTTCGGCGACACTGTTGGAGACTGTAGCCAGTGGTTCTCCACAGTTCAGAAGCAGGCTGAGGTCGCCAAGAGCTTGTTCCGATGTGCTACCAGAGCCACTCCGTCAGACAGCCAGCTCTACTGTGACACTGAGCTTTCGTAGGAAGACTGCGCCACCTGTCTCAGCAGCCCTGCACAAGCTCCCGTTCAAGATGCTCACGCAGAAACGCATTTTCAAATGTAAACGTCCTCAAGATTGGTTTTCAGTAATCTACTTAAAGGACACATTATTTCATATGTGATGGCGATTTGGGGAAAACCTCGTACAAATGTCGCTGGTGTGTTTTCAGTAAAGTCTAAAAATATATTGAATGTCAGTTTTTTGTCAAAATTTGTTTTTTATTAAATTATTATTCTATAACATCTTGTTTATCATCTCTGAATATAACTTGGGAAAATTCATTAGTTTACTGCAGAAAAATAGCGATTTATAATGTCCAGCTGAAAAGACTGCGTTTCTCTTTAACAACACGCACGCAGGCGGAGCGGAGGGGAAACACAAATCTCCCGTTTAGCTCTCCTTCTCTTAACACTACAAAGACAGTTCACCTATCAAAATAAACCACATAACAGAATAAAGTCCAGTCCTGGGTGAACTACAACAGCACGGAAGTTTTTATTTATTTATTTTTATCCAGCGTTATCTAGTATGGTGTGATGCGTAGCACAAGAGAACAACAGAGTTTGAAGCTGCTCGTCTAAAAGACCTTGCTCGCCTCTCAATCGTCCAATTTCAAAACGGTTTTCACAGGATTAATTTTGAGTTCGTAAGCTTTAGAATGATACCCAATCTATGATGATTACTAAAATATGTGATATGAAAAAAGGCAATAAAAAGGGAGCGCCAGTCGTCGCGCTAGCAGGACGTGACAGTTATTTAAACCTGTTTTTCTCAAAATTCTAGTTACAGACAAACTATAAAATAAATAAAAACAGATTTGGAAAGGGCTTGAATCCAGCTTTAATATGGCATCAGAACCTGACAAATATGACAAATTTCACCATGTGGTGGGTTTTCCCAGATCGCATCACATATCTCGATTCTTCCTCCGGCACAGACCGTTCCTGCGGTTTGAGGGATGGGCATATCAGTACAAAGTTCTACCCTTCGGCTGTCCCTGTTGCCCCTGGTCTTTAAAAGAAGGTCGTGAAGGCAGCCATTGTTCCTCTCTGAGAACATGGCATTCATATTCTCAATTATCTCGAAAACTGGCTTGTTCGGGTCAACTGGGACAAGAGCAAACTCTCCCCTGTGCAGAGGATCTCTTATCTCGGTATGGAGTTGGACTCGGTGAACCAGACAGCTAGCCTGGGTTTACCCATTCCGCATTGTTGCAGCGCGATTTTATTCTGCTAGGTGCTACATGCTGCTAGGCAGTCTGGAATACCATGAACCAAATTTTCCCCTGAAATAGGGAACCAATCACAGAACGGGGAGGGAGCATAGCGAGGGCTTGGAGCCAGAGGGGCGTAAGTGGCTTTTAACAAACTTTACAGGAGAGACAAAACAAAAATTTTGACCACATTTCAATCACCTGTATTAATAACCTTAAACCACAAACATTTCAACCACAGGCATACCTACATGAATGAGGATTTAGGTAAAAAATGTATGGCATATATTAACACAATGACAATGTTCTAAAAAAAAAAAATTAAAATAATATGTCAGATGCGCCTTTTTGTTGCTTTATTCAATACAGTTTATCTCAGATAGGTATTTTTGACACCATTGGATAGAGCTCACCAAGACCTTTATTTTGATATAAAGAACTCATATTCACCCAAAATGCCACTTACGACCCTCTGGCTTCCAAGCCCTCAATAGGCGCATTTGATAGACATTCGTAGCATCCAGTAATACAACTTTGGGCATTCGTAAACTACGCCTCAAATACAGAAAATTTACATGTGGTTTCCAAACCATGTCTCATTCTCAATGATACGTGGTCTGGCGTTAGCCAGGCTACCAGACAGCATGACTCGCAGAGGAGTGCGTCCGGTCAGTGTTGAACTGCTTGAGGACGATCAGAGAGCAGGACAGGACAATTTCAGAGGCTCCTGGGGCATATGGCATCCACAGCCACTGTAATGCCGTTCAGATTGCTTCATATAAGACCACTTCAGCACTGGTTTCATGGCCAAGTACAGAAATAGGCGTGGCATAGAGCTTAGATTCTCTGCCCGAGCCCGGGTCGGGACGATATTTCCCGCCACTATGTTCGGATCGGGTTCAGGCCGTTGATCAAGCACGTCACGTGTCACGCGGAGCATCTCCTCCACTCGCACGCTTTATTGTGTATAGGCTATCTTCAGTGCAACATGGAGCTTGAAGAAGTGAAGAAAACAATTCAAACAGGAGAGTTCACTTTGAACAAGTTTGAAGGAAAGTCAGAGGTATGGAAGTACTACTTTAAACTAGTTGTGGGCAGTGACAACATACAGTATGTGTTGGCTTTGTTCAATGTAAATGCGCGTGCTGCTCGCCTATGACAGCAACAAAACGGGGACTTTGACGATGAACAGACATATAAAGCAGGCTTGCCATAATAGAAAGGATGATAGTCAGCCTTCAATGTCCTCTTTTGTTACTTCTCCAAGCATACCGCTGAAGTAAAATATTAGAATGTTATTTTTTTCCCATGTTGATTATGAAAGTGAACAGAGCTAACTAAATAGGGGATGCGGCGCGGGACCACTTCATTGTGTTTTGTTTTGTAGATAGCCTTTCTTTAAGTGAATTTCGTCTTGTATAAATTGAATGTTAATTTTTTAACATTTTTCATCAACCAGATTTTATAAAAAAGAAGCAAATATAGCAGATAATATAGGCTATTCATGACATGGAAGCGGGAGTCGGGACATAAATAAATCCTCAGCATGCTTGTCACCGAATTTACAAATGCACATCTTGCTTGTTGCACGCACACATATGTCGAAATAACATTATTATTAATGAATTAGTATTTGATTGAATGCTGAATGTTGTGCTTGTTCAATTTAATAAAAGTAAAACTTTCATTGTGATAATTAAAATAACTGAATATTAAATAGGCTATTAAGTTGCCAATATATTATATATAAATATATAATTATATTATATATGTATATAGGCCTATATACTGTATATGTATGTATAAAATTGCGCAGCTACCCCATGTATATGGTCTAGCACCCTTTCAGCATCTGCTTAAAAAAATTATCTGGCGACGCCGCGGGTTATACGTAATGTGTTAAAAATGGTAGGATTTAAATCGGCTCGGGCTCATAATTAAAGTTAATGTGTTGGGTTGAGGCCAGTCTCGGACACAACGTGCACGGGCTCGAGGTTGGGTTCGGGCTTGATTTTTGGGCCCGATCTAAGCTCTAGCGTGGCAGAGCGGCACGTACCAGGCGCTTGTCACCCTGCAATGCCTCCAACCTTTAGAAATAAGAAAATAAGAAAATTCACGCTTGTGCCAAAATGGAGTTTGGCATTAACACAGGAAAAATCATTTACAAAATAGCTGTAAATTTTACAATTAAGTGTGATTGATGAACGAGACCCTTTTATTACAGTGTTATTATTGAAATATTATTTGCAAAACTGAATTAATCTAGAATCAGAATCAGATTTAACTGTGATTTTCTGCTGTAATAAACAGTTTAACTGGTAAGATCCTCAGGAGGAGTTGTGCAGCGATTATATAAGAATGGAAAGACTGTGTCATTGAAGGTGTGTGTGAATGTGAGTAAATGTGTGTTAGTTACAGAATCAGAGAATGACACTTTTCCTCTGTCATAGTCCAGCTGAACTCTCACACGCTGGAGCTTCTGTTTAACAGTGAAGACAGTGTAGGGTTTCTCTGGGGATCGTGAGCAGTATTCACTGTTCATGAACCACACACGCCAGACATTAGACTTAAAGAAATCCAGTCCCTTCCTTTGGTTTGATGCTGTGGTTCTTCCAAGACTCCAGCTTGTATTGTCTCCAACCTCCACATCCCAGCAGTGTGTTCCTGAGTTAAAGCCCTCAGATCCCAGGACACATGAATACCTCATCAATCCTCTCTGGATTATCAGGAAGTGTTTTATATTCATCACCGTACGACACACTGGTCAGATCATCAGAGAGTGTGAGCCGAGGATGTGCTGTGTTTGGATCCAGAGTCACCGGAGCTGCAAAGAGAATAACATCAGATTAGAGGATGAGATATGATGATATATTAGAAATGTAAATAAAGACTTTGTTGAAAGAGATCATAAATCATAACAATGGTCTCTCAGTTACTGTCAGAATGGATTGAGGCTTCAGGTTTAATATCAGTATTCAATAAACACTATTGTACACTGTAAAAAAATGTAAATGTACAGGTAATGGTCTGTATTTTTGTAGGAATTTTGCCGTTTTGTATTATACAGTGAATGTTATACAGTGAATGTTATTTTACAGATATTTGCTGTAATTTAAAGGTCCACTATTGAATTTACAGGTAATTGCTTGTATTTTGGTTTTACATCTATTTTACGTTTTTTTAAAGGAAATTGTCTGTATTTTTACAGGGTTGTGTGTTAATTTTAGATAACATATTCCGTAATATTTTACAGATTTTTTCTGTTAAATTAGAAAACACAGAAAAGAAGGTATAACTGCAGAAATCAGAAGTCATTTAACATGTTTTCCTTGAAGATCATTAAGTATGTGGGTGTTAAAGTGAGTTTTAAGGTTAAATAATAGTATTTCCGTACTAAATACCAATCAAATTTACAGTTTTGGAAAGTGAAAAAGAACAACTCATTGTATAATTTACAGTAAAAAAACGTAAATTTTTCAAATCAGTTATGTATTTAAGTGTTTTATGTTACATTTAATGTTGTTAAACTAATGTTTAATGCATTTTAAAAATTTCATGTGTTACCATGATGGTGTTTAATGTTTCTGCGAATGAGACTGGGGTGCGTTTCCCAAAAGCATCGTTAGCCAGCTATGGTACAGCTAAATTCCGTCGTTGGGAGCTTGCGACCATAGTTGGCTAACGATGATTTTGGAAACGCTCCCCTGTGCAGTTTCTATATATTAGTATTAACTCTCTTGTGGAAAAGCTGCTTGTAATGAACTTTGAATGATCATGTGACTCTCATCATCACTGTGGTTGTCAGTGTTACAATGGTACAAAACAGATATTAATACTTAAATAGGTCAGTAAATTAACATTATTATATCAGATAATGAAAGATATTTTTGTGTAGAATAACAGTAATAAACCATAATTATAGAATAAGAAATTACTTCTTTACTCGGTGAAAGTTTTTTACCGTTTTTTTACTGACAGTATTTTTCCGTTTTTTAACAGATATTTTCTGGCGCCCCTGCTGCCAGATAATTACAGTTTTTTTTACAGGTTTTTATATCTGAACTATCTTCTGCTCTGTGTCAAATCTGCGAGACTCACTGTGTTGGACAGTTTCCAGCATCTTCTTCCAGACTCTGAACGGCAGGTTACCCAGATAACGCGACACATGAATCAAAGCTCCAGAACTCATCCGTGGATCCGGCTGTGAGATCTGGACTCTGAGGAACATTCAGGAGTCAGAACTGCAGTGAATTTGAGTTCAGATCCACTGAGAGAAGAGATACGAGCAGCTCACTTACCTTTCCATCGAGACTTTATACTTCTGGAAAATATAAAATATCTTATCACACACTCTCACTGTCAATGAGTCTCTCTATACAAGTTGTTTTATACACAGAGAATGAAGCCAGATTGATTTGTCACCTTCAGAAACGAGACGTCATTGTCTTTCATCATCTCCTCCATGTCTCTGATTGTGTGTGAAAGAGCTGAGATGTGTGTGTTCATCTCCTCCAGCTTCTCCTTCATCCTCTGCTTCTTCTGCTCCTCTTCCTCCCTCAGTGCAGTGATTGTAGCTTCTTCTTCGTCTCTGAGAAACTGATGAAGCTTCTCAAACTCTTCTTTAATCTGACGCTCTGTGTGCTCAGCTTGAGACTGAAATCACATCACATTCACTTCAGTCAGCTCTGTATGAACACACACTCCACTAATGTCAGTAATAAACTCTGTGTGTGAATGTTGAGTGTTTAACTCTTTATATCCTCACCTCGATGTGTTTAATTGTTTCATCACACTCGTTCTTTCATTTCTTCTCCATGTTTGAGCTTGTTTTGTAAGGACGTCAGCGCTGTATTAAATTCCTCCTGCAGGTTAAGATGAAAATCAGTATTCAGCTATAAGAGATTTAAACACTGTTTGGATGTTTTTATTGTTATATTATTTATATGTTGAATTACGGAGCCCTGCACACAATCTTTGCGCATGATTTACTTTATTGTCTTGTTTGTCCTGTGCGGGGCTCTGTGTTGAATGGGTTTGTCATGAAGCATTTGTGCTTGAAAGTTGTAGGACATATTTATAAATTATTTAATTTGAAAAGGGTGAACATCAAGAAATTATGTATTCATCAAACAAATGAGGTTTTTGCAATGGCCAATTCTTAATTATTATATCCATACAGTTATAAATCAGTGGTTGAGCAAATACAAATACAGAAAGTGAAAGAATACGGTATCAATTACTTTTTGGTCTGTCTTGTAATAAATTACATATCATTAATGCAAAAAATATTAATAACCCATGACATCTCTATTTTTGAAATGCCGTCTCACACCGGGGGCGGAGTTAACACTGGTGAAACGGTGGACATTGTTCTCGCCGCCCACAACAGACGGGCCGTTGTGAACACACACCGCTGAGCGCGCAGACTTCTTCAGTAGCTCGTCTTCGGCGCTGGGTGCAGCTTTCCTCCACCGAGACACAGTCAGGAAATCAGCTTGACCTGCTGACCCTTTCAGGATGTGGCCTCTGACTTTTCCAGCCATGATGATGCTTCGGCCACAGCTTTATTGGTCTCTCCGACGGTTCATGCTCACGTGGAGGAGCAGCAGAAAGACGTTAGTCTTACACTTTGCCAGGAAGTGGCTAATGGACTTTGACTGTTTTTTTGCCTCGACAAAGCGCTCTGTGAATATTTTCTACTGTCGCATAGGATTGACCTGGATGATCACCATCACGTGCCGAAGCTGCTACGCCAGGAAAATGCCTTGCCAGTGAAGTTTGTGCAGGGCAGAGATGGGGAAGTCCACAGGGGGAGTTTAACATACCCCACTTGGTCAGCACCATCCAAAGAAGACAAGAGGGAAGATCCCGGATTGTGCACTTGACACTTGGGCGGCGCATTCCCTGACTTTGATATTTGATGTTTCACCTCAGGGAAAAGGGGGTCGGTGTCCTTTCGGCTGCAGTCCAACTGGAGGAACCACTAGTCCAGACAGCTTCTGGTCAGTTCGGCAGGAGACGCCCACTCTAAACCGAGCTCATCAACTACCTTGGAGAGGATGCGTAGGAGTTTGACTTTATCACTATGATCACTATGGAGATCAGCGGTCATGAAGCACAATGGCCACACGGAGCCTGAGAGTCCGGAGGCTCATATCTCCACAGTAGTGGCAGTCCGACCCCCCAAGCACCGCCTCTGTGTGGGCACGGCACAGGCACAAGACACACGACCCATCAGAAGGTTCAATTGTCTCTGCACAGGAGAGGCAGTCTCGAGAGGTCATCCTTGACCGAAGCTCACCAGAACACAGCAGGGGAAGAGAAGGTGTTGCCATGCAAGTATACATTTAATGGGGTGCTCTGAAAATAATAAGCTGATGGCTCTTTTCATAGTTAAGTGGATCTTTTCCAAAGTTACATTTCCTGCTTTAGGTTTCATTCTGTCACTTACCATTTTACCCATGTATGTGTGATTGTGTGTGTTTACATTAGTTATGTTTGTGATTTAGTTACTAAAACTTTTGCACAATACGTATTTGTTTCCGATGATCTGTCCTGCAAACAAAGTCTATTTAATGATTCCAGATTCTGGCTAAATGCTCTACTGATAATTTCCGAAACCCTGGAGTTAACATTTCTATTAAGAAATTCAATAATTAACTGATCCAGATATTCATCATTAATCAGAACAAGTTATGACATTTTTTAATATATTCCTTATGACCTAACTTGCTACAACACAAACACAAAACATAAGTAAACACACAAACAAACATAATATAAAAATTCAGGCCTGGTCCTCTCTCTTCCTTCACTGTCGTCTCTTCGCCTGGGAATGTCCCCATGACAACACAGAACTATGTCGATCAGCTGACTGTTCTTACGACACAAATTTCTTTATATTGCTGTTAACAGAACTGTTACATTTACATAAAAAGCTTTTTAAATGTTTATATATATATATACAGTGTTGGGGAGTAACGGAATACATGTACCGCCGTTACGTATTCAGAATACAAATTATGAGTAACTGTATTGCGTTACAGTTACAATTTAAATAGTTGGTATTTAGAATACAGTTACATTGTTGAAATCAATGGATTACACGGCGATACTCCTCTGTTTCACAAGTTTATTCACTGTCTAAATAAAGTAAGGCAACTCAGCATTTCTCAGAAGCCCCAATATGAAAAAGAAAAAATGCGCGGCGGTTTGCGTGACCAGTCACAACGAGTCGAATGAGGCGCAGCGCGGGAGCTAGATTAGAGATGGAGCCGGAACAACAGAATGCAGAATCGCCACACACCCCTTCCAACTGCACAGGAGTTATCCTTCCCGTCCAGATGCAGTGCTCCCACATCTTTAAATTACTGTAAGTATTATTTGAAGTTAACATTATAAAATACGTAGACCTACAGCACAAAATAAATACTTTAAAATCGGGCAATGCAGCACTATGGACATGCTTTGCAGTCAAAACTTGAAATAGAAATTCTCAGAAAATGCATTTAATACGAATATATTGAAATGTCTGTTTATATTGCCATACTCCCGTAATAAAGGACTCCAGACATCAGAAAAACATCTGTTTACTCATGTGTTTTCTATGAGGGAAATAAACATGCGTGTGACACATAAAATCTTAACTTATTTTTTAGTAGCCTACTTCTGTGAATTATGCTCAAACCAAAAGTAATACTACCCACCGGATAAAGAAGGGTTGGCTCTCCACAGAACATAAAATATTCTTTTTATGAAATTTTTGCGTTCGCATAGGAAAAAAACAATGTTAGGCTACGGACATGACCACTCTGAAAGCGGCACTAAAAGATTTAAACTTTTACAGCTCAAACAGAAAGCATAAAGCCTTTCTTTTGAGTGAATTTCGTTTTAAATTATTATCTCTTAATTTTAGTAAATGTTTCATCAACTAATTGCCTGGATTTGAATTGAATTGAACTGGAGCTCGTCATAAACGAACCGAAACTTAACGTAAGATTATATTTGCCATATAGACAAGTCTACTTTTAAACATAACAATTCAAAATGAAACAAAACAAACTGCTCTCTGCTTATGTAATCCGTATGAAATGCGCATTTCTCTCTGGCGCGTTTAGCCAGGCTACTGCAAAGATCGCGAGTCAGCATCATCAAATTCATCTTTGCAGGTGACAGTGACACAGAAAACACGTGTTTATTAATAAACAATTTAAATATCTCCTTGCTATATTTGACATATTCATAATCATTAGGCTACTTTTGCCGGTTCTTTGTGACCGCTTTTAGGTGCTTTATTGGCAGCGCCATCCCTCCATGTTACAACGTGTCACCACCGCATCACCCTTCCGCATACACTTATAAAATGCAGTTCAATGTGGAAGTAATCCAAGTATTCAGAATACGTTACTCAGATTGAGTAACGTAACGGAATACGTTACAAATTACATTTTGGGGCATGTATTCTGTATTCTGTAACGAAATACGTTTTGAAAGTATCCTTCCCAACACTGTGTGTATATATATATATATATATATATATATATATATATATATATATATATATATATATATATTGTATATATAGCAGCCATAGTTTTGATTTTACACATGCAACTTATTTAAACATAAGACAAAAATGTGTGAAACTTGAATTGCAACTTGAAGCTTGAATTTCAGTAGTATTTGGAGGAAGGGTTTTGGGTTAGGAGAATGCAATGTCGAAGTGAACTGAATCGAAAGGAAACTGTTTCTATGTTTAGCACTGTGTTTAGCATGTGGCATAAGAGACATTTGTCTTACCTTGTAAGATGAAAGCACTTCACTGATGGGTCTGAATGTGTGATTGGTGTGTTTCTCTGAGTCTACTGCACACAAAACACACAGGCTGTTTGTCCTCCAGACAGAAGAGTTTGAGTTTCTCACTGTGTAAACTGCAGATCTCCTCAGATCCTGATGAACGTTTCTCATTTCTCTCCTTTATCAATGAATCACACAAGTTTTTTAATGCAAGATTAACTGGAGGATGTTCTTTTGAGGATCTTCTCCTGCAGACAGGAACACTCCTGAGTTTTCTTAGTTCTTCCAGAAATGTTGTAGACACTCTTTACAAATACTGTGACTACAGGACAGAATAACAGGAGCCTTGAAGATTTCATAGCAAACAGGACAAGAAAGCTCTTCCACAGATGTCGAATCCATTTCCTCGTCTTGTAAATCCAACGATCTACACTTTACTTTCACTTTCTGAACTTTGGTTTAAAGAGTAAAGCAACTACAATCAAAATCTCATCTGTGTTCATTAAGAAATAAACAGAAACGCTATAATATAAAGTGTCCTCCTCAGTTTTTCACAACACTGACTCGTTTTAGGTTTCAGTAAAACTGAAAGGCAGAAATAATGACTAGTCACTTCCTGGTAGGGTTTGTAAGAGGGTGGAGTTTCTGAAGACAGACTAGATGTATAGTTTTATCTTTATTTTATTTGTGCTTTCAAGCATATTCTGAAAACACAGAACTAAATAAAGAATCAAGTGAGAGTCTGTAGCATTAAACATTATAAAATAATTTAATACTATAAAACAAAATAAGTTTACTAAAATTTAGATCTTGGCATATTTAGAGATAGACTGACATTGTGTGTGTGTTTCTGCCGGTACATCCCCATCTTCCACTTCAGCTTGGAGTGAGCATCGAGTTTGCGAATCGATTGATGCGAATCAATATCTATTCATTTGGATATACATATAGTATGTAATTTTTCTCAAGAAGAAAAATCTAATGTGGTAAACTGCACAGTGAACTCTGTCAGCTTGGAATATTATTATTAAAGGTTAATTAAAAACTTATGTGCACACAATTGCATGGACAAATGTGCATTTTTTTTCTCACACACACTTTGTTCATATCAAAAGTGTCCTGCTGTGTCTTGTCTGTCAGCGTATAAGTCAGAGAATGTCTAAAAGGGGAGAATTGGCACTGTCTGATTACTTCCTGCACTAACACGTCTCTGTCCATGCGGGGGCGCTTGCGGTCGAGTGCAGAATGAATGGGAGTCTATGGGGTTTCACCCCCAAAATCAAATTTTCTCAGTAAGTAATTTTTTTTGTCAAGTAATTTGAAAGTTGCATTCAAAAGGGAGGGCTAAGATATTACACTCAGCTGAAAATTCCATTTTTAAGTTCACTTATCTGTTCTAAAAATCCGTTCAAAAATGTGATGACGTCACATAATAGCAGAATGCTAGTGTGTTTCGGCCAACAACGACCTAACCTGTAAGAAATCAAAAGGACATAAGTACTCGCAGAATCAACAATAAAATCTGCGTTGATTCAACGACAAGCAGGAGAAAGAGATACATTTAGCCGTCTAGCTCTATAGACTCCAATTCATTCTGCACTCGCCCGCGATCACCTCTAATGGAACTCCAAGATGATATACAACCATAGATGGTAAAAGACTTAGAATTACTTAGACTGTTATTAATATGGATAAATATAAGCTCAAACATAAAAACAAAAATGAAAATATTGATAATATAATTTTTAAAGAGCTAAAAAGAAATATTATATAAATGTGGTATAAGTAAGCAATCAGGTACGGAGAGGCTGTGCTGTCTCGTGAATAAGAGTGAGCAGCTGAAAGGGCGTTGTCTAGGCACGTGCGGAAGACGAGTGCCTGCAGCCCCTTTCAGCTGCTACTATTTCACGATACAGCACTTGCCTGAAGATCTGTCTTATTGCTTTTATAAAGAGCGAGCTGCCCACACGAATATTAAAGTAAAAAACAATGTTAGTGCAACTTTCTTGAAGTAAAATCAGTTAAAAGCCTACCTTCCGCTGGAAAAAATAGTCCCCGAGTGTGAACAGCAAACAGGCGTTCCAGTGTGTAAAATGCATAGAAAGCTCAAATAAAAACAACATAGAACCGCCAGTGTACGCAGCGATATCAATAGAACCGTTGGGTGAAGCGGTACGCAGCCGTGTTTGTCGTCGAATAAAGACACAAGCTCTTGACCAATCAGAATCAAGGATTCGACTACCCGTTTTATAACAACTTATAACCACAATTAAAATTTAAAGGGTTACTTCACCCAAAAATGAAAATTAAGCCATTAATTACTCACCCCCATGCTGTACCAGACCCTGTAAGACCTTCGTTCATCTTCGGAACACAAGTGAAGATATTTTTGATTAAATCTGAGAGGTGGATCACTGCTACATAGACTCCAAAGGGAATGAAACTGACGGCCCAGAAAGTCATTAAAGAAAATGTTTAAATATTTAATGTGCCTACAGTTGCTCCACTATAAGTTTATCAAGCGACGAGACTACTTTTTGTGTGAAAAAACCCCATAAATAACGACTATTTGACTATTCCATTACTTCCTTGTGGGCCCTGAGATGAGAGTTGAAGAGATTTCCAGACGCATGCGTTAGAACTGAGATGAGGACGTTCTTCTTCGACTACTTCTTGTTACCGGCTGCTCACCGCTTAGGAGTATTACCTGCCACCTACCGTATAAGATGACGTGCCGGAAGCGCAAAACTTTCTGTTTACAAGTAGAGGAAGACGTGCGGCTGTAGGGGATGGTAGGGGAACACTCATAAATGCCATTAACCCCAGTGACGGTAGGTTTAGGGTACGGGGTTGAGGTAAGTCATATATTTATATATACAGTAATAACGTCATACAACGTAATAACGTGTTGATAGCAAGCCAAAAATGGAAATACGCAATTGGCGTGTGCAGTGCCAGTCACACACGCTGACTTCATGAGATCAGTCTACAGATCACAGGGTGCACTATAAAACATAATTGCCATTTCAACTTAGTTTTTTAGAAATGTAACGTTTAATTGTCCTCAACTAAGCTAAGTCAATTAATGATGAGTATAACTAGTTGTTTCAACTAGAAACGCATGTTGATACAATTGCACATACACCAACAAAATAACTTGTATATTTACTTAATAAAATTCGTAAAATGGCGCAGAAGCATATAACATTAGATTTCGGATGAAATTGTCCATCATAGTAGCAGCTAGTGTTTAAAATGTATTAAATGTGTTAAAATGTATTAAATGTGCCTGCTTTTGGACTGAATATTGTATTTAGAGTTCGATTAATTAATATTAGATAACAGGTGCGATTATTAAACGTTGAACTTTCCCATAGACAGCTATAACATGGTTATTTAGAAAATGAATGCGGTCAAATGTACCCAAACTCTTTTAAATACTAAAAGCATGTTAAAAGCTGCTTGCAACAATATTTAAATATTGTCCTCTCTGTGATATTTAATACTTTCTTTGAAAATGTTCCATATGTGTGATTTGCCTAAAATAGTCTTGATTAAGGATGACAAATAGATGACCGATTAGATTACAAATTGTTGCAAACGACTAACGGATCGAAATAGATGTACACTACCTGGTCTACTACATGAATATTAATTGATGTTTGTACATTTTCAGGAAATGGTCCCCCCTTCCCTGTTTTGTGACAGTTTCAATGAGATGGACATGTAGCTTTGCTCATATAGTTCATTGAATCAATCACAATAACAAGGCGTCACACACTAAAGCACGGACACTACAGCGGGTTTTGTCCCTGACCATGTTTGTAAAATGATTGTGTTTGTACGTCAGACAATTGACCTGAAAAGGCTTTTAAGGCAGCATGGGCAATCACAAAATTCATAGCCTAAATCATCAATTTAACAGTAATATATGGATTACTGGTAATTAATGTCCCACTCTTCTTCAAAGAATACCATAAATTGAGTTACTTTACTGTAAATAGTTCTACAGTGTGAAAGCTGGAAATACATCAATAAAACTGTAAAAGCAACTTACTGTAAACTGTTTATACTGTTTTTTTCAGTAAACTTCCACTGATAATACAGCAAAAATACTGTGAAAACAAAAGAAATCATACCTATAGCGTTCAAAGCTAAACGGACAATTGGAGGAAATGGGCATGAAAATTGGACACTATTGAGACTACTTACTTTCATGATTGGTCATTTGGTTCCTGATCCTGAACATGACAAAACCTGGAGTATCATTTTGGAGTTAAAAGTGATTGTTGAACTTCTGGCTTCACCTTCATTAACTGAAGAATCTGTGTGCTATTTGGAGTCAAAAATGTCTGACCACAGGCTGTTGTTGCTGGAGGTTTTTCCTAACTTCAAGTTGAAATCTAAACACCATTTTGTGGAACATGGAACATATCCTAAACTTATCCATTGTTTCAGACCTTTATTGAACTTCTGGACAATCCGCTTTCGAGGGAAAACATAGCTTTTTTTGAAAAAGTTGTCCGTAATGTCAACAATTTTAAGAACATTTTACTCAATTTAGCCACAAAGCACCAACTTCTGTTTAGCTACTATCTTGATATGTCCAACCTTTTCAAGCCAGAAGTTCTACCCTATCTTACGACCAATTCGTACAAATTCGATACGAGTGATTAAAAAGTGGCTAATTCGATCGACCTCAGCTCGTACAAATTCGTAATCTATTTGTTGAAGTCACGTGACGGTTAAGTTTAGGGGCGGGGTCAGGGGTAGGTCTTTCGTATTAATTCATACCGAATTGGCCAATTCGTAAAATATGTACGATTTAGCAGGAAATTCATGCTAATTTGTACAAGAGTGAGGTCGTAATGAATTGTTACGAATTAGCCACCTCGTAAAATTCGATACGAATTCCCGTGAGATCGGGTTGGAAGTACAGAGTGTTTCTGTTCTTTCTTCCTGATATATTGGACCATGGCCTAAAGCAGGCAATTAACAGGAAGTATGAAGATGTTGCATCTGTTTCCCTGGCAACAACACTTTCTCTGCATGGAACCACATATTCGGAGGGAATGTTCGTCTCCGTCGGCAGCACAAGTGGGCTTCCTGATTTTGAGAAAATTGTCAAACTGCTCATAGTGGCTAACAAGGCATTGTTCGTTGTTGAACCTTTTTCAGCTGTGTACTTGGAACATCTTGGATCTTTTGAACTGTTTAAACAACAGTCTGCTGATCTCCTTCTGCTACAACCTGAGGAATTAAACCACTATTACCCACTGTATTCCTACACCATCCAAAGATGGCTTCTTCTCACTCCCAAAAATATTTTTACTTCATTAAAGGTACACTCAGTAATTTTAATTTTTATAAACTTTTGAAATAGTATAATGTTCCTTTTTTGTATGCTAGTTGTCACGTATCTGGTCCACTCACTTCCGGACATTCACCACCAGGGGTCTCCCACTCACAGCATGGACTCTTGCACTTTACTAAAATCCCCATCATTCACTCCACTAACGATTCACACAGCTGATTACGCTAATCACGCTCACACTTGAGAACCATCACACACCCTTTATAAGCCTTGGACTTCCTCTCTCTGTTGCTGGATATTGTTTGTTTGTATGGACGGTATTGTCAGCGTTTAACACTCCCCAAGTGTTAGCTACTTACTGGGCCTTTCATGGAACGCTAGTCTTGCCTTGTCCTTTGTGTTTTGATCCCTGCCTGTGTTACTTGGATTCTCCCTCAGCCTAGCCCTGCGGATTCTGTTTGCACCTCGTCGACCCACGCTTGCTCTTAGGATTTCTCTGTGCTATGCCTCTGCCATACCTGTCTGCTGTTCATTGACCTTGCCTGTACTAAGTCTACATTTTTGTAATAAAGCCTTGTGAATGGATCTGTGCGTCTCTCCTCTGGTTCGTCCCGTTACACTAGTTTTGTTCTTTAAACATTTTTAGTTGTGCACTTGGAGCATCTTTTCTTATGAACCTGCCCAGCCAACTCTCCGCTGAACGACTTCCGATCACTCAAAAGTACTTTTTGACTTCATTTAACTCAGTAATTTTGTGATTTATCAGCTCACAGCAGGCATATACTGTCCAGTAATTCAGTGAATGAGAAATGTAAACGAGTCACAGCTCAACAATTTCCACTCTGCCAAATATATTTTTAAGGGTCGCACAGATTCGAATTTCTGGAGCATATACCACTAAAATGGTTGCAATTTCAGAGCTTGTATTTTGATAATCCCTTCTAACGGGACATTCGATTATTTACCTTCTGTGTTTTACACATTTAGGATGTTGCTCAGGGTTGTGTTGTCACCAGATGAGATCAGGAAGATGGTGATTGATGAGCTGCCAGAAAGCGTTGAAGATCTGAAGTTGATTTTGAGGGCTAAACTTTATCTGGGAGTTTGTGTTACAATATGAAGATCCAGATTTCCGGAATGATTTAGTCAATCTGACAAGACTAACAGATTTACCTAAGGAGAGGTCATCACTGAACTGAAGATCATCCAGAGGACACCACCAACTGAACAGTTTAATGACCGCAGTAACCATGACACCGCCAGCACCTCTGCATCATCACTGGTGTCGAGTCAGATCAAAGGGTTGGCCTGACCCCTTCATCATTACAAATTTTTCATATGATGCGTAACTGAAGCTCCGGCGATCAAATGATGCACACACAAAAATTGTTCCGTTTTTGAGTGTTACAAAGGAACTGAAATCCTTAACAAACTTACAGATGTTATGTTCAACTTTAATCCATACCCATTACGGGAACAAATTGAAAGTGTTGCCAAAGCTTTGGTTGAAAAACATCCATGCTTAAAAGAGCCAGGGCCTTCATGTGGCTGGTACTGCTGGAAGTTTGAGTTTTAAAATGGGAAACTTCAGGCAGAAGTTGCGTATAGCAGGATGTCCAGCACTGTCAGGCTCCATAGATGGCACAGGTAAAAGGCGCCTTAAGAACCCGAGGCGGTCTGAAACCAACTTTTTGCCTGATATGCCAGAAGGTGAAACCACAAGCTCCCTTGAAGAAGCAAGGAGAGCTTTGCAGATAGAAGTTAAAATGAAGAACCCTAATAATAAATTAATTGATGCTGCCATGGCAAGCACATATGCTCTAAGGAGAAAAGAGATCATTGATAAAGAGCCACTAGTGATGGTTGTTCAGTCCAGATGGCCAGCGTTATTCACAGAAAGATGGGTATGTTTTGGCATTTTCAAACACTAAACCCTTACGATATTAAAAATGCAATTGTTCATGCTGCATTAATTGCATTCAAGATAAGATGAAAGAAATTGGATGCATGCGTTCATCTTAACAGCACATATATTTATATCTATCATTAAAGTAACACTATGTAGTTTATCAACCTTCATAATCTATTTCCAAGACCCTTGTGATAGTACATCGACTTAAAATAAGTTAAATGGCACGTCTGCCATAGCCTGACGTGGTCTGTATCGCTTTTACTGGCACTATGTAAGTCCGGGTTTCGGGCAGCCCCCGTGCACAAAAATCAACTACAAAATTCGACTGCTTTACGGCATACGTCACTTCCCCACCTGTTACTCCAATTCGGGTGTGAGTGAACAGCAAGCGTTTCTTTTGTTATGACCGAAGTGGTAAAAACAACTAAGGTTTTGTCTGAGGAGACTCGGAAGAGGCTTGGTGATAAAGCAAGAGGCCGGACAAGAATCAGTATTGGTTGTGTTTGGCGTGAGCTCAAGGATGCGGAGGGTTGCTCGACCGATGCTGATTTGGCCATCATGCTGTTAGACTAGTAAGTATATTGCTTGCATAGCCTACTGAAACTATCTGTTTTTATAATTTGTTGTCTGGAAATGTTATGGAAACTATCTGTTCCTTCATTTATCGTCATGAATCAAGTAATGATAGTAGAAGAGAAGAGAATTATCACTCTGGTAGCAAGTACACACTAACATGTCTTTTACATATTTTAGCATGCTATTGTTATCATGATCAATTCCGATATGAGCATTGAAATTGCGGATTGACTGAATGACTTTCGAAATCGCGAATGTTTGAGTTGAAATGTTTGTTCTAATAAGCATGTTGAAAGATGAGTAATATTATCTATATAATAATATTAATTATTTAGTCTTTCTTTAGTTTGGGATGTCTTTCATAAAGTCATGAATCATAGTCTACCTTGTCTGTGGACATTGTTGATTCCAAAGCTGGTGCTGAATCGACAGCGAGCATACGCTGCGGTAGGTTTACCGAACAGCGGTCAAGGACAATTCCGCTTCCAAACAGTAGGCGAGCCGAAGTCAGAAGAGTTCCATGGTGTTGCTTTAATCACTGGATGTGATATGGTTGGTTTTGAATGAGAAACGGAGTATGTAACTCCTTTTGAATCATCATTTTGGTCTGTCTCACCCAAATCCTGTAATATTGCTTAAAAAGACAGTTAATTAAACTACTATAATCAGTAATGAATAATAGAGTATTCTCTTGAGTCACATGGTCTTTTTTTATGTTATGCTTTTAGATTGTTGCTGAATTTAGCCGTCTCTTGTCTGCTGACCTTATGAGTTCATTCTGACGGTGTGTGTCCACTACAGCGGCAAAACTCCGCTCAGTGCCGCTGGCAACGCTAGAACGTCTCCGCTTTGGGGTGTGTCTGTTGCGAAGTGTGTTAAATGTGTATTTTTCAACATATACACACAGTATAATCATTAGAGATGCACGTGACTTACATTTCGGAAATAGACAAGCTTTGTTCTAAATGCCCAAGCAAAGATATCCCCTCAATTTTATAAACTTTTAGAAACCCAGCCAGTATAATTACAATGAACACATCCAAAATTATTTAAAGCTCCAATATGTAAGGATTTTGTAATAAAATATCCAAAAATCACTTGCACGATGTGATATATTTCCTGCAGTTGTGTACTTACAATATCCCCAAAGTCTCCAAAGTTCTTTTATTTCAGAGAAATTCCAATTTTAAAAAGTGTCCGTCCCGGAAAAAATGTCGCCTGTAAATGACGCAATATCGCGCTTTCCTCGGCTATTCTCGGCTATCCTCGTTTCCGCTTCGTATTGCCATAGCCATCGACGTAACCATGGCGAACATACGCGTGACAACTGCATAGTGAGTAACGTTTAGTCGGCACCCGAGTTCTTGTTTTCGTTCAATCATAGACCATGGCAAGCAGACTAGAATGAGGATCAATATCAGCATGATGTTTTTGAGATGCCGATAGCTCAGCTGTCCGAGACTGACTTCCACTCGAGAGAGCTACGTAGCGTCCGTGACTAATTTGGACTTGACAGAACTCACGAGTCACGACATTACAGCTTCATTGGACAGGTGAGCAAAATTATAGAAACAAATCAATGTTATAACGTTAGCTTGATACATGAAATGTTAGAATATGGTCAGTATGTTATTCTTATGTTGATTCGAGCTGCTAGTTTCGTATAGCAGACGAACTACAGTAGACACGTAGAATAACATTATGACTTTCAACACACATTTAAATGCTGTTTAGTGTGATAGTGTAATGTTATTCCAAGTGGAACAGTGCTGCGTTTCCCTCACAAGATTAATTCATCTAATAAACTGACCTGTGTGAGTAATCCAGCAATTGCGTGTAGTTCAATAGGATGAAATTTCCTTATTCCTTTATATCCACGGGCTTCGCGTGGGATATATGTATCTTATTAGCAATTGCGACCTGCTTCATAGCACTGTAATGTTAAAAAACATGAGTGTTTTCACTTATCCTTAAACATTATTAGATCCATCAGCTTGACAGCAAGTCCCATCATTCAGCTCGTTAATGCGTCATATACATTCGCCTTTGTTATTGTTGGAAACGGCTGCCTCTTGTGCCCACTAAAGTTACATACTGGAGCTTTAACATAGCCTATTTAACAACTGCAAAGCATCTAATTTGTAAACAAAATTATTTATGCACTAAATCCAGCATAAACTCCGGCACAAATTTGCATATTTTAAAAATCTCAAAACAGACGTCACATCCCAAACCGCACATCAATTGGCTGCCAACCGCGTTTTCGCTTGATATTTGCATAAAGTCAAGAACTGGCCAACCTTTTTGACACTTTTGGTCGCTCTCAACGCTTTCACCGGTCCGCTGTCAATCCCAAAATGCAATGCGCGAGCGTGAAGCTCGAGCTTCCATAGGAATTCATTGAAACGCTCGCTGCGCTGCGCTCGCAGACGCTGTAGTGGACACACACCGTAAGGAGGCTTAGATGAACTTCTGCCCTGCATTTTAAAGCATTTTTATTTTTTGGGTGAACTCATCCTGTCTTAAATTCGTAGTCATGGAATTAAATTTTGCATACATTGCAAAACATGAATCTATCTACCTCAGTATTTTTTTCCAGTTTTACAAAACAATTTCATGTTTGGTTACAAACATTCTTCAAAATATCTGTGTTCAGCTTTTTAAATGTATTTATACAGAACAACTTTGAGGGTGAATGTGTGACAGAATTTTCATTTGTGTGGAATAGTTACTTTAACAACACATAATATAATGTGTGTGTTCAACTGTTATAAAGTTGATATTTTGTGTTGTCATGTGGAATGGGTTCAATACTTTTCTTTTACTTTTTTTCAGCCATCCAGTGAAGGACGTTGTGAGAGGAACTGATGAGGACATTCTAATTGTAACGGAGGAGCAGGAATGCGATGAGCTTCCCAAAGACACAATTGATGTCGCTCTCATTGTGGAGGAACATCTTGTTGTCACTGACATACTTCCAATGTCCCCAAGGCTTTTGGACTCCTGATGGGTCTTCTTTATGTTGTCAATATCGACTACCCCAAGATGATGAAATGCACCTTTGAAGTTCTTCAAAAATCTTGCGCAAAAAGTAGTTTTTTTTTTTTTTGAAGGAGCTTTAGGATTTTGTTGTGCCTTTTGCTACATTTTAGAGTGCACATTTAAAATTTGTCATGTTCTGACTTTGTATAGTACAGTACACTAATTTTCCTTTAAATAGATGAGTGCCTTGTCTTGCTTACAAATCGATACAAAAAGTTATTTTGGTTGATCTGTTGACAGGAAATTTCTTGTTCAACTTAAATGTGAATGAAAGAGTTGTCTATCATTAAATAAACTAATCTAAGGCCAAATGTCATCTTTGTTTTAAATTCAAGTTAAAATATTTTTTCCAGTTGACATAACTTGACTTAAGTTGACTGGACTAGGAAATCATGGTTAATTTCACTATAATGTGAAGTTACTTAAGAATCTAATTACAATCAAGAACGAAATCAAACCGAATCAAATCTATTTGTGAAATGTGTGTAAATACTATAATTCTCTCTCAAGCTGAACTCTAATAGTTGTCAGCGCTGGTCTAGAGACTGTGTGATTTCTCAAAACTATTTCACATCTATTTCACTGATGCTCATATCAGAGGGTTTAATGAGCTTCTCTTCATGTGTTGATTTATTTTCTCACAAGTTGATTGTAATTTACTACTGTAATTTACTTTTATTTCTGTCAAATTAAATTGACATGAGATTATTGTTACCAATGCAATATTTAATGCAATATGTAATATTTAATCCACTCATTTATTCTCCTTAAACTCTACAATCGACTGTAAACTCACATTCATTTTTGTGTGCAACATCCACATCTCCACATCCAGTCAACAACTGATGACCCTGTCCTACATTTCTGATAATCTGTTACATGTCGATGTGTGTCACAATATGTAAGAAAAGATATGTCACTATTTTCGTTTTTATTGAGACTTTAAGTCAAATCACCTTTATTTATACAGCACTTTATACAATACAGATTGTTTCAAAGCAGCTTTACAGAGATAAACAGGAAAATAATAGATCATATGATGCAAACAGAAATCAATTCTGCTGTAAAGCGGCTCCAAAAAGACAACAGAGTTAAAAAGCTATTTCTGTAAAAGGAAATATCTCCATTTGAACTTTGAGGTCGTAACATTGCAGATGATGTTTATAACAGCAACATTACACACTAACTAAAGTTAGAAGAAAGTGAAATCATAATCAAGGACCGCTTTATTATCCATTGAAGTGCATCATTTTGCATCTGGTGGTGCTTTAAAATTATAATGTTATATTTGAATATATTATAATATAATTATAATGTTACATAAGACAGTTTTGTGCATCCCATTTTTAAATTATAAAAATTGGTACACAATGTGACAACTTAAATCTTATATTCAAAATATTTAAACATTTAAAATGTTCTAATAATCGGTTTGAAAGCATCATGTGTTATTCTGTCAATAATTTTGCATGAATATATAAACGGCTGCTTGACTCACAGTGAATTCATAATTTTCAGAGCTGAAGTAATAGGATAATATAGATATGTAAACATATGAGGATTTTACAGGCAAGAAGGAGGAGCTTTTCACAGTGATTTCTATCAAATAAATCATTTATCCAATTGACTGTTTAATAATTGACAGTTTTAACACTCATCAGCATTGATACATTTTTAAAGTATGTACATTTATAACACTATACATTGTATTATATTACATTTGCATCAAATTACACACAAAAATACGAGTTACCGCCGTGAAAGTGTTTCTAATACAGAGACTGTGGAAGTGACGGATGAACTGACCATCTTTATCTCTTCTGTTATCAATCCCCTCTATTTTTTCCCTTTTGGGAAAACTCTATTGTGGAGTTTTTTCTTTTGCCATTTGATCAAATAGAAACACAAAAAAATATATTTAATGTAATCTCTATATCTCACCGCTATATAAGTTTAGCCAAATATGACGACTTCTGCTTCTGAGAAACCCAGAAATCTGAAAGGGTCAATTACTAAAATGTGTCAACACTTTATGTTGTCTTACATTTGTAAATGTGGATTTAAACATACTTTCATTATTTTATGACTTATCCAATGGTTACTTAATTATAAAATTTATAATAATAATAACATATTTGTAAAAAAAATACAGAAATAACCCATAATGTGTTTTAACCCTTATGTGTCCATTTATAAAGTTACTCTGAGGTCTTCAGAGGGCAAAAATATTTGTGTCAAAAAATAAACATGTCATAAACATTTGAAGCTTCAGATATTTAATTCTGAAGACCCTGAAGACTCTTGAAGATTATTCTTGAAAAAAGTTACAAAAGTGAACAAATAAAAACTTAGAGGTTTAAATTTATATATTTTTATATACAATGTTTATTCAATAAAACATGTTAAAATACCAAATAAAAGCCATGAATCTAAAGTTGTGTTTAAAAATAAAAAAAGAAGAGCTTTCAGTGAGATTTTGTTTGGGTTCAGTGCTAAACGTTCCCATTAAATACCAGCAAATCTCCACTAAACAGCGCTGGGATCTGTGAGTTTTCTCTATCAACTATTATACACACACATTTGCTTTATAGGACAAACCTGAGAAAATGCTGCCATCTTGTGAAAAGTCATAATTAAACATTTTGTATCTTTACCAACAGAATAAAAATGTTAAATGTTTGTTTGTTAAATGGCCCTGGGATAAATACATTTTTTAGTTTTCAATGGAGATATTTTGGTCCTTAATGTCCTGAGTGTAAGTTTGTGTTACTTGTGTAAAACTGATTCATGAAAGAAAAAGATGAGGGTGAAATAAGAAAAATCCAATAAAAATACACACTTGTGCCAAAATCAATGAGGTCGGCATTAATACAGGATTTTTTTTAAATACAGACAAAAATGTCCTTAAGCTCTAAATTTTGCATTTAAGTGTGATTGATGAACGAGACCCTTTATTACAGTGTTATTATTGAAGCATAATTTGCCAAACTGAATTTATCTGGAAGCAGAATCAGATTTAACTGTGATTTTCTGATGTAATAAACAGTTTAACTGGTAAGATCCTCAGAGGAGTAGTTTGCAGCAATTATATAAGAATGGAAAGACTGTGTCATTGAAGGTGTGTGTGAATGTGAGTAAATGTGTGTTAGTTACAGGATCAGAGAATGACACTTTTCCTCTGTCATAGTCCAGCTGAACTCTCACACGCTGGAGCTTTCTGTTTAACAGTGAAGACAGTGTAGCGTTGCTCTGGGGATCGTGAGCTGTATTCACTGTTTATGTAACCACACACTCCAGACATTAGACTTAAAGAAATCCAGTCCCTTCCTTTGGTTTGATGCTGTGGTTATTCCAAGACCCCAGTCTGCATTGTCTCCAACCTCCACATCCCAGCAGTGTGTTCCTGAGTTAAAGCCCTCAGATCCCAGGACACATGGATACTCATCAAACCTCTCTGGATTATCAGGAAGTGTTTTATCTTCATCACTGAGCCGACACACTGGTCAGATCATCAAAGAGTGTGAGCCAAGGAGCTGCTGTGTTTGGATCCAGAGTCACCGGAGCTGCAAAGAGAATAACATCAGATTAGAGGATGAGATATGATGATGTGTTAGAAATCTAAATAAAGACTTTGTTGAAAGAGATCATAAATCATAAATCATAACAATGGTCTCTCAGTTACTGTCAGAATGGATTGAGGCTTCAGGTTTAATATCAGTATTCAATAAACACTATTGTATCCTAATACATAAACATAGATCATGAGGAATAGACTTTCATTATGAGTTCGCTGTATGATCTGATGATCTTCTGAAATACAGTTCAGATTCACTTGTAAATGATTAAATATATTTCTATCAAATGTTGATGTTGTGTGTGTTTATATCTGAACTATCTTCTGCACTGTGTCAAATCTGCGAGACTCACTGTGTTGGACAGTTTCCAGCATCTTCTTCCAGACTCTGAACGGCAGGTTACCCAGATAACGCGACACATGAATCAAAGCTCCAGAACTCATCCGTGGATCCGGCTGTGAGATCTGGACTCTGAGGAACATTCAGGAGTCAGAACTGCAGTGAATTTGAGTTCAGATCCACTGAGAGAAGAGATACGAGCAGCTCACTTACCTTTCCATCGAGACTTTATACTTCTGGAAAATATAAAATATCTTATCACACACTCTCACTGTCAATGAGTCTCTCTATACAAGTTGTTTTATACACAGAGAATGAAGCCAGATTGATTTGTCACCTTCAGAAACGAGACGTCATTGTCTTTCATCATCTCCTCCATGTCTCTGATTGTGTGTGAAAGAGCTGAGATGTGTGTGTTCATCTCCTCCAGCTTCTCCTTCATCCTCTGCTTCTTCTGCTCCTCTTCCTCCCTCAGTGCAGTGATTGTAGCTTCTTCTTCGTCTCTGAGAAACTGATGAAGCTTCTCAAACTCTTCTTTAATCTGACGCTCTGTGTGCTCAGCTTGAGACTGAAATCACATCACATTCACTTCAGTCAGCTCTGTATGAACACACACTCCACTAATGTCAGTAATAAACTCTGTGTGTGAATGTTGAGTGTTTAACTCTTTATATCCTCACCTCGATGTGTTTAATTGTTTTATCACACTTGTTCTTCATTTCTTCTCCATGTTTGAGCTTGTTTTGTAAGGACGTCAGCGCTGTATTAAATTCCTCCTGCAGGTTAAGATGAAAATCAGTATTCAGCTATAAGAGATTTAAACACTGTTTGGATGTTTTTATTGTTATATTATTTATATGTTGAATTACGGAGCCCTGCACACAATCTTGCGCATGATTTACTTTATTGTCTTGTTTGTCCTGTGCGGGGCTCTGTGTTGAATGGGTTTGTCATGAAGCATTTGTGCTTGAAAGTTGTAGGACATATTTATAAATTATTTAATTTGAAAAGGGTGAACATCAAGAAATTATGTATTCATCAAACAAATGAGGTTTTTGCAATGGCCAATTCTTAATTATTATATCCATACAGTTATAAATCAGTGGTTGAGCAAATACAAATACAGAAAGTGAAAGAATACGGTATCAATTACTTTTTGGTCTGTCTTGTAATAAATTACATATCATTAATGCAAAAAATATTAATAACCCATGACATCTCTATTTTTGAAATGCCGTCTCACACCGGGGCGGAGTTAACACTGGTGAAACGGTGGACATTGTTCTCGCCGCCGCAACAGACGGGCCGTTGTGAACACACACCGCTGAGCGCGCAGACTTCTTCAGTAGCTCGTCTTCGGCGCTGGGTGCAGCTTTCCTCCACCGAGACACAGTCAGGAAATCAGCTTGACCTGCTGACCCTTTCAGGATGTGGCCTCTGACTTTTCCAGCCATGATGATGCTTCGGCCACGGCTTTATTGGTCTCTCTGACGGTTCATGATCACGCGGAGGAGCACCAGAAGAGACGTCAGTCTTGCACTTTGCCAGGAAGTGGCTAATGGTCTTTGACTGTTTTTTTGCCTCGACAAAGCGCTCTGTGAATATTTTCTACTGTCACACGAAGAGACATGAGGGATTCACTGATCTGTCCCGAGTCTTTAAACTGAGTCACAGGTGATGATCTAACCACGCAAGATGTCCCACGTTACTCGATCTATCACTATCGTTGGTGCAGATCCGTGTTACGCTGGAGCTCTTTAAAATTTCTGGGTCTGGACCGCCTTCATCGAGACTTGAGCAACTTGGCCTGATAAACCTGGATGATCACCATCACGTGCCGAAGCTGCTTGACCGCCACGGAAAATGCCTTGCCAGTGAAGTTTGTGCAGGGCAGAGATGGGGAAGTCCACAGGGGGAGTTTAACATACCCCACTTGGTCAGCACCATCTAAAGAAGACAAGAGGGAAGATCCCGGATTGTGCACTTGACACTTGGGCGGCGCATTCCCTGACTTTGATATTTGATGTTTCACCTCGGGGAAAAGGGGTCGGTGTCCTTTCGGCTGCAGTCCGACTGGAGGAACCACTAGTCCAGACAGCTTCTGGTCAGTTCGGCAGGAGACGCCCACTCTAAACCGAGCTCATCAACTACCTTGGAGAGGATGCGTAGGAGTTTGACTTTATCACTATGATCACTATGGAGATCAGCGGTCATGAAGCACAATGGCCACACGGAGCCTGAGAGTCCAGAGGCTCATATCTCCACAGTAGTGGCAGTCCGACCCCCCAAGCACCGCCTCTGTGTGGGCACGGCACAGGCACAAGACACACAACCCATCAGAAGGTTCAATTGTCTCTGCACAGGAGAGGCAGTCTCGAGAGGTCATCCTTGACCGAAGCTCACCAGAACACAGCAGGGGAAGAGAAGGTGTTGCCATGCAAGTATACATTTAATGAGGTGCTCTGAAAATAATAAGCTGATGGCTCTTTTCATAGTTAAGTGGATCTTTTCCAAAGTTACATTTCCTGCTTTAGGTTTCATTCTGTCACTTACCATTTTACCCATGTATGTGTGATTGTGTGTGTTTACATTAGTTATGTTTGTGATTTAGTTACTAAAACTTTTGCACAATACGTATTTGTTTCCGATGATCTGTCCTGCAAACAAAGTCTATTTAATGATTCCAGATTCTGGCTAAATGCTCTATGATCATTAATCAGAACAAGTTATGACATTTTTTAATATATTCCTTATGACCTAACTTGCTACAACACAAACACAAAACATAAGTAAACACACAAACAAACATAATATAAAAATTCAGGCCTGGTCCTCTCTCTTCCTTCACTGTCGTCTCTTCGCCTGGGAATGTCCCCATGACAACACAGAACTATGTCGATCAGCTGACTGTTCTTACGACACAAATTTCTTTATATTGCTGTTAACAGAACTGTTACATTTACATAAAAAGCTTTTTAAATGTTTATATATATATATACAGTGTTGGGGAGTAACGGAATACATGTATCGCCGTTACGTATTCAGAATACAATTATGAGTAACTGTATTGCGTTACAGTTACAATTTAAATAGTTGGTATTTAGAATACAGTTACATTGTTGAAATCAATGGATTACACGGCGATACTCCTCTGTTTCACAAGTTTATTCACTGTCTAAATAAAGTAAGGCAACTCAGCATTTCTCAGAAGCCCCAATATGAAAAAGAAAAAATGCGCGGCGGTTTGCGTGACCAGTCACAACGAGTGACTGATCCAGCGCGGGAGCTAGATTAGAGATGGAGCCGGAACAACAGAATGCAGAATTGCCACACACCCCTTCCAACTAGTTGTTTCAACTAGAAAACGCATGTTGATACAATTGCACATACACCAACAAAATAACTTGTATATTTACTTAATAAAATTCGTAAAATGGCGCAGAAGCATATAACATTAGATTTCGGATGAAATTGTCCATCATAGTAGCAGCTAGTGTTTAAAATGTATTAAATGTGTTAAAATGTATTCAATGTGCCTGCTTTTGGACTAATATTGTATTTAGAGTTCGATTAATTAATATTAGATAACAGGTGCGATTATTAAACGTTGAACTTTCCCATAGACAGCTATAACATGGTTATTTAGAAAATGAATGCGGTCAAATGTACCCAAACTCTTTTAAATACTAAAAGCATGTTAAAAGCTGCTTGCAACAATATTTAAATATTGTCCTCTCTGTGATATTAAATACTTTTCTTTGAAAATGTTCCATATGTGTGATTTGCCTAAAATAGTCTTGATTAAGGATGACAAATAGATGACCGTAGATGACAAATTGTTGCAAAGGACTAAACGGATCGAACAGATGTACACTACCTGGTCTACTACATGAATATTAATTGATGTTTGTACATTTTCAGGAAATGGTCCCCCCTTCCCCTGTTTTGTGACAGTTTCAATGAGACGGACATGCAGAGCTTTTGCTCATATAGTTCATTGAATCAACGCACAATAACAAGGCGTTACACACTAAAGCACAGACACTACAGCGGGTTTTGTCCCTGACCATGTTTGTAAAATGATTGTGTTTGTACGTCGACAATTGACCTGAAAAGGCTTTTAAGGCAGCATGGGCAATCACAAAATTCATAGCCTGATATCATCAATTTATCAGTAATATATGGATTACTGTAATTAATGTCCCACTCTTCTTTCAAAGAATACCATAAATTGAGTTACTTTACTGGTAAATAGTTCTACAGTGTGAAAGCTGGAAATACATCAATAAAACTGTAAAAGCAACTTACTGTAAACTGTTTATACTGTTTTTTTCAGTAAACTTCCACTGATAATACAGCAAAAATACTGTGAAAACAAAAGAAATCATACCTATAACGTTCAAAGCTAAATGGACAATTGGAGAAAATGGGCATGAAAATTGGACACTATTGAGACTACTTACTTTCATGATTGGTCATTTGGTTCCTGATCCTGAACATGACAAAACCTGGAGTATCATTTTGGAGTTAAAAGTGATTGTTGAACTTCTGGCTTCACCTTCATTAACTGAAGAATCTGTGTGCTATTTGGAGTCAAAAATGTCTGACCACAGGCTGTTGTTGCTGGAGGTTTTTCCTAACATTTAAGTTGAAATCTAAACACCATTTTGTGGAACATGGAACATATCCTAAACTTATCCATTGTTTCAGACCTTTATTGAACTTCTGGACAATCCGCTTCGAGGGAAAACATAGCTTTTTTTAAAAAAGTTGTCCGAATGTCAACAATTTTTAAGAACATTTTACTCAATTTAGCCACAAAGCACCAACTTCTGTTTAGCTACTATCTTGATATGTCCAACCTTTTCAAGCCAGAAGTTGCTACCCTATATCACGACCAATTCGTACAAATTCGTACGAGTGATTAAAAAGTGGCTAATTCGTACGACCTCAGCTCGTACAAATTCGTAATCGATTTGTCTAAACCCACGTGACGGTTAAGTTTAGGGGCGGGGTTAGGGGTAGGTCTTTCGTATGAATTCATACGAATTGGCCAATTCGTAAAATATGTACGATTTAGCAAAATCTTACTAATTTGTATGAGTGAGGTCGTATGAATTGTTACGAATTAGCCACCTCGTAAATTTCGTACTGAATTCCCGTAGATCGGGTTGGAAGTACAGAGTGTTTCTGTTCTTTCTCCTGATATATTGGACCATGGCCTAAAGCAGGCAATTAACAGGAAGTATGAAGATGTTGCATCTGTTTCCCTGGCAACAACACTTTCTCTGCATGGAACCACATATTCGGAGGGAAATGTTCGTCTCCATCGGCAGCACAAGTGGGCTTCCTGATTTTGGGAAAATTGTCAAACTGCTCATAGTGGCTAACAAGGCATTGTTCGTTGTTGAACCTTTTTCAGCTGTGTACTTGGAACATCTTGGATCTTTTGAACTGTTTAAACAACAGTCTGCTGATCTCCTTCTGCTACAACCTGAGGAATTAAACCACTATTACCCACTGTATTCCTACACCATCCAAAGATGGCTTCTTCTCACTCCAAAAATATTTTTACTTCATTAAAGGTACTCTCAGTAATTTTAATTTTTATAAACTTTTGAAATAGTATAATGTTCCTTTTTTGTATGCTAGTTGTCACGTATCTGGTCCATTCACTTCCGGACATTCACCACCAGGGGTCTCCCACTCACAGCATGGACTCTTGCACTTTACTAAAATCCCCATCATTCACTCCACTAACGATTCACACAGCTGATTACACTAATCACGCTCACACTTGAGAACCTCATCACACACCCTTTATAAGCCTTGGACTTCCTCTCTCTGTTGCTGGATATTGTTTGTTTGTATGGACGGTATTGTCAGCGTTTAACACTCCCCAAGTGTTAGCTACTTACTGAGCCTTTCATGGAACGCTAGTCTTGCCTTGTCCTTTGTGTTTTGATCCCTGCCTGTGTTACTTGGATTCTCCCTCAGCCTAGCCCTTCGGATTCTGTTTGCACCTCGTCGACCCACGCTTGCTCTTAGGATTTCTCTGTGCTATGCCTCTGCCATACCTGTCTGCTGTTCATTGACCTTGCCTATACTAAGTCTACATTTTTGGAATAAAGCCTTGTGAATGGATCTGTGCGTCTCTCCTCTGGTTCGTCCCGGTACACTAGTTTTGTTCTTTAAAGTGTAACTAAACCCCTGGTCAAAGCCTGACTCCACCCACTGGCAAAATTTGAAAAATGCTAAAAAGTGGGCAGACCCCAGCGGAGACAGAGGGGACGAGCCAAGGGCGGGGCTGAGCGGGGAGCGTGCACATGAGACCCGCAGTGACGGATTAATTGACAGCTGTAGTGGTGGGAAGTTCGGATCATTTTACTGACTCGGATCTTTGAGTCTCGTTCAGCAAAATGAACTAATCTTTTATCGAATCATTTCGTTCATTTCATCATTATATAATTAAAATGTCATGTTAAATATTCCAAAACATCTAGTAGGCTACTTACGAAAATCTTGATTACATTTACCGGATGGTCGAAGTGTGTCTTGGTGTAACTTCCTTCCGGAATTGACGCGGATCACTCGCGGCTCGCGGAAAAAATAGACTAGACGCCGAAACTGGCGCTTCACGGCGCGGGCCGGCTGCGCCTCGCCACGGCGCTCCGCGTCTGGTGTGAACGACACCATAACATGGGCGCCGAAAGGAAGCGGCCGTGCGATATAGCACAGCAGTACTGGAAAGAATAAAGATTAGTTCATCTCTCGAGTTCTCAAGTTCGGCCGGGTCCGAGTCTTTCGTTCTTCCTGTCAGTCCCATATAGTCTATGCTGTCAGCACCGGAAAGAGAAATGATTAGTCCATCTTTCGAGTTCGGGTTCTCATGATGCTATCCTGATCGTTTTAAATACTCATAAATCCAACTCCTGACTCGCTAGAGTAGTTTTGACGGAACCAGATGCTTTTATACCAGGGGCTGCCAAGGGCGTGGTGAGCTCGCAGCAAGGGCGTGACAGAGTAGTGTCAGAGAGTTCGCTGACGTCAGAGAGTACCCCTGCTGCAGGAGCTTTCCGTTTAACCTGAAGAGGGCAGCACTCAGACGTTTTTACACCATATATTTGAAAATTAAAAGACTTTATTGCCAATTGTCAAAAAATGTACTCGAATCAATGAACAGCATTTATGAAGCTCCATTCTTACAGATCATTAACTAAAAAAAGTTGGTTAAGTGTTTAGTTACTCTTTAAACATTTTCAGCTGAGCATTTTGTCTTTTGAACCTGCCCAGCCAACTCTCCGCTGAACGACTTCCGATCACTCAAAAGTACTTTTTGACTTCATTTAAGGTACACTCAGTAATTTTGTGATATATCAGCTCACAGCAGGCATATACTGTGCAGTAATTAGTGAACGAGAAATGTAAACGAGTCACAGCTCAACAATTTCCACTCTGCCAAATATATTTTTAAGGGTCGCACAGATTCGAATTCTCTGGAGCATATACCACTAAAATGGTTGCAATTTCGAGCTTGTATTTTGATAATCCCTTCTAACGGGACATTCGGTTATTTACCTTCTGTGTTTTACACATTTAGGATGTTGCTCAGGGTTGTGTTGTCACCAGATGACATCAGGAAGATGGTGATTGATGAGCTGCCAGAAAGCATTGAAGATCTGAAGTTGATTTTGAGGGCTAAACTTAATCTGGGAGTTTGTGTTACAATATGAAGATCCAGATTTCCGGAATGATTTAGTCAATCTGACAAGACTAACAGATTTACCTAAGGAGAGGTCATCACTGAACTGAAGATCATCCAGAGGACACCACCAACTGAACAGTTTAATGACCGCAGTAACCATGACACCGCCAGCACCTCTGCATCATCACTGGTGTCGAGTACTCCCAGTTAATCAAAGGGTTTGGCCTGACCCCTTCATCATTAGGGGTGTCTTGTCTGCTGACCTTATGAGTTAATTCTAAGGGGGCTTAGATGAACTTCTGCCCTGCATTTTAAAGCATTTTTATTTTTTGGGTGAACTCATCCTGTCTTAAATTCGTAGTCATGGAATTAAATTTTGCATACATTGCAAAACATGAATCTATCTACCTCAGTATTTTTTTTCCAGTTTTACAAAACAATTTCATGTTTGGTTACAAACATTCTTCAAAATATCTGTGTTCAGCTTTTTAAATGTATTTATACAGAACAACTTTGAGGGTGAATGAGTGACAGAATTTTCATTTGTGTGGAATAGTTACTTTAACAACACATAATATAATGTGTGTGTTCAACTGTTATAAAGTTGATATTTTGTGTTGTCATGTGGAATGGGTTCAATACTTTTCTTTTACTTTTTTTCAGCCATCCAGTGAAGTTGAGGACGTTGTGAGAGGAACTGATGAGGACATTCTAATTGTAACGGAGGAGCAGGAATGCGATGAGCTTCCCAAAGACACAATTGATGTCGCTCTCATTGTGGAGGAACATCTTGTTGTCACTGACATCTCCAATGTCCCCAAGGCTTTTGGACTCCTGATGGGTCTTCTTTATGTTGTCAATATCGACTACCCCAAGATGATGAAATGCACCTTTGAAGTTCTTCAAAAATCTTGCGCAAAAAGTAGTTTTTTTTTTTTGAAGGAGCTTTAGGATTTTATTGTGCCTTTTGCTACATTTTAGAGTGCACATTTAAAATTTGTCATGTTCTGACTTTGTATAGTACAGTACACTAATTTTCCTTTAAATAGATGAGTGCCTTGTCTTGCTTACAAATCGATACAAAAGGTTATTTCGGTTGATCTGTTGACAGGAAATTTCTTGTTCTACTTAAATGTGAATGAAAGAGTTGTCTATCATTAAATAAACTAATCTAAGGCCAAATGTCATCTTTGTTTTAAATTCAAGTTAAAATATTTTTTCCAGTTGACATAACTTGACTTAAGTTGACTGGACTAGGAAATCATGGTTAATTTCACTATAATGTGAAGTTACTTAAGAATCTAATTACAATCAAGATCGAAATCAAACCGAATCAAATCTATTTGTGAAATGTGTGTAAATACTATAATTCTCTCTCAAGCTGAACTCTAATAGTTGTCAGCGCTGGTCTAGAGACTGTGTGATTTCTCAAAACTATTTCACATCTATTTCACTGATGCTCATATCAGAGGGTTTAATGAGCTTCTCTTCATGTGTTGATTTATTTTCTCACAAGTTGATTGTAATTTACTACTGTAATTTACTTTTATTTCTGTCAAATTAAATTGACATGAGATTATTGTTACCAATGCAATATTTAATGCAATATGTAATATTTAATCCACTCATTTATTCTCCTTAAACTCTACATATCGACTGTAAACTCACATTCATTTTTGTGTGCAACATCCACATCTCCACATCCAGTCAACAACTGATGACCCTGTCCTACATTTCTGATAATCTGTTACATGTCGATGTGTGTCACAATATGTAAGAAAAGATCTGTCACTATTTTCGTTTTTATTGAGACTTTGAGTCAAATCACCTTTATTTATACAGCACTTTATACAATACAGATTGTTTCAAAGCAGCTTTACAGAGATAAACAGGAAAATAATGATCAATGATGCAAACAGAAATCAATTCTGCTGTAAAGCGGCTCTAAAAAGACAACAGAGTTAAAAAGTTATTTCTGTAATAGGAAATATCTCCATTTGCTTTGAACTTTGAGGTCGTAACATTGCAGATGATGTTTATAACAGCAACATTACACACTAACTAAAGTGATCACAGTGATTTCTGTCAAATAAACCATTTATCCCAGAAACCCAGAAATCTGAAAAGAGTCAATTACTAAAATGTGTCAACACTTTATGTTGTCTTACATTGTAAACGTGGATTTGAAACATACTTTCATTATTTTATGACTTATCCAATGGTTACTTAATTATAAAATTTATAATAATAATAACATATTTGTAAAAAATACAGAAATAACCCATAATGTGTTTTAACCCTTATGTGTCCATTTATAAAGTTACTCTGAGGTCTTCAGAGGGCAAAAATATTTGTGTACAAAAAATAAACATGTCATAAACATTTGAAGCTTCAGATATTTAATTCTGAAGACCCTGAAAGACTCTTGAAGATTATTCTTGAAAAAAGTTACAAAAGTGAACAAATAAAAACTTAGAGGTTTAAATTTATATATTTTTATATACAATGTTTATTCAATAAAACATGTTAAAACTACCAAATAAAAGCCATGAATCTAAAGTTGTGTTTAAAAATAAAAAAAGAAGAGCTTTCAGTGAGATTTTGTTTGGGTTCAGTGCTAAACGTTCCCATTAAATACCAGCAAATCTCCACTAAACAGCGCTGGGATCTGTGAGTTTCTCTATCAACTATTATACACACACATTTGCTTTATAGGACAAACCTGAGAAAATGCTGCCATCTTGTGAAAAAGTCATAATTAAACATTTTGTATCTTTACCAACAGAATAAAAATGTAAAATGTTTGTTTGTTAAATGGCCCTGAGATAAATACATTTTTTAGTTTTCAATGGAGATATTTTCGTCCTTAATGTCCTGAGTGTAAGTTTGTGTTACTTGTGTAAAACTGATTCATGAAAGAAAAAGATGAGGGTGAAATAAGAAAAATCCAATAAAAATACACACTTGTGCCAAAATCAATGAGGTCGGCATTAATACAGGATTTTTTTTAAATACAGACAAAAATGTCCTTAAGCTCTAAATTTTGCATTTAAGTGTGATTGATGAACGAGACCCTTTTATTACAGTGTTATTATTGAAGCATAATTTGCCAAACTGAATTAATCTGGAATCAGAATCAGATTTAACTGTGATTTTCTGCTGTAATAAACAGTTTAACTGGTAAGATCCTCAGAGGAGTTGTGCAGTAATTATATAAGAATGGAAAGACTGTGTCATTGAAGGTGTGTGTGAATGTGAGTAAATGTGTGTTAGTTACAGGATCAGAGAATGACACTTTTCCTCTGTCATAGTCCAGCTGAACTCTCACACGCTGGAGCTTCTGTTTAACAGTGAAGACAGTGTAGGGTTTCTCTGGGGATTGTGAGCTAGTATTCGCTGTTCATGAACCACACACGCCAGACATTAGAGTTAAAGAAATCCAGTCCCTTCCTTTGGTTTGATGCTGTGGTTATTCCAAGACTCCAGCATGTATTGTCTCCAACCTCCACATCCCAGCAGTGTGTTCCTGAGTTAAAGCCCTCAGATCCCAGGACACATGCATACCTCTCAAACCTCTCTGGATTATCAGGAAGTGTTTTATATTCATCACCGTACGACACACTGGTCAGATCATCAGAGAGTGTGAGCCGAGGATATGCTGTGTTTGGATCCAGAGTCACCGGAGCTGCAAAGAGAATAACATCAGATTAGAGGATGAGATATGATGATATATTAGAAATGTAAATAAAGACTTTGTTGAAAGAGATCATAAATCATAACAATGGTCTCTCAGTTACTGTCAGAATGGATTGAGGCTTCAGGTTTAATATCAGTATTCAATAAACACTATTGTACACTGTAAAAAATGTAAATGTACAGGTAATGGTCTGTATTTTTGTACAGAATTTTGCCGTTTTGTCATTATACAGTGAATGTTATTTTACAGATATTTGCTGTAATTTAAAGGTCCACTATTGAATTTACAGGTAATTGCTTGTATTTTGGTTTTACATCTATTTTACGTTTTTTTAAAGGAAATTGTCTGTATTGTCAGCTGATGCGACCATAGCTGGCTAATGATGCTTTTGGGAAACGCTCCGCTGTGCAGTTTCTATATATTAGTATTAACTCTATTGTGGAAAAGCTGCTTGTAATGAACTTTGAATGATCATGTGACTCTCATCATCACTGTGGTTGTCAGTGTTACAATGGTACAAAACAGATATTAATACTTAAATAGGTCAGTAAATTAACATTATTATATCAGATAATGAAAGATATTTTTGTGTAGAATAACAGTAATAAACCATAATTATAGAATAAGAAATTATTCTTATTCGGTGAAAGTTTTTTACCGTTTTTTTACTGACAGTATTTTTCCGTTTTTTAACAGATATTTTCTGGCGCCCTGCTGCCAGATAATTACAGTTTTTTTACAGGTTTTTTTTTACAGTGTATCCTGTACAGTGTAACAGTGTATCCTGTACAGTGTTTATATCTGAACTATCTTCTGCACTGTGTCAAATCTGCGAGACTCACTGTGTTGGACAGTTTCCAGCATCTTCTTCCAGACTCTGAACGGCAGGTTACCCAGATAACGCGACACATGAATCAAAGCTCCAGAACTCATCCGTGGATCCGGCTGTGAGATCTGGACTCTGAGGAACATTCAGGAGTCAGAACTGCAGTGAATTTGAGTTCAGATCCACTGAGAGAAGAGATACGAGCAGCTCACTTACCTTTCCATCCGAGACTTTATACTTCTGGAAAATATAAAATATCTTATCACACACTCTCACTGTCAATGAGTCTCTCTATACAAGTTGTTTTATACACAGAGAATGAAGCCAGATTGATTTGTCACCTTTAGAAACGAGACGTCATTGTCTTTCATCATCTCCTCCATGTCTCTGATTGTGTGTGAAAGAGCTGAGATGTGTGTGTTCATCTCCTCCAGCTTCTCCTTCATCCTCTGCTTCTTCTGCTCCTCTTCCTCCCTCAGTGCAGTGATTGTAGCTTCTTCTTCGTCTCTGAGAAACTGATGAAGCTTCTCAAACTCTTCTTTAATCTGACGCTCTGTGTGCTCAGCTTGAGACTGAAATCACATCACATTCACTTCAGTCAGCTCTGTATGAACACACACTCCACTAATGTCAGTAATAATCTCTGTGTGTGAATGTTGAGTGTTTAACTCTTTATATCCTCACCTCGATGTGTTTAATTGTTTTATCACACTTGTTCTTCATTTCTTCTCCATGTTTGAGCTTGTTTTGTAAGGACGTCAGCGCTGTATTAAATTCCTCCTGCAGGTTAAGATGAAAATCAGTATTCAGCTATAAGAGATTTAAACATTGTTGGATGTTTTTATTGTTATATTATTTATATGTTGAATTACGGAGCCCTGCACACAATCTTGTCGTCATGATTTACTTTATTGTCTTGTTTGTCCTGTGTGGGGCTCTGTGTTGAATGGGTTTGTCATGAAGCATTTGTGCTTGAAAGTTGTAGGACATATTTACTGAATTATTTAATTTGAAAAGGGTGAACATCAAGAAATTATGTATTCATCAAACAAATGAGGTTTTTGCAATGGCCAGTTCTTAACGCCCCTGGGGACGAAAACGCACTCCGCATTCTGATAGTTTTTACATAGCTGCAACTTAAATATCTCCGTCATTAATGGTCATATAAATACAATCAATACAATGATTATAAACTATAGAGGATTTGTTTTTGTGTAAGACTCTTATTAACATCAAAACCTTGTGTTTTTGTAAAATAAAAATAAAATACACATGGTGCCGCTTTGAGTTCACTCTGTCTCCGCCGAAATCTTTTCTGAAACGGTGTCCAAAAGTCTACCGTAACTCATTAAATATTTGTCACAGAGACACGATGATTCTTCTCTCGATGAAGCCTGAAATTCTCTTCTTTTAATGAAGTAATTTAGATAAAAAAGCAACTATTCTCAGTTGATATAATCTGTATGAAAAAGATGTCAGTCTTTTTCCTTTCACCTGAATTATAACGTATGACACATGTTAATTGTGACCCCGCCCACTGAAGTAGCGGCGCACCATTCAAATGTGTTTTGTGGCCTTATTTCAGAAACTTCAATTTTTTGTTTTTCAATAACCACACATAAACAATATTCTCTCAAAATGCTAACATGTACATACATGTTGCTCACATATTATGGTAGCCCTGTTTGTGCTAAAAGAGTGTAGTTTCTCCTGTGCCATTAATATGTTTATAAGCTACTGAAAAAAGTACAAATGTCAGGGCATGTCAGAACATCTCAAGGACCCCAAATACACCTTGGACCCCAGGGGGTTAATATCCATGCAGTTATAAATCAGTGGTTGAGCAAATACAAATACAGAAAGTGAAAGAATATAGTACCGATTACTTTTTGGTCTGTCTAGTAATAAATCACATATCATTAATGCAAAAAAAAATAATAAATCATGACATTCCTATTTTTGAAATGCCGTCTCACACCGTGGGGCGGAGTTAACACTAGTGAAGCAGCGGACATGAAAATGGCGCCGGTGTGGTGAAAGAGATGAGTCCCAGCCATCACATGTCCGTTTTGATCAATTGTTCTCACCGCCCGCAGCAGGCAGGGGTCGTTGTGAACACACACGGCTTGAGCGCCGCAGACTTCTTCCAGTAGCTCGTCTTCGGCGCTGGGGGCTGCAGCTCTCCCTCCGCCGAGAGCACAGTCAGGAAAGCAGTCTCGACCTGCTGACTCCTTTCAGGACGGGGCCTCTGACTCTTCCAGCCATGATGATGCTTCGGCCACGGCTTTATTGGGTCTTCTCTCGACGGCTCCATGCCTCACGCGCAGCTGAATGGACTTGTCCATTAGCTGTTTTCTGTGCCTCTGACAAAGCGTTTTGTGTATATTTCAACGGTAGAGAAATGAGGGATTCACTGGTCCATCCAGAGTCTTTAAACTCAGTCAGAGTGAGTCACAGGTGATGACTGAACCCCACAAGATTTCCCATGTTGCTCGAGCTATCACTATCGTTGGTGCAGATCCGTGGCACGCAGGAGCTCTTCGTGAAAACTTCTGTTGCCATGTAGGTGTTGCCTGGGGAACTCCTCTGCGGCGCCTGGCGTTGGCGAGTTCATCTGTCCCCAGTCCAGCCCAGCACCTCAAATGTCTATGGCCACACTCTACACAGCCATTCTCAATGGCACTGCAGATTCCCACAGGGCAGCGCTTTTCCTCATCCTCCCGTGTTTTGAAGTATGACTAAGTGGCCATACAAGTATACATTTAATGAGGTGCTCAGAAAATAATAAGCTTTTTATACTTGAATGGATCTTTTCCATATAGTTACATTTCCTGCTTCCGGTTTCATTCTGTCATATACCATTTTACCCATGTATGTGTGAATGTGTGTGTTTAGATTCGTTATGTTTGTGATTTAGTTAATACAATTTTTAGTTAATACAGCTACATCAAGTTTAAGTCCGATTAACTGATCTCAGATATTCATCATTAATCAGAACAAGTTATGAATAATTATTCACATTTTCTAACTTGCTACAACTCAAACACAAAACATAAGTAGCATAAACAAAACATAACATAAAAGTCCAGGCCTGGTCCTCTCTCATCCTTCACTGTCATCTCTCCTCCTTTTATGCTTTTGAAGCTCCTCCATGAGAGATACAAGACTGTCAAAAATTGTAAAACTTGAATTGCTCTGTTTGTAAGATAACTCAAACTCTCCCGCCATCTAGCTTTAGAATGAATCACTAGTATTCGCTGATTGGGTCACATGATCATGATAAAATTACTCCCTTGAAAGTGATCATTGCATGTACCCTTCACTAAACCTGAACCATTTTTTTTGTTTCAAACACCCCTACAAATGGCAGTTATTTCACAAAACGCCATTTGGATTTTGCCCTTGATGATAGGCTTCTTGCAGAAGATTGGCTGAAGGGAAATAATCTGGCCAGTGTTGCAGAGACTCATGAGGCTTCAGTAGTATTTGGAGGAAGATTTTTGCATTAGCAAACGCAATGTCTAAGCGAACCGAATTCGAAAGGAAACTGTTTCTATGTTTAGCACTGTGTTTACCATGTGGCATAAGAGACATTTTGTCTTACCTTATAAGATGAAAGCACTTCACTGATGGGTCTGAATGTGTGATTGGTGTGTTTCTCTGAGTCTCTGCACACTAAACACACAGGCTGTTTGTCCTCCAGACAGAAGAGTTTGAGTTTCTCACTGTGTAAACTGCAGATCTCCTCAGATCCTGATGAACGTTTCTCATTTCTTTCCTTTATCAATGAATCACACACGTTTTTAAAACATGAGAATAACTGGAGGATCTTCTCGTAGGATCTTCTCCTGCAGACTGGACATCTCCTGAGTTTTCTCTAGTTCTCCAGAACTGTTGTAGACACTCTTTACAAATACTGTGACTACAGGACAGAAGAACAGGAACCTTGAAGATTTCATAGCAAACAGGACAAGAAAGCTCTTCCACAGATTTTGAATCCATTTCCTCGTCTTGTAAAAGATCAAAAGTTTTAATCCATTTCCTCGTCTTGTAATCTACAGTTTACTTTCACTTTCTGAACTTTGTGTTTTAAAGAGTAAAAAAAGACATTACAATCAAAATCTCATCTGGGTTCCATTCAGAAATAAACAAAAACGCTATAATATAAAGTGTCCTCTCCAGTTTTTCACAACACTGCTCGTTTTAGTTTTCAGTAAAACTGAAATGCAGAAATAATGACTAGTCATTTCCTGGTAGTGTTTATAAGAGGGTGGAGATTTCTGAAGACAGACTGGTTGTACAGTTTTATCTTTATTTTATTTGTGCTTTCAAACATATTCTGGAAACAAAGAACTAAATAAAGAATCAAGTGAGAGTCTGTAGCATAAAAAGGTTTGGCGGTCATGGATCGTATTAGTTGCCTAATTCAGAGCATCATACTAGCATACTACTTCTTCCTATTTCTTTAAAAAAAAATAATAATAATTTTTTTTATATATATTTTTTTATAACATTACCATCTTCCAGTTCAGCTTTTCACTCTGGGAGTGAGCATCGAGTTTGCGAATCAATTTTGATGCCGATTCAATATCTATTTGCATAGACCGTGAATTGTGCGCCTTCACACTAGAGTTTATGGTATGTCAAATACAGGTACATCCATTGAGCTGAATATAGCCTAAATAATTCAGATCGCTTGACGGAGAGCGAAACTCTCAAGCTCTCAGTCAGTGTTCAGTGAGTGAAAATATGAACTTATACTTAGCCTCTAACACAAACACACTGGCAAGTAAAATCTCAGGAATTCATAGATGATAATGATAGACATTATTTATTCGCCCAGAGTGAAGTTTTAGTCGCATATGCTACTTTTAGGCTTTAGGATCTAGGATTAGGATTTAGGCTATTCGCATTGTAGAGGGTTGCATAGATGTTTTTTCTCTATAAATACAAGTTTGATACCCGAACCAATGAGCCCCTTCTTGTATTACTTAACAAAGGTCCTTCCATCAAGCAGCGCTCCAAGATGTTTTACTTGAACAGTCTTATTGTTTAAAAGTCTTGTTTTCTTCATTTAGCGCAAGTAACATGCATGTATTGTCACGATCCACACTCAAGGAACACAGAAGATCCAATAATGCAGCAAGTTTTTAATAGGGAAATCCGTTACTCATAAAACAGTCCAGGCAGGGGTCAACATCCACATAAGCAATTTAAAACACAAAGAACAATGAGCAGATAGAAACAGACCTCAGACAGTTGTGTGATAATGGATAAGGACTCGGAACAACACTAAACAAGCAGGGTACTTATACACACAGACTAAGGCTATGATTTACACGGAAAGATTCTGAAGAGAAAACGCAAAGTAGCGTCTGCGTCATCACTTTTTATTCTGCGTTTAGACGAGCGTTTTGTGTGGGGAATTCACGTGCAAATGGTGACGCAAAAAGTCTGTGGAATTCAATGTAGTATGCACTTCAGACGGCTAGGAGTGCGTACTATAACAACACCAAGTCCACGCGCCTGCGTAAACCTTCACTGTCAAGCAGACTTTTACCGCTTTGACGTTTCACACGGGAACTCGACGGTGGAGCGTTTCTAAGATTTCCACTCTGGAGGGTGGCTTTCACTTTTCCGCCTTTAAGCCTCAAAAACGCCGCTGCCGTGTAAACGAAAGGCACATCCGATACAATATTTCTACGTTTTCACCCGCGAGCGTTCTCGTGTAAACAGGGCCTAACAATCATAATGGGTGACAGCTGGGTGCAATGAACAATGATGAGAACAGACAAGGATTGTGGGAAATGCAGTTTCTAAGGTCACTGACACTGTGGGGGAAGAGGACCTCTAGTGGTGAACCAGGGAAACACAAACCCATACTGTGACATATATTTACTGAACAAGTAATAATCAAGTAAATATAATCTGAATTAATATTAATTTACGCTATGAATTATATTATTATACTTACTTACTATTGTTATTATTTTGAACATGTAAAACTGTGCTGTGACTCCACCATTTAATTCCACAAATAAAGTGATGTAGTGATTTTACATTAAACATTACATTACTTGCGGCTAATTTTGTTAGAATAAAATACAACCATGTGATGAAACGTAACGGGTATAAAACTTTATTTCATTACCTCATCCATGAACATGATTTGAGTCCCGTCAGATTGATTTCCATCGGCAGTGGAGCTGAAGAACGAAAACTCCCATGCATTCCTCACTGACACCTGCCGTTATCTGTTTCTAATATGGCCGAACTTACGTTCTGTGCCTTTAACTTTCTATAATAATGTACAGCTGACATTGTTCCCTGTAGGCTATAGTTTACAGCATTAGTTTAGAGAGATGTTTTTCCTTGAGAAACACAATAACACACTTCCTGATATACAGTTTTTCAAAATGAATCAACATTGAATCTAATTAAAATCAAGATCGAAATCAAACCGAATCAAATCTGTTTGCGAAATGTGTGTTAATAGCTTGTTTTCACATGACGTCACACCACTGCCTTGCCATGGCGCGAAATGGAAATGGAGGGCAGGAAGTGATTTTCTATATTTAGGAAGCACTATAACACACTCAAATGCCTATGTTTTGCGTTCGTTTATGGTTGCTCAAATCGATCAAACCATCAGGAGTTTTTGTCGTGTGCCAAAAATTGTTGTTCATAAGAGGGAAAATACAAGAAATTGACAGAAATACACCGGGAAAAATGCCTTGCAAACCTACGTCTGCGGTCGGGAGGAGCCGAAATGGGAAAATGCCTGTGTGTGTGTGTGTGTGCAGTGATCACTTTGTCAAATGTGAGTTAATACATTATTTATGTGGCTTATAATTACATTATTCAGGTGTTTAAATACACTTATGTGGCTGTTTGTGTAACAGACCAGTTTCCGAACTTTGTAAAGTCAAAGTATGTCTGTAAGACGAGTTAGTTGCTGATATCTACAGCCTCGATGGCAGGCAAATCTCTCAATTCAGTTGAAAATTGGTCCTGTTCATAACGTAAGGATCACGTCCTGCATATGTTTCGATTTTCTGTTTATATATTTCTCCTGTAATAGCGTCTAAAGTAGTACAGTACGGTCTTTCCTCCATCTCGTCCATTGCGCTCTTCACTCCTTGCCCTCCACCTGCATTTTGCGCGTCAACAAAATCACGTGACTGCAAACCACCTATAATTCTCTCTAAGCTGAACTCAATAGTTGTCAGCGCTGGTCTAGAGACTGTGTGATTTCTCAAAACTATTTCACATCTATTTCACTGATGCTCATATCAGAGGGTTTAATGAGCTTCTCTTCATGTGTTGATTTATTTTCTCACAAGTTGATTAACTACTGTAATTTACTATTATTTCTGTAAAATTAAATTGACATGAGATTATTGTTACCAATGCATATAAAAGTAAAAAATGAAGTGAAATTTCCAAGCATTTGGAATAAAAATTAAATTCATTTTGAAAAAATAAAAAATAAAAATCATCCTTGTAATATTTAATCCACTCATTTATTCTCCTTAAACTCTACAATCGACTGTAAACTCACATTCATTTTTGTGTGCAACATCCACATCTCCACATCCAGTCAACAACTGATGACCCTGTCCTACATTTCTGATAATCTGTTACATGTCGATGTGTGTCACAATATGTAAGAAAAGATCTGTCACTATTTCGTTTTTATTGAGACTTTGAGTCAAATCACCTTTATTTATACAGCACTTTATACAATACAGATTTATTCAAAGCAGCTTTAACAGAGATAAACAGGAAAATAATGATCAATGATGCAAACAGAAATCAATTCTGCTGTAAAGCGGTAAAAAGACAACAGAGTTAAAAAGTTATTTCTGTAAAAGGAAATATCTCCATTTGCTTTGAACTTTGAGGTCGTAACATTGCAGATGATGTTTATAACAGCAACATTACACACTAACTAAAGTTAGAAAAGTGAAATCATAATCAAGGACCGCTTTATTATCCATTGAAGTGCATCATTTTGCATCTGGTGGTGCTTTAAAATTATAATGTTATATTTTAATATATTAAAATATAATTATAATGTTACATAAGACAGTTTTGTGCATCCCATTTTTGAATTATGAAAAATCTGTCACAATGTGACAACTTAAATCTTATATTAAAAGAATTTAAACATTTAAAAATGTTCTAATAACGTTTTGAAAGCATCTTGTTATTCTGTCAATAATTTTGCATGAATATATAAACGGCTGCTTGACTCACAGTGAATTCATAATTTTCAGAGCTGAAGTAATAGGATAATATAGATATGAACATATGAGGATTTTACAGGCAAGAAGGAGGAGCTTTTCACAGTGATTTCTATCAAATAAACCATTTATCCAAATTGACTCTAAACTGTTTTAATGGTCATCAGCATCTACATTTTTAAAAGTATGTACATTTATAACACTAAACATTGTATTATATTACCGTCTGCATCAAATTACATGTTTCTAATACAGTGACTGTGGGTCTGACTGCCGTTATCAATCCTCTCTATTTTTTCCCTTTTTTGAAAGTTGTGAAAACTCAATTGTGGAGTTTTTCTTTTGCCATTTAATCAAAAAATAAACATTTGTCATAAACATTTGAAGCTTAGGATATTTAATTCTGAAGACCCTCGAGAAGAAGAAGACTCTTGAAGATTATTCTTGAAAAAAGTTAAAAAGAAAAATTTAGAGGTTTAAATTTATGAAAATTATTTATAGACATTATTTAATATAAAATGTATATTTAATAAAACATGTTAAACTCAAAAACTGCTACCAAATAAAAGCCAATAATGTAAACAAGTTGTGTTTAAATGTTTTCAGTGAGATTTTGCTTTACATGACAAACCTGATAAAATGCTGCCATCTTGTGAAAAAGTCTAAATTAAAATTTTTTATCTTTACCAACAGAATAAAAATGTAATTTTTTTGTTTGTTAAATGGCCCTGGGATAAATAAATAGAAAGTTAGTTTTCAATGGGGATATTTTTGGTCCTTAATGTCCTGAGCGTAAATTTGTGTTACTTGTGTAAAATTGATTCATGAAAGAAAAAGATGAGGGTGAAATAAGAAAAATCCAATAAAAATACACACTTGTGCCAAAATCAATGAGGTTGGCATTAAGGATTTTTTTTAAACAGACAAACATGTACTATTACAGTGTTATTATTGAAGCATAATTTGCGAAACTGAATTAATCTAGAATCAGAATCAGATTTAACTGTGATTTTCTGCTGTAATAAACAGTTTAACTGGTAAGATCCTCAGAGGAGTTGTGCAGTAATTATATAAGAATGGAAAGACTGTGTCATTGAAGGTGTGTGTGAATGTGAGTAAATGTGTGTTAGTTACAGGATCAGAGAATGACACTTTTCCTCTGTCATAGTCCAGCTGAACTCTCACACGCTGGAGCTTCTGTTTAACAGTGAAGACAGTGTAGGGTTTCTCTGGGGATCGTGAGCTGTATTTGCTGTTTATGAACTGCACACGCCAGACATTAGACTTAAAGAAATCCAGTCCCTTCCTTTGGTTTGATGCTGTGGTTATTCCAAGACTCCAGAGTGTATTGTCTCCAACCTCCACATCCCAGCAGTGTGTTCCTGAGTTAAAGCCCTCAGATCCCAGGACACATGAATACTCATCAAACCTCTCTGGATTATCAGGAAGTGTTTTATATTCATCACCGTACGACACACTGGTCAGATCATCAGAGAGTGTGAGCCGAGGATTTGCTGTGTTTGGATCCAGAGTCAACGGAGCTGCAAAGAGAATAACATCAGATTAGAGGATGAGATATGATGATATATTAGAAATGTAAATAAAGACTTTGTTGAAAGAGATCATAAATCATAACAATGGTCTCTCAGTTACTGTCAGAATGGATTGAGGCTTCAGGTTTAATATCAGTATTCAATAAACACTATTGTACACTGTAAAAAAAATGTAAATGTACAGGTAATGGTCTGTATTTTTGTACAGAATTTTGCCGTTTTGTCATTATACAGTGAATGTTATTTTACAGATATTTGCTGTAATTTAAAGGTCCACTATTGAATTTACAGGTAATTGCTTGTATTTTGGTTTTACATCTATTTTACGTTTTTTTAAAGGAAATTGTCTGTATTGTCAGCTGATGCGACCATAGCTGGCTAATGATGCTTTTGGGAAACGCTCTGCTGTGCAGTTTCTATATATTAGTATTAACTCTATTGTGGAAAAGCTGCTTGTAATGAACTTTGAATGATCATGTGACTCTCATCATCACTGTGGTTGTCAGTGTTACAATGGTACAAAACAGATATTAATACTTAAATAGGTCAGTAAATTAACATTATTATATCAGATAATGAAAGATATTTTTGTGTAGAATAACAGTAATAAACCATAATTATAGAATAAGAAATTATTCTTATTCGGTGAAAGTTTTTTACCGTTTTTTTACTGACAGTATTTTTCCGTTTTTTAACAGACATTTTCTGGCGCCCCTGCTGCCAGATAATTACAGTTTTTTTACAGGTTTTTTTTTACAGTGTATCCTAATACATAAACATAGATCATGAGGAATAGACTTTATGAGTTCGCTGTATGATCTGATGATCTTCTGAAATACAGTTCAGATTCACTTGTAAATGATTAAATATATTTCTATCAAATGTTGATGTTGTGTGTGTTTATATCTGAACTATCTTCTGCACTGTGTCAAATCTGCGAGACTCACTGTGTTGGACAGTTTCCAGCATCTTCTTCCAGACTCTGAACGGCAGGTTACCCAGATAACGCGACACATGAATCAAAGCTCCAGAACTCATCCGTGGATCCGGCTGTGAGATCTGGACTCTGAGGAACATTCAGGAGTCAGAACTGCAGTGAATTTGAGTTCAGATCCACTGAGAGAAGAGATACGAGCAGCTCACTTACCTTTCCATCGAGACTTTATACTTCTGGAAAATATAAAATATCTTATCACACACTCTCACTGTCAATGAGTCTCTCTATACAAGTTGTTTTATACACAGAGAATGAAGCCAGATTGATTTGTCACCTTTAGAAACGAGACGTCATTGTCTTTCATCATCTCCTCCATGTCTCTGATTGTGTGTGAAAGAGCTGAGATGTGTGTGTTCATCTCCTCCAGCTTCTCCTTCATCCTCTGCTTCTTCTGCTCCTCTTCCTCCCTCAGTGCAGTGATTGTAGCTTCTTCTTCGTCTCTGAGAAACTGATGAAGCTTCTCAAACTCTTCTTTAATCTGACGCTCTGTGTGCTCAGCTTGAGACTGAAATCACATCACATTCACTTCAGTCAGCTCTGTATGAACACACACTCCACTAATGTCAGTAATAATCTCTGTGTGTGAATGTTGAGTATTTAAAGGGCGGGTTTACTGCGATTTCACTTTTTTCATTTTAAATAGTGTGTAATGTTGCTGTTGGTGCATGAACAGTATCTGCTAAGTTGCAGCACTGAAAATTTAGTGTAAGCAGAGATATCGTCTTTTAAAAATCAGGAAGTATAATTGCCTACAAAAACGACTCGTTTTGGACTACAGCTGAGTTATGGTACGTCACTAACCCACACATTTACATTCAACACCGGATTAAAAAAGTTTCTAAATCATGAAGCAGTTAAAAGTCAGCAGTTGTTGGGCCACAATCTGTAAGTAGGCTAAGACTTCATCATTTTAAATGTATTTGCATGTACAATTCCTGACGTAGCGTTGTGTTTTTTTGTTTTTTTTTTTGTTTTTCAAATGCCAGCGCTGGCTTTGTAGGCTTTATGGGCTACTAGTTTGGCTATTTTGTGTCTACGGCAAACGCGTACAAACATTATTGGACCTGAATTTTTTATAATACTAATGTTGTAAATGTATTTTTCATGTATATATGCTTTATGACTTTATTTTCGATTTGATCAAGAACGTAAAACTGCCAACGCTGTTTGTGTTTAACATTAGTTAGCCAGTCAGTTGCTATCGTTGCCAGTCAGATGCTATTGTGTAAAACAAACGTGTATAAAGTTAAAAAATGAAGCAAATTATCATTCAGAAACCTTTATTAAGAGCCGTGTGTGGTGAGGTTCTGCTTGACTTGATTCATCGTGGCTTTCTCGGTCTGATTCTGCCTTACTGATACTGCAGTCTCGACATCATTATTTACGTGTATCCACCGTCTATGTTATCCACTTTTGGCATACCCGCCCGTTTCGCCCGTAAATGTCATGGGCATTAATCTTCTGGACAATGTGAGCGACAGTTTAGCCAATCACAACACACCGGCCCAAACGAACCAATCTGAGCCCCACAACGTGGTTCTGAGGGAGTGTTTTCATAGACTCAGGAAGTCAACCGCTCGTCAGGGGACAGAGGAGAGCGCGGCTGACAATAAAGGTGAAATTTATGAAAAATGACTTTTAAAAAAGAAAAACCATGGATACATTTTATATTGCACCCCATAAACACAATCATGCAAAGAAAAAGAGCAGTCAACCCCCACTTTAACTCTTTATATCCTCACCTTGATGTGGTTAATTGTTTCATCACACTCTTCTTTCATTTCTTCTCCATGTTTGAGCTTGTTTTGTAAGGACGTCAGCGCTGTATTAAATTCCTCCTGCAGGTTAAGATGAAAATCAGTATTCAGCTATAAGAGATTTAAACATTGTTTGGATGTTTTTATTGTTATATTATTTATATGTTGAATTACGGAGCCCCGCACACAATCGTACGCATGATTTACTTTATTGTCTTGTTTGTCCTGTGCGGGGCTCTGTGTTGAATGGGTCTATGTCATGAAGCATTTGTGCTTGAAAGTTGCAGGACATACATTTTTTAACTATTTAATTTGGAAAGGGTGAACATCAAGAAATTATGTATTCATCAAACAAATGAGGTTTTTGCAATGGCCAATTCTTAATTATTATATCCATGCAATTATTGGTTGAGCAAATACAAATACAGAAAGTGAAAGAATAAGGTATCATTACTTTTTGGTCTGTCTTGTAATAAATCACATATCATTAATGCAAAAAATATTAATAACCCATGACATCTCTATTTTTGAAATGCCGTCTCACACCGGGGGCAAAGTTAACACTGGTGAAACGGTGGACATTGTTCTCGCCGCCCGCAACAGGCAGGAGTCGTCTGTGAACACACACCGCTGAGCGCCGCAGACTTCTTCAGTAGCTCGTCTTCGGCGCTGGGTGCAGCTTTCCCTCGCCGAGACACAGTCAGGAAATCAGCTTGACCTGCTGACCCTTTCAGGACGGGGCCTCTGACTCTTCCAGCCATGATGATGCTTCGGCCACGGCTTTATTGGTCTCTCCGACGGTTCATGCTCACGCAGAGGAGCAGCAGAAGAGACGTCAGTCTTGCACTTTGCCAGGAAGTGGCTAATGGACTTTAACTGTTTTTTTGCCTCGACAAAGCGCTCTGTGAATACTTTCTACTGTCGCACGAAGAGACATGAGGGATTCACTGGTCCCTCCAGAGTCTTTAAACTGAGTCACAGGTGATGATCTAACCACACAAGATGTCCCACGTTGCTCGAGCTATCACTATCGTTGGGTGCAGATCCGTGGCACGCGGGAGCTCTTTGAAAACATCTGGGTCTGGACCGCCTTCATCGAGACTTCAGCAACTTGGCCTGATAGACCTGGATGATCACCATCACGTGCCGAAGCTGCTTGACCGCCACGGAAAATGCCTTTCCAGTGAAGTTTGTGCAGGGCAGAGATGGGGAAGTCCACAGGGGGAGTTTAACATACCCCACTTGGTCAGCACCATCTAAAGAAGACAAGAGGGAAGATCCCGGATTGTGCACTTGACACTTGGGCGGCGCATTCCCTGAATTTGATATTTGATGTTTCACCTCGGGGAAAAAGGGGTCGGTGTCCTTTCGGCTGCAGTCCGACTGGAGGAATCACTAGTCCAGACAGCTTCTGGTCAGCTCGGCAGGAGACGCCCACTCTAAACCGAGCTCATCAACTACCTTGGAGAGGATGTGTAGGAGTTTGACTTTATCACTATGATCACTATGGAGATCAGCGGTCATGAAGCACAATGGCCACACGGAGCCTGAGAGTCCGGAGGCTCATATCTCCACAGTAGTGGCAGTCCGACCCCCAAGCACCGCCTCTGTGTGGGCACGGCACAGGCACAAGACACACGACCCATCAGAAGGTTCAATTGTCTCTGCACAGGAGAGGCAGTCTCGAGAGGTCATCCTTGACCGAAGCTCACACAGCAGGGGAAGAGAAAGTGTTGCCTGTGTAGATCATGGTGAGTAGTCTTGGGGCAAATTCCAAACGGAAGGGAGCATCCCTATGTCCTACTCCCTTCAAAGGGCAGAGCCCTTGATGTGGGGACTTTGGAGGGAGCAAGAGCTTGGTGAAGAGAGCAATGAAAGACAGCATAATTTCCTCATTGCAACAAAGTATGTTGTTTTGCGAAGGAGGCGGGAACCTGCGAACACTTTAACAATAACACAAACACAAAACGAAAGTAAAGTCGCCAGCCCCTTACGGAGGGTTCCCTCAGGCCTGGGTAAGGACGGACGAGGCGAGAGAATAGGAGACGGAGGCATGAGGAGCGACAGAGTCGAGAGAGGGAGAAAATAATTATTGGTCCGGTTCCCAAAACGTACTGCTATCTGGTCCTCCACCAGCTGGGGGAACTCCTCTGCGGCGCCTGGCGTTGGTGAGATAGTCTGTCTCTCAGTCCTGCCCAGCACCTCAAATGTCCATGGCCACAGTCTCTACACAGCCATGCTCAATGGCACTGCAGATTCCCACAGGGCAGCGCTTTTCCTCTATCCTCCAGGGTTTCGACACTAGTGTGACGAAGTAACAAAGTATGTTGACTCATGGAACCATCAAAATCATTCTTCAGGAACTTCACGAAGTGGTTTCACTGCAATGGCCATGCAAGTATACATTTAATGAGGTCCTCTGACAATAATAAGCTGATGGTTCTTTACATAGTTAAATGGATCTTTTCCATAGTTACATTTCCTGCTTCCAGTTTCATTCTGTCACTTACCATTTTACCCATGTATTTGTAATTGTGTGTTTAGATTAGTTATGTTTGTGATTTAGTTTATAAAACTTGTGCAAAATACTTATTTGGTTCTGATTATCTGTCCTGCAAACAAAGTCTATTTAATGATTCTAGATTCTGACTAAATGCTCTTTGTAGTTCTGTACTGTAAGAACCCTGGAAATTAACATTTCATAATCAATATTGAGGGTTCACAGGATGAACTGATTAATTGGTTGTAATCTTAATGTAGCTACATCAAGTTTAAATCTGTTTAACTGACCCAGATATTCATCATTAATCAGAACAAGTAATGAATAATTGCTACAACTCAAACCCAAAACATAAGTAAACACATGAACAAAACTAAAAAACATAAAAAGTCCAGGCCTGGTCCTCTCTCATCCTTCACTGTTGTCTTTCATCCTTTTATGCTTTTGAAGCTCCTCCATGAGAGATACAAGACTGTCAAAAATTGTTAAATTTGAATTGCTCTGTTTAAGTTAACTCAAACTCTCCCACCATCTAGCTTTAAAATGAATCACTAGTATTCGCTGGGTGGGTCACATGATCATGATAAAAAGACTTCCTTGAAGTGATAATTGCATGTACCCTTCGGTAAACCTGAACCAGTTTGTTCACTTTCATTTGAAACAACCCTATATGGCAATACTTTCACAAACGCCATTTGGAATTTGCCCTTGATGATAGGCTTCTTGCAGAAGATTGGCTGAAGGGAAATAATCGGGCCAGTGTTGCAGAGACTCAAGAGGCTTCAGTAGTATTTGGAGGAAGGGTTTTGCGTTAACAAACGCAATGTCGATGTGAACTGAATCGAAAGGGAATTGTGTCTATGTTTAGCACTGTGTTTAGCATGTGGCATAAAATACATTTGTCTTACCTTGTAAGATGAAAGCACTTCACTGATGGGTCTGAATGTGTGATTGGAGTGTTTCTCTGAGTCTCTGCACTCGAAACACACAGGCTGTTTGTCCTCCAGACAGAAGAGTTTGAGTTTCTCACTGTGTAAACTGCAGATCTCCTCAGATCCTGACGCACGTTTCTCATTTCTCTCCTTTATCAATGAATCACACAAGTTTTTTAATGCAAGATTAACTGGAGGATCTTCTTTTGAGGATCTTCTCCTGCAGACAGGACACTCCTGAGTTTTCTTAGTTCTCCAGAACTGTTGTAGACACTCTTTACAAATACTGTGACTACAGGACAGAAAAACAGGAGCCTTGAAGATTTCATAGCAAACAGGACAAGAAAGCTCTTCCACAGATGTCGAATCCATTTCCTCGTCTTGTAAAAGATCCAATAATCTACAATTTACTTTCTGAATTTTGGTTTGAAAAGTAAATAACCATTACAATCAAAATCTCATCTAGGTTCTTTCGGAAATACACAAAATCCTAAAATAATGAGTCCTCCTCTGTTCTTCACAACACTGACTTGTTTTAGCTTTCAGTAAAAATGAAAGTTAGAAATAATAAGACTAGTCACTTCCTGTAGGTTTAGGGTGGAGTTTCTGAAGACAGGCAAACAGGTAGCCTATTCATATTCATTTTATTTGTGCTTTCAAGCATATTCTACACTCAATGAACTAGCATAATCTGTATATAGCATAATGTTATAAAATAACATAATTGGCCTATATAAAATGATAATTTTATAATTATTGTATAATTATTTTTTCTGGTCCTTCAGGTAGTCCCGAATGCTTATGAGCCGTCCAAACACTGATAATAACAGCTTTTTTTTTGGTTGAAGTTTTAAGTTTGAAAACTTTAACCCAAAACAGTGGTTATTATAAGTTATATTAGTTGTAATCGATTCATAATCTTTGATGACAGCAGCCATTGTTCTCTATTAAACGTATGAATCCATTAAAATCCGTCATTTTTAATATTGACTCTCTTGTGTGCAACTTATCCTGTCTAACATAGTATTATATCATTGTCTGGTGTTATTATATGTAGTTATTTTAGGCTCTTTTTGAGGTAATTGTAAATGAACTAAATACTGCAACTAAATACTAAAAATAATGAACTACTGCAAAAGTAAAAATAGTATTTTTTTAAATTTTGCTTTGTAGTTTGAGTTTGACTGACAGGGTAGTCAGTCAAATTTCCCAGTAGCGAGTAATTTCAAACAGGCAGTATTTTAGACAGTTAGAGGTCCTCAGAACGGAAACGCATGTGATGTGACGACGAATATTGCGCGCGTGAGCTGCGGTGAAGTAAGTTACGTGCTACGTAAGTTTTAATTGTATTTTCCTCCGAAATAAAGTGTTTTATCCCACATTATAATACATTATTTAGTGAGTCTGTCTTAGTTTTAAAGTAGGAACGTGGGCGATGTGATTGTGCTGAAGTGCGCGTTCAGTGAACGTAATGAACTGTCAGCTAAGTTAACGTAAACGTTAGCTGTGCTATCACTGATGTTAAACAATATCGCTTTTTAAAGAACTAATAATACTTAACGTGTATCTCTAAAGAAACGCACAAACTGCTATAATGCTTTAGTTTGTTTTCATTTGATTTTGATATCATGTTATCACTGTACATAAAAGAGAGGCTAGTTGGACACCAAAACACTGGCTTTCTCCAAACCTAGTGAGTTTCCTTCATAGACAGTATTAATCATCTTAGCCTCAAAGCCTGGTGAACATATAATAACGTTACATGTTTGGACGCAAAACCTTGTAAACTGCCAACTTCTGTAGCTTTTTCGAGCCGTTGTTTTTTCACACTGCGTATCTAACTTAGAGGCATTTTGGTGTTTAGTCTATTGATCGGACTAACGTTACATCAATAACATTTGTGGTCCTCATAGCCTAAGTTAATGAGATAATAGTTGATTCAGTCAGCACACATCTACTGTACAATGGCCAATATAAACATTAGGTCTAGGTAGGCAGCTAATGTAGGTTTTGAGAGTCAGCAGCTCTGTCTGTCACAATATATTTCACATTTAGCTTTCCATTTGACTGAAATATGTATACTGTCTTATATCCACTATTCTTAAAATTGAGAAAAATCAATACAACAGATCTCAAATTGGAATATCACATAACATTTTTGCAAATCGTTTCTATACAGTGAGCCAAGGAGAACAAAATTGGCACAAAATATCACTAAGAAAAATGGAAGTTGCTGCAATGGGAGAAACCACTATACATACATACATATATATATATATATATACACACGCACACGCTACCGGTCAAAAGTTTTAGATCAGTTTTTTATGTTTTTAAGTCTCTTCTGCTCACTGAGGCTGCTTTATTTGATGGGAAAAAATGGCAAACAGTAATATTGTGAAATATTATGCCAATTTAAAATGACTGTGTTCTATTTTAATATATTTTAAAATGTAATTTGGAAGCTGAATTTTCAACATCATTACTGTTGCTGATTACACATCAGTTTTCAGTGTCACATGATCCTTCAGAAATCATTCTAATATGCGGATTTTATGCTCAAAAAACATAAATTATTATTTTCAATGTTGAAAACTGTTGTGTACCATTCCCCCCCCCAAAATTCTTTGATGAATAGAAAGTTCAAAAGAACAGCATTTATTTAAAATATATTCTTTTCTAGCATTATGAATGTCTTTACTGTAACTTTTGATCAATTTAACTCATCCTTGATGAATAAAAGTATTTTCTAATTTCTTTCCCCCAAAAATAAAAAAAATAAAATTCTTACTGACCCCAAACTTTTGAATGGTAGTGATTAATGTTACAAAAGCTCTCCATTTCAGATCAATTCTGTTCTTTTGAACTTTCTATTCATCAAAGAATTCTAAAATAAAAATGTAAAGAACTGTTTTCAACATGGATAATAATCAAATTTTTCTTGAGCATCATATTATAATAATTTCTGTAGGATCATGTGACACCGAAGACTGGAGTAATGATGCTGTAAATTCAGCTTTGATCACAGGAATAAATTACACTTCACTATATATATTATATTGTAATAATATTTCACAATATTACTGTTTTTTTTTTTCCTTTTTTTATCAAATAATTGCAGCCTTGGTGAGCAGAAGAGACTTCTTTTAAAAACATAAACAATCTTACCGATCTAAAACTTTCGTCTCAGATGCTGTGCAATTAGATCGGTCCACTTTTATATATTTTGCTTAATTGTGCAACTTGGTGTTTCCCTCCAGTGTCATTTTATGAGATATTCCAAAATGTTAAAAATGGGTGTATGGAAACATAGCTACTGTAATTTCACTCATAGTTCCCCTCCTGTTGTCATTTACAGGGTCTTTTGAGGCACTATGGCATTTAACTTCGGACAAGCGGGCACTGGGGGCTTTAGCTTTGGACCCCCTAAAACTACCGGCGGCAGCCCCGACGGGCTTCGGCCTGCAGACCAGTGCTCCTGCAGGGGGGGCTTCTCTTCGGGGCCAGCCAACCCCAGACTCAGACCTTAACCCAACCCCAGACTCAGACCTTTGGCCAAACCCAACCCCAGACTCAGACCTTTGGCCAAACCCAACCCCAGACTCAGACCTTTGGCCAACCTCAACCTCAGACTCAGACATTTGGCCAACCTCAACCTCAGACTCAGACCTTTGGCCAACCTCAACCTCAGACTCAGACCTTTGGCCAACCCCAGACTCAGACATTTGGCCAACCCCAGACCCAGACTCAGACCTTTGGAAACCCCCGCCGCAGTCTCAGATCGCTGGACTCCTCGCACAGCCCACGCAGAACAGTGGAAGCACACAAGGTGGATTCAGCTTCGGAGCCCAGACTCCGAGCAGCACATCTGGGGGAGGCTTTTCTTTTGGGTGAGACTTTATCTCAGGTGGTGTGTGTGTGTGTTTTGGGGTGGGGTGTCGGAACTATCCATTTAATAAAGTGATAAAAAGTTATTCTTTAGGAAAAAGGAAGTTCAGCTGTGTTCTGGAAATAAAAATCCTGTTAGTTTTCTCCAAAAGGAATTAATTTACCCTAAAACCATAAAAAATGTACTTACTGTGAGCTACAATGTTGTAAATCGATGGTAAATGATTTTGTTAAAGCCATTTGTTTGCATTATTTCAACTAAAAAAAATATTTCAAATTAACAAAAAAAATATTTGTTAAACAGCAGAATTCCTGTTGAAAAACTGCTTTTTATTTCTGCATTTTGAATTATATTTTTATTCTCAGTGCTTCCTTCCCTCACTAAGTGTCCATTTGTCTTTTTGAATGATTTCAAATACTTTTGTTTCAGATCAAAGTAATGATGTGATTCATCTTGGAGCTAGTTGGCTTGTTCGTGGCTTGTAATGCTTTAATGAAGACTTTAAAAAATCCCTAGGGGAAAAATTTGAGAAATTTTTCTGAAACCAAGGCCACTATAAAAGTGGGCAGTTTCACTCTATAATTAACCTGAATGTCATCTATGTAGCAACTTGACACGTTAGGATTTTTTGCTGTGTTCCTGCTTGATTTCAAAGTAAACTGGCTCTTTCCAAACCCTCAAAATGCATGGGATGCATATTCTTGTCCATCACAGCTGTTTTATGATGACTTTGGATGTGCCTCATCCAGTCAGATTTTTGAGTTGGAAATATGCATTATATAACTGAAAAATGAAACAATTTGAAACATGTCTGTTATATTTAAAGTAACTGATATGTAATATTTATATATTTATGTCTTTGCATCCAGCGGCTCCCTTCCTAAACTCAGCACACCTGCAGCAGCTCAACCTGCGACCACAGGCATGACTCTGGGGGCTTCACCTGCTGGGACGGGCTTCACTCTCGGAGGTCTGGCTCCACAGACTACAGCGGCCCAGCAGCCTATGGGGGATTCAGCTTTGGGACGCCCAAAGTTCAGGCGGCCTCAGTTGCCCCGACACAGCCCAGCCCTGCGCTCTCACTGGGGGTTCAGCCCACAGGTCATACAGAGTTACATATGTCTTGACACCCAGTTCACAATATCAGCTTTGTTTGGTATAGTCCATGGGCCAGATTTACTAAACAGGGCAAATCAGCGTGACGGCACAATCCTATAAAATGGTAGCCTCGCGAGACCATCCTGATCTCGCGAGCTTTCAAGGTTTCACTCGCAGATCAGTCTGGATACTTTCCGTTAAAGAAAATTTGGGAGCAGTTCACCAAACGAACGTCCAATCAGCGTTGGCTTTGAGGCGGGTTGAGGTGTGATGCAATCAAGCGGAAGCAACGCGATCTAGAAACATTTTCAGACAGCGGTAGTCCCTAATTCTTTTAGCCGCTCGCTAATGCTTTTTTCTCTTGCATCCTTCTTGTGAAATATGGACCAGGCAGCTGAAATGGTGCCTTTTATTCGCAAATTGTAGTTACATAAACGGCAAATATCCTTTGCCGACATGTTGCTTTGCTGAGCTAACGAGCCTTTACCTGCAGCAGCAAGTTAGTACGTCATGTGCTTCGTTCATCTGATTGGTTGATTTGGCCCGTCTATCACCAACATAGGCCAATCAGCTAACCAGTATTTTCGCCCCATACCAAAACTTCTTCAATCGTAAGAGTTTCCAGATGGATATGCGGAGCAAATCCATCTGGCGGAGTCAGGTTAATAAAATGGATGCGTTGATGGGAGTAAAGTTTTGCTCATGATCTACTGACGACACACAAATTAAAGAACAGACGTAACAGGATCATTTCTACAATGACCAACACAATCAAGACCAGCAAATATTAGCATTTTGACTTTAAAGGGGACCTATTCTGCAATATTCACTTTTATAAGGTGTTTAAACACTGTTTACAGTGGGTGTAAACAAACATCCTATAATGGTAAAAATCCATCCACTCCCCATAATGTAGATGCGGTGTCTGAACATACGCAGTTCCAGATGCCCCCCAGAAGCCCCGCCTATGACTGCTAACGATCTGCTCTGTTAGCATAGATCCCGCCCTGAGTGAGCCGCATATACTCCGCCATGTTTATATCCTCTCTATAGCACCTATTAATATAATGTCTGCACCACATAAACATTACGAATGTTGTTTTTGACTGTTCCAATTAACATCTACATCTGTAACTATGTATCGACATCTGTGCAACTGAGGACACCGTAGATGAATTTCATTGGACAGGAAATTTGCCAGAGGAACTAGGTTGTCATATGTTGTGTCAAAAGTTGGTTCTGAAAGATGAGTCGATTCCACCATCCGACTACGGTTCCCACACAAGCACCTGTACAACAATTTATAGATGATCATGACGGAACATCGTCATTCAATCAATAAAAACATCATCAATCAATATTATTATTAATATTGTGTGCACCTGCCCGGGGACTGCGGATGAAAATTAGCTTCGGCTAACTCTGGCATAAAACATCTTTTCGCAAGACTAATGTATTTTGTGCAAAAGAAAAAATTAGCTTCGACCGCTTCCATCTTGGGCCTAGCCGTGGGGGCAGCAGTCTAAGCAGAGACATTTGTCTCCCCAGACACTTCCTCCAGCTCTTCCGGGTGAACGCTCCCAGGCCAGCCAGGAGACTAAATCCCTCCAGCGTGTCCTAGGTCTTCCCAGTGGGACTCACTCGGAACACCTTTCCGGAAGGATGTCCAGGAGATGCCCGAGCCACCTCAGCAGGCCCCCCTCTCGATGTGGAGGAGCGCGACTCTACCTTGAGCTCCTCCAGAGTGACTGAGCTCCTCACCCTATATCTAAGGGCTTGCCCACCCACCCTGCGGAGAAGCTCATTTCGGCCACCTGTATCTGAATGTAGATTGACCGGTAAATGGGGAGCTTCGCCTTGCAGCAAAGGTGCTGTCCCTGTCCTCCCAATTAATGACGGAGATCCCCAGTCGGAGCACTTTCCAGCACCCTTCCCAGAGACTCAAAGAGGGCCAGGTACTCTGCACTGCCATTCGGCTCGTAGGCACACACAACAGTGAGAGACCCATCCTCGAACCCGAAGGTGCCGGGAAGCGACGCTCTCATTAACTGGAGTGAACTCCAACACTTGGTGGCTGAGCTGGGGGGTAAAAGCAAACCCACACCAGCCTGTCGACTCTCACCAGGGGCAACTCCAGAGTGGTAGAGAGTCCAGCCTCTCTCAAGGAGTGTGGTTCCAGAGCCCAAGCTGTACGTGGGAGGTGATCCCGACTATCTCTAGTTGGTACCTCTCAACCTCACGCACAATCTCAGGCTACTTCCCCACCAGCAAGGTGACATTCTACGTCCCTAAAGCTAGTTTCCGGTGTCCAGGGATTGGGTTGTCGAAGCCCCAGCCTTTGACTGCTGCATGATCCACTATGCACCGGACCCTTACGGTCCCTCTGGCAGGTGGTGAACCCACGTGAGGGTGGACCCCTGGTGATCCTTTGGGCTGAGCCCGACCGGGCCCCAAAGGGGGAGGCCCCTGCCATCATGTGCTCACATATGAGCCCCACCCTTGGTCCTGGCTCCAGGGTTGGACCCCGACTGCGCCATGCCGGGCAACGTCAAAGTCCTCGTTTTTACTTTCTAGCATAAAGGGTTTATAAACGGCTCTTAGTCTGACCCTTCACCTAGGACCTGTTTGGCTTGGGAGACCCAACCAGGGGCATATGACCCCAGAGATGGAAGTTGAAGATCACTTTGACGGGGGGCTAAACGTTCCCTTCAGACCCTTACAGTATGTTTGAGTCTGTCCTGCTTCCTCCCTGCCATTGGATCCAACTCACCACCTGGTGGTGATAAGTTGTCATCTCCATCCCTCTTTTCATCGAAGTGTCCAAGTCATACGGCCGGAGGTCGGATGGAACGAACCCAAAGCCGATCATAGATTTCCGAACAGCATAGCTCCTAGAATCTTTCAGGTACTCAAACCCATCCACCGCGGTAAGGTGGCAGTTCAAGGAGAGGGACGGAACATGCTAATCAAGAAGTTGAATAAAGTGAACTCTAGGGCAGTCAACTTTAGTCGTTTAGTCGACTAATCAGTCGATGCCGTCTTGGTCGAGTGACATTCTAATTGGTTGACCAGTCGCATTTTTTTTTTGCCAATAGAAATACATTTTCAATGGTTTACTCCTTGATATTTATTCCTTTATAAAGCAGTTATTTATTACTGTATTCTAAATATAATTAGCCTATGTTTTATCCCCAACTTTAAGGGTGTACTCACACTAGGCACGGTTGCCATGAACCGGGCCTGAGTACGATTGTCCCCCTCCCCACTCCCCCGCTGGCCTGCACTCACATAGGGTTTCAGCATTCGTGCCGGAGCACACTTACGTCATTATGGTGTGACGGTTTCGGGTTAAACAAGAAGAGCGCGCTTTCTGAACGGAACACAATGAAGTCCATCATTCTGTTTTCTTTGTGGATAATTTTGTGTCGTTTGGTCCACTGCCCTCTCACAGCCTGTTGTTAAACAGATGTGTCGCGAAAATTTTCACGAAATCGTGCTGCTTGTATGAGGAGGTTTGCACGTCACGCGTCCTGTTCCGTGCTCCAGCGCGGTTAGCGCTCACACTGCATGCGAACCGCGCCCGAGTCCAACTGAACCGTGCTCTGGCCCACCTCTTCCAAGCGGGCCAGGGCCGGCCAATCGAGCCGCGCCCGGGCACGGTTCGGAGCACTCGCACTAGTCAAACGAACCGCGCTTTGGTGGTCAAACGCACTCGGGCACGATTCGAACTGGCTAGTGTGAGTACACCCTAAATGCGACTCAGTTTAGCGCACACACAACACACTCGGGAACCGCACCTACTGGCTGCGCTGCTGCTCGCGCTCAGTAAGGGATGTACCGGTTTGCTGTATTCATTCAGTTCACGCTACTTTAGTCGACAGAATGTCCAAGAAATCTAAATATTTTGTCTGGCTACATTTTTGTGGAGGTAGGCGACGGTGGCGACCGTGTTGCTCCATTATGAGCGCGCACATCGCGTGCCTTTTTGAAATCGCACTTGAACGCGCAAAAGACGTGAGCAGCTCTTTTAACGGCTTTATCATACTGACTCAATAGATTGTTTTCTTAATAGGTTTTTATTTGTACACTTGACTCATTTGAAAGTAGTCTAAATAATGTAACAAAACGAAAATAAACTTATATGCTATCTTACAACACAGCCTAGATTTCAGATTGTTTTTTAGGCTATTTTGTCTGTTGTTTTAAAACGCCTAACAGATAAAATTACCCCAGTAAAACTTCAGACATTCTCCAGAGGCCTAAGATTTACATTTCATTATAATAGGTCTCCTTTAAACTAATTCCTTAACAAAAAGACATGCCCCGTCATATGCTTCCTCCAAACTACCTGTTTCAGTTGTGGGGTCTTGCATCATTTATATTTACATATAACCCCCCCAATGTAGTTTGTATCACTAACACACTGGTTCCTATGAAGGTATATACAATGATATATACAAATATGTTTATGTATATGTATTCATTTATTTATAGGTCTGACTCTTGGGTCTTCAACTGCCTCCACAGCCTCAACAACCGCAATTAACTTTGGAATTAAAACTTCAGGTATGTCGTGTCAGCGTGAATATTCAAATATTAGAAAAACTGGCAAAATAAAAAAATATATATGGTTGTACAACATGTTTGTTTTGTGTTCTTTTTCAGCCACCCCAGCTCCCACTAGCTCTGCTTCAACAAGTCAGTCCATGGCGGCTCCAATATCCTCTCTGTTTGCGAATCCTATAGCCTCAACACCAGCCACAGGATTCACATGTGAGTCTTGTCATGAAGAAACTTCTACTTCAGTCAAATTCCCAAGCCAAGATTTCACACTCACACACACGTTCAAGATGCGTTCGTGAATGCAGCTTAATAGATCTCCCGCAGTCCATGTCGTAGTGTAAAGATGAAGAAAATTCACTCACAGTTCTTGCATGGAAAACGTTCACATAATCTATAGGCTACTGAAAGCACATTTTGTTTGTTGCTTGTTATATGTTTCTATGCTCCTCTTTATTTTTTGCTACTTGCTTGTATGCTTTGAAGTTATATTCAGTTTAAAATTCTTAACATACAACTGTTTTAATAATTTTGTAGAAAATTTGTAATTTTTTTAAAAAAGTAGGCCTACTTAATTATATAAACTAATGAATTAATAAGGGGGGGGGAGTATATAAAGAATCGCTCTGGAATCAGATCGTGACTCCCCAGGAAAAACAAAAAAAAATTATATATATATATATTTCTTTTTTTTTACTTGTCCATTAACCACAAACAATTGGAAAAGTAATGTAAGTTCATTGGACAAGGCATGGGAGCTCTCTTGCTATCATTTTGGATTGCTCTATAGGAATCAGCATGAGATAACATGGTCTTCTCTGTGCTCTGTCAGTGGGCGCCTCGATGGCCTCTGTCGCTCCTGCTGATGACCTCAGCATCCATCGCTCCCACAAGCCTGTCCCTGAAGCCTCTGGGAGCGGCTCCTGCTGTAACCTCAGGTACCTTCACTCATGCTCATTAATGCACGCTCAACAAATAATTGAGGCCCAAGTACAACTCTGTTGTACTTTCCTCTGTTGTTTGTATTATTTGTGTGTGTGTGACTGTGTGTGTCTTTCATAGCTATTGCTAGCACTGGAGTTAGTACTGGCTTTTCTCTGGGGCTGAAGACTATAGCATCCACTGCACCAGCCACCACCACCTCGACCACCGTCCTCACAACCAGGTACAAAGCTTTTCACAAGTGTCATGTTTCCTTCTGTCAAGTTGCAGAGTGACGTTCTTGCGTTGTCTTCTCTCAGCACTGCTCCAGTGATGTCATATGCTCAGCTGGAGGCTTTGATTAATAAGTGGAGCTCAGAGCTGGAAGACCAAGAACGACACTTCCTCCAGCAGGCCACTCAGGTCAACGCCTGGGACCGCATGCTGGTGGAGAACGGAGAGAAGGTAGAGACATACACTGTTTTCTTACTGCATACACCATCTGTGCACTGGTACAATCACTGTTACAGCAACACCAAATGATTACATGAGCAATAAAGAGACCAGAGCCTCTCTCGCTCTCTCTTTCTCTGTTTTTTATATCATTGAAGCTATGAAAACCTTTTCACAATATTCTAATTTTGAATTTGGTGTTTTCATAAAGTATTAGCCATTATCATCAGAATTATAACAAATAAAGGCTTGAAATATCTCACTTTGCATGTAATGAGTCTATATAATATATTAGTTTCACCTTTTAGGTTGAATTATTGAAATAAATGAACTTTTGCACGAACTTTTTCACCTGTATATAGATATTTAACCCTTTAGGCGCCAGAGTTTTTTTCCTAAAACGTTTGATTTTGGCATCTTAATTTCAAAAGACTATATCTTAAAAGTGAAACAAGATAGATACTTTCTGTAAATAAGATAAATATTAAGGATGACCCGAAGTTTATGTAGGGATTACGTTTTTCCATCTTTGCATATTATGACGTCATACGGTGGCAGTAATCTTGGATTATTGAATTTTCATGAAAAGTCACATGTTTAAATGATAAAATACAGCTCTTCTTTTCCTCCAAAATGTCCATCACCTTCTGTATGCTATAAGACACATTACTGAATGCTCAGGTTTATAGTATGTAATAAACAAACTGTGTAAATCATCACTAATAAACAGAGCCGGATTAACGCAAAGGCAAACTAGGCACGTGCCTAGGGCCCGATTGCTGGGAGGGGCCCAGAATGAGGGGAAAAAAAATTTAAACGTGCAAAGGTCCCATCTCGTTCAGGCGGCGATAATTCACTCGCGTTTCGGAGTCGGGATAGACGGAATTGTCATTTGCATATAGGTCAGCACTGCATCATGAGTAACTACAGTTTACCCTTTGCACGTCTTATGTCTTACCAGTTTAAAAATTCACGCGATCTTGAACTATCCGGTAGTCTGAGAGATGTTTTTCTGCATACTGTACAAGCCGCCTCACTCGCTCGCAGGTAACAACAGTTATTTTCGTGGATTATATCGCTTTAATAATTAAAAACATGTGAAAATTATGTCAATTTCGGTCTTGGTGACTGGTGTGTAGTCGGTTATGTCTTTAAATAAGCATACATCGCACGTGACTATAAAATATTAGTGATTAGCACGAGCTCACAGTGACAGCAGACATGGTCTGTCATTAATTTGGTTGTCAAAACAACAAAACATAGCTTTCATTTTAAGGAATCAGGATTAATATCCTATGTAGGCCTATTTAATTTAGTTCTCAGGACTAAAACACTATGTTATTTTACATTTGATTACTTTATTTAGTCTCTGTAATAGGCTACTATTTCTGAATACTGGTGTCAGGCCATCAAAAACTTTTCTCTTTATAGGTATCTTTATTCTATTGCACTTTTGTGCTATACTTTTTTCAATTTAATTCAAAGATTGAAATCAAGCTTCCTTGTGTTGCGTAAAATCTTAAGAACAAAATTATCCCATTGTAAAATGAGTGAGCATACATTTTAGGAGATAAATGTAATAAAAAAAAAAAAAAAGAAAGTCTAGACTCCCCCTCAGATTGAAATTCAGGCCCGGCTGACAAACAGTTTATGACATTCTTCCAGAACTTCTGTATATCAGAACATCCCCATAGACAATGAATTACAGTTACTTTATAATTTGGGCATTTTGTACATATATCAGGAATATTGCAAGACATATGATTGAGTTTTTCAGGTGTTATATAACCCTTTGTCAACCATTTATACTGTAATAATTTAAGCTGCGTGTTTATAATTTGTTTTTGCGCCTATAAGTCCATTCAAATTCCTCTTTTTTTCTTGTCTTGAATGTCTTTCCTCCATGCATTTAATTTGTCTACAGCAGACTCTTTAGAGTTAGCCATTATTAAATTATAATAATTTGATAATTGGCCCTTTTCACCTCTTTTTCCAATTATTTCCTCTATTAATGACAGTTTGGGAATGTACATAATATCTGTAGACCTGGAAGACATAAAACTTTTAAGCTGTGAATATCTGAAAAAAAAATGTTTTTTTGAGGGAATCTGGTGTTTATCACACAATTCTTGAATGTAAGAAGTATTCCATTCATATAAAAGTCTTTAATAGTCTGAATACCTTTAGTTTTCCATAGTTTAAATCCTCAATCCTTATATTTATAATTATTTATTGTTAGACAGTTTCTAAATGGTCTTGATGAATGTGAATGGGGTCATGTTTGCCTTATTGCTCTTAACAGTTATAAATGTTGCAAGCTATTGCATTTTGCAGAAAATCTTAATTAAATGTGTTGATTAAATGTATACAGGTTTACATAGTTTACTGACACCTATTGGTTATTTACTGGTTCTACTGCCTTAACAGTGACACTCCCAATGGATAAGATGAGGCTAATTTAATAGCATTTAATATAGCCATGTAATGACATATAAATAATGAATATCAAAAAGTCTGATAGACTGTTTAATATATAACACATGACTTATTTTTGCATACAAACAACCAATTTGTAACCAAAGACTAGGCTATGTAAAAGTTACTTTTATCAGTAACTTTAGTAAGTTTCAGATTTCAATTCATAAATAACATTGATAGAGGGGGGCCCAAAAAATGCAGTCTGCCTAGTGTAGTCCGATTTCATTTAATCCGGCTCTGCTAATAAATGGTAGAACAAACCGTGTGCATGTAGTGGTTGGCCTTTTGCTGTGGAGATTTTCCATTTAATACATACAGTAGGCATCTGATTCCATGTATGGGGCATATGTTATTCATATGACACACAAACACAAGTAGACAAGACCGTTTAGTTCAAAGATCACTCAGCGACTGCAAGGCACTTATCATGAGTGAGATGATACGAGCAGCGCTCGCGCGGCCAGATCAGCCTCGCTCGCGCACCAAGTATGCACACTATTGCGACTGCCTTCACGTTGCCCCCTAACTGTACTATGAATACTTCGACCTCGTCTAACATACCCTGTAATAAATAGACAAAGTCTCCACCACAATACTGTCGCCGCGACCGCGGAGAGACTCTGATGAAATGGCTCACTCTCACACTATCTCTACTTTTGATCGCACTTATTCAATGTGCTCTAACTCGAACATTTTGTATAGAAACATGACGTTTTTTTGAGTCGGTGATGAAGTATGACATGTCTGCCATCCAGTGGAGGGGAGGTTGAACGAAATTTGACGCCCAATTTGTCAAAATCGGCCGTTTTATTCAGTGACGCATCTTGTCGAGTATACTCGACTGTGGCGCCTAGAGGGTTAAAACACACACACGCAATCAGAATTATTCAACTCCACAGAGATTGTAACAATTTACAAATGTTAGCTTTTCTAAAGATCCAATTTAAAAAAAAAAGCATTTATAACATATTAAGGTAGGGACACAGCAAACCGACGCTAAAGAACTCAAGACTCATGCTAAACTGAACAGCCAATCAGAGTTTTCTTTATCATCAATGGCCCAGAGAAAAACAAAAACAACAACGTCCGACTAGAACAAATGGTGCAGAAAATAACGTAAAAACTAAGCCGGCCGACGGTGAGGTACGCCCAAAAATTATAGTTGCAGATGTAACCAAGACAAAAGAGCTCTCACAGAAGCTACAGAGAAGATGTTTTATTACATCAAAAAGGCTATGGCTACATGAACATTGATGTTTGATCAGAGCAACTGAGAAAAACCCTTGATCTACTGATGACCTGATGAAAGTTTGGGAAAAACATTTCAGTGCAGATTATAAGAAAACACCCAACAAGCATCGACTTGATGCCCAGACACCTCAACGAATGCCACTCTTGAATGAGAGATTGTGATAGGCTGGCTTGAATATACGCCTAAAGGGAATTTAGATGTGACATTTATTAGCATTTATGGGAAGTTTGTTTTTCATCAAATAAATACAGCCTTGGTGAGCTTAAGAGACTTCTTTCAAAAACATTAAACAATCTTGATAAATCCAAGCTATTGACTGCCAGTGTATATGAACTGAATTCATCAGTGAGTTACAGGTGTTGGCTGTTTTCTTTAGCATGAAGGAAGTGACTGGGCTAGAGATACATGTTATCTTAACCAACTGTAAACCCAAACCTGTTGACTGACACTGCCTGAACAGGTTTCCAGTGACAAATCAGTCAATTTTCTTTTCCTTTTCTTTTAGATAACTTCATTACATAAAGATATGGAGAAAGTGAAACTGGACCAACGAAGGTAATGAATGTTTAACTTGGATTAAAAGGTTCTATGTATATTGAAAACTGCATATTGAAGTAATTCACCAAAGCTTGGTTTGGTGGTAGACGAGCATTAATAGGCAGGAGATAGTGTACCATCATCCAGTCCTCATCACACACACACACACAAAAACTAGCACAGCAAGAAATCAGATTCAGAATAAACTTGAATGCCAAGTATGTTTACACACACACAAGGAATTTGTTTTGGTGACTGGTTGAGCTTCCAGTGCAGAAAAAAGTACATACAGATATAGATAAAGGCAGTTTATCGACATCAATAACACACTTATAAAGAAGAGACAATACAATTAAATATAATACTATACAATACAGTAGTACAAAATATAGAAAATACACAAGACAGAATAATTTATGTATACCTTCTAGGGATGCTCCGATTGAATCGGCCGAGAATCGGTATCTGGCTGATCATAACAATTTTTGACTCGATCGGTACTCACTAACTTGGCCGATCTTACAAACCGATTCGCGATTTGATGACGTCAACGCGTGAGGACGTACGTGATACTTATATTGGAGAATGTTTAATTAAACCTTATTTGTTACATCAGACTTCTCCATGTTGGAGTTTAAATGTTTCATTTATTTATTCTCTTTAACATTGAACAATGTTTAATTAAACCTAATGAGTTGTATCAAACCACTTCAATTTGTTCTTTTAGGAGTTTAAATGTTGTTTGATTTTTTATTTATTTTATTTTGTCCTGCTCAGACTTGTATTGGATGATGTTTAAGTTACATCAGACTTCTCCATTTTAGGAGACTAAATGTTTATTTTGTCCTCCACAGTATTGGACAATGTTTAAATAAACCTTATGAGCTGCATTAAACTGTTCCATTTTGTTTATTTGTCTTTTATTAAGTCAATTAAGCATCGGAATCGGTATCGTTATTCGGCCGATCACCATGAACAGAAATCGGTACTCGATATCGGCTGCAAAAATCCTGATCGGAGCATCCCTAATACCTTCTATTTACAGATGTACAGTTATATGGAAACTTAAGTGTATGAATGTACAGAAGTACATAAAGTATATACAATTATAATTATTTTAGGGCTGATCGATTATGGTAAATCATAATTATGATACAGTTTTGGTCAGCACTGCAAATCACGATTATTTCACATGATTATTGGTGGGTGATATGATCAACGTCTTATTTTACGATATGAGTCAATTTAAATTTCAGTGAAGTTTCTCAATTATTCATACTTCAGCAAAAACTACTAGGTTAACTAATGCAAGTAAAAGGTCCTCACCCCTGAGCCTCGCAAGACATCCTGATCTCAGCGAGCTTTCAAGGTTTCAGCTCGCAGATCAGTCTGGATATTTTCCGTTAAAGAAAATTTGGGAGCAGTTCACCAAACGAACGTCCAATCAGCGTTGGCTTTGAGGCGGGTTGAGGTGTGACGCAATCAAGCGGAAGCAACGCGATCTAGAAACATTTTCAGACAGCGGTAGTCCTAATTCTTTTAGCCGCTCGCTAATGCTTTTTTCTCTTGCATCCTTCTTGTGAAATATGGACCGGGCAGCTGAAATGGTGCCTTTTATTCGCAAATTGTAGTTACATAAACGGCAAATATCCTTTGCCGACATGTTGCTTATTTGCTGAGCTAACGAGCCTTTACCTGCAGCAGCAAGTTCATACGTCATGTGCTTCGTTGATCTGATTGGTTGATTTGGCCCGTCTATCACCAACATAGGCCAATCAGCTAACCAGTATTTTCGCCCTTACCAAAACTACTTCAACGGAAGGTTTCCAGATGGATATGCGGAGCAAATCCATCTGGCGGAGTCACGGTTACCTCACCCCTACATAAGACGAGAAACAGTCGGCAATGCAATAAGAACAAATAAACTAAATACATACAAATAAATACAACAGAATGAAAATACAGATTAAATAAACAGTGTTTTAAGTTTTTCAGGAAGATGTACTAACAGTGGTGTTCAGATAGTAATAGTAATAGCCTGCAACAAAAATAGGATAATCAAATGTAAAAGAACACGTCATAGTCTTACTCTACACATTAAATATAGATTAATCCTTATTAAAGGTACTTAACCCTCAAACCATATTCACTTTATAGCCCTTAATCCTGTAATTGTGGACAAATGTGGGCACAGAGGACTCAGGTGTGATCCTAATTTTTTTTTATTATAAATTTTATATCACTGTCTTCGATTAAGTTTTGTCATTTTTATGGTGTTTTAATGTATTTTGGGGTATTTTTGAATTTATTTACTTAAAAAAGTACCACATTTTCTATGTAAATTATGCTTATTTTATGTTTTATTTATATTTTTAACTACATTAAAATATAATTCAAAAAGTTCTTGGAGCTAAAACCTAAAGATGAAGGGACTTTGCTGTCACCTGGTGTCTTATTTTGGCTTATTTTAGAATGTCTCTAAATTACAGTTTTCCCATTCATTTTTATAGGTGCCCAATTTTGACCCAAAATACAAGATTAAGTTCTTTTTTTCACCCACTTAACATTGTAGAATTGAGTCAAAAAAATTGTGTGTGTTCAGGAGGCAAACTTAGGAAAAGTAGCCAAGTCTTGTACCGTATTTTCCGCACTATAAGGCGCACTTAAAAGCCTTTAATTTTCTCAAAAAACGACAGTGCGCCTTATAATCCAGAGCGCCTTATATATGGATCAATTGGTTAACAACGCTCCACGTTATTAAATTCTCCTGCGAACTCGCGCTCTCTGTCCATCTTAAGGAGGTCACACACCGGACGAGACACCACATCTTTAAAATTCGAACACATTATTCTCTATGAGTGTACACACACCGGCAGCACCACGGTGCCCAGCAACAGCTCAGGACCATTTTCAAAATCCGGCTGCGCCACATACCGCCATTTACATAGTTTTATATAATTCTTTTTTTTTTGTCTCAAATCGTTTCCAATGGATCCTGACTTCGCCCTATGCTGCAATATATATTTAGTTTCGCATTCATTTATTGAAATCAGCTGCTTAAATGACAATTGCTGATGTTATTAGATTTTTCAGGTGAGATTCTCAATTCATTCAGTTAACGGATGCTCTGAGGTAAAGTTTTCAGACTGCAGACTCAGCAACGATTGTATTTAATTGTACAGTACAATCATAACACAGAACATTATCTTCATATCATAATGTCATTAAACATAACAATATTGCTGGCCATACACTGATGAGAAAGTGTGCGTCTGGTGTGCGAGAGGTCTACGTGGAGTTGTGAATGTAAGTTACGTGCCTGCCCCAGCGCGCTCATGCTTATTAAATAAACGCCTCACCTCCGGCACCGCGCACTCGTTACATTCCCTTTAGCACATCTAGTGGATGCATAATGCAAACCCAGTCAAACGTTTGACTGCAGTATCTTATGCGCCTTATAATCCGGTGCGCCCTATATATGAAAAATGTCCTAAAATAGGTCATTAATTGAAGGTGCGCCTTATAATCCGGTGCGCCTTATAGTGCGGAAAATACGGTACCTTTCAGATCAAGGAAAGTGTTTTTTAAAAATAAATCAAAACTATTTTTGCCCACATTTGTCCAGGAATACGGTTTTAGAGTTAAGTTTATCAGATCAGTCAGTGATTTTTCTGTCATTTATTGTTTATTTTTTTAGGCTGCTGTCACTTTAAGAGCTAGGCATAATGCACGGATCCAATATACTGTTACACTGTGCATTTACTTAAGACATAATTTTTTATTGAAAAGACTTTTTATTGTCAAACACGTCCCGCAGTTTAGCAACAGTAGACTGTATTTTACAACACTCTGATTTGGACGTAAAGTTTGGCTTTGGGAGGAACGAAAGTGCACCGCTGTGAAGGAATGTAGCAGCTCCACAAAATGACGCGAAACAGCACGCGCGCCAATACCCAACGAAGAAGACAAAGAACACAACACGCGAATATGGACGTCAGACAGAAACTAGTGCTGCAAACTGTTTGCGCGATGATTTGCACTGAGAAAAAACGCCAAAAAAGACTTACCCGATGACCTCAACTCATGCCTTGCTCTGATTGGCTGTAGCTCATGACATCACTGAGATCACTGAGTCGTGTCGAAACCTCTTGATATCTAGAATGCAGGATATTTTTCTGGGCTCCGGCGACGTGTCTGTGAGCGTCTTTGATGCGTTGTTGCTAGGGCTGGACGATTAACCGAAAATAATCGAAACCGAAATTCACGAGCCTATAACCGACGTGATTTTACCATGTCGGTTATTTTGGTTTTTGAATACTATAGTATATCCGCCCACTGTGTGTTAACGTACTTTCCCCTTAAACATAGTAGTCACGTCACTCCACCCCGTCCAGTCAGCGACATTGAAACAACATGAGCCCCTTTCACACAGCGCGTTGATCCCGGGAAATTGCCAGAACAAACACCTGTGTGAGCGCAAACACGGCCCGGATGGTGCACCAGGTTGGGACAGAGTAACAATTGCTGTGTTCAGTCCATGGTTCAGTCACGGAGCGCAGCGCTGTGTGAACAAAAGCCGTAATGTAATCAATGTCGCGTTGCAGCCTAATGATGCCGTTTAAAGCCGGGATCGTTCGCCAGCGTGAAACGGTACGTAATGCGCTAGTTTATTATCGAAATCAGAGAAAAACAAATGCGCAAGCGTGGTTTTCGAAAAGAAATCGCAACTCATAAGCAAACTATAGACGCTGCTGAGACATGTCAAGTGTCTTTGCGGGTAACTTGTGTGTGAACGCACTCTCTGATTCCTAGAATACTGAGTCAGACTCAGCAACAGGAGCTGCTTTTACCAAAGAAACACGCAAAAAAAGAGAGAGAGAGAGAGACAGACAAACGCCCAGCAACAAGTGCAAAGCAGCTCACGAGAACACAGACATTTACAGATGCCATACAATATGAAAAGGATTAGTTTTTTAGTTTTATACAAGTTATATTTTGCTTTTTAGATGGCAATATTTACAATAATTTATTGTATTTACAAAAATAACTATTTTCTACATTTTTTACTATTTTAAAATATTTAATAAGCATTAAAAGCTATCTGTGTGTTTCCTTATTTTAGAATCTCAAAGATTATGCACTAAAAAAAATACATAAATATTTACAGAATAAGCCTTGCCAGTGACATATGAGAAAGAAAAAAAAATCGTTCAATAATCGTAATCGAGGTGACTTGTTCGATTAATCGTGATTATGACTTTAGCCCAAATCGTTACAGCCCTAGTTGTTGCCTCTAACAGATTGGCGAGCGTGTTCATCGCCTACTAATCCCCGCGACTTGCACGCGATAACACCCTGACCTGTCGGCGAGCTCAACGATTTGCAAATCGAGCTTAAAGTCATGTAGTGTGAACTAGGCTTAAGTTGCATGAAACGAAACCTCACCAGACGGCATGCATATTGTCATTTGCCGTGTTTGATGTGAACTGTACGTTACTCATATTTGGGTGCTTGTACCACAGGCTGGATCAAGAGCTGGACTTCATCCTGTCCCAGCAGAAAGAGCTGGAGGATCTTCTCAGTCCGTTAGAGGAGTCTGTGAAAGAGCAAAGTGGAACCATTTTACATGCAGAATGCAGATGAAGAGCGAGAAAGAACGTAAGAACAAAAGCAGTCATGTTTCCTCTGCATGCACTGTGACGTCACTGACTGTTTGAATGATCTCTTTTATTCAGGTACAAGCTGGCAGAAAATGTGGATGCCCAACTCAAGAGAATGTCCCAAGATCTGAAAGAGATTATTGAACACCTCAACACATCCAGTGGACCTGGAAGACACCACCGACCCGGTACGCACAACATGATCCATTTTTGATACAGAAATGCTTTTTATGAATCGTCATGCCATTTGAGCAAAGAATGATTTGTGTGTGTGTGTTTCAGCTTCAGCAGATCTGCAAAATCCTGAATGCACATATGGACTCCCTACAGTGGGTAGAGCAAAACTCTGGTTAGTGTCTTTTTTTGGATTTAGAGCCTTTTTATGGAGTCTTTTAGGGTGTGTTCACACTTGGCATGATTGGTTGGATTAAAACAAACCCTGGTGTGATTGCTGTGTTAGTGCGGTTCATTTGAATGAGTGTGATCTGAAACCCTGGCGCCAGGGGCCTATACCATGAATTCGATTTTAGTGGCTAGCCAGCTATGTTTCAGTTTAATTTGTGCCAACCCTGGGTTTTAGGCATCATGAAAGTGGTTTGGCTTTTATCAGTGTTCATCGTCATAGTAACTTACACTTCACGGCTAACCTGGTTCCGGGGCAGGTTATGTTCCAAGTAAGAGGTTGCAAAACGAACTTGGACCAATCAGCTGTGAGCAAAGTGACATGTACTGACGTGATGAAGTCACTTCACCTGTTTCTACTTCAAATTAAAGGTTACTACACAGCAAATGATTTTAAAAGACAAAATCATGCCTTTTTTAAATAAATTTAACTGCTTTAGAAAGGATTTCTGTAATTATTATACCCTAAAACAATCCCACTTGTACGATTTCAGTTCATCAATTATTTTTACGCAGATTTTAAATGAATGCGTATATAAAGGTAATATAAATACGCTTTAGAATCAATAAATGAAGCTATGAAATGACTACATGTGAGCTTAAATGTTCAATTCTCTCTATACCTTGATCAACTGTATAAAGTAACTTCACAACTTTTAGTTGCACTGATATACAGTAAGGAGACCTTTTATTTTAGTTGTCCTCTTTCATAGACAGCTATTTTCTTCTTGCTGTGTAAATTTGTTTAAATTCTTAATATTTTAATACTCTCTGCGAGAAATTAATTTCAATGAGTTTTGAATGAGTTTCTCAGCATGTGATTGGCTGTTCGCTTCTGAGGTCACACCTCAAACTCAGGATCAAAGCCTGAGTTGACGGAGAAAGTTGATGATCACCATCATGGTACCAACAAAATCTGGTAGGATTGGTTTGGTTTTGTCGACTCGAAACTAATCCTGCAACTAATCCTGAGTTTGTTCAACTACCATCGTGGTACAGGCCCTGGATCTTACTCCACTTTCAAACAAAGTATTGCGGTTTGAATGAAATATGAACACAACAAGGACCAAAGACATGTAAACAAACCAAAAACAGGAAGATGTGGCCTTAAATAGCACTGAATGCTCAAGCAAACCTGTTTTTTCTTGTCATAATGGCCTATGTTGCCCAGTGAGAACCAACCATTTCTCCTCACAGTCAGATCTTCATTTGTGTGCAAAAATACCATCATATGTAGACTACACTCAATACAACGGCGCATTTTCCCCAGAACACAGCATTGTTTTGGATATGTAATAAAAGCCGACCAATCAGGTTGTGACGTTATCCCTATGCCTTTAGGTTTGGTGTTAAAATGCCAATGTGAACACTAAACGGACCAGGACAAAAATAAATACATTTATGGACTAAATGAACCAAGCAACAGACATAATACAAATATAGCCTGTCCATTATAAAATGTTACTTTGCATGTTTTAACGTGTACTTTTTCTGTGCAGTGTTACTCCAGAGGCGTGTGGAGGAGGTCTCGAAGGTGTGCGAAAGCCGCAGCAAGGAACAGGAGAAGAGCTTTCGTTTAAACTTCCAGTGAACATGCATAAAATATGATTTTCAATCAGATGTAAATGAATGTCATTGTTTTTGTTATTTGCTTCAAAATAAACTCATTTCTTCTACCTGATTCGCTCTTAATAAGTTTCTTTGTGTTCTTATTGATGCAATTTTTCTAAATGATCAATTTTCACACACATTAGTGATGAAGTCATTGCAATGGCAGACCAGTGTATTATTTTATTTTCAAAAATGTAAAATGAAGAATGTATCTGTAAAGCAGGGACTTTCTCTTCCTGGTTTACGCTTATGAGATAAAACCAGCCAATCAGCTGCATGGAGCTCCACCATAGCAACATGGATCCTGGCATTGTTTAATATCAAGCAATCCAAGTCTGCGTCTAGGGGAAAAATAAATTCAAAATATAAAAAGCATTATTTTAAATGAGGTCGCAGGGTTATAGAAGGGGACAAAATGACCACCGACGTCTGCAGGTATGTCTGCACATGCACAAACACACACGCATGTGCTGGGGAACACAGACTCCTCCACATGCGTGCAGTCTGTATGTTGCATGAACTCAGAGTCTGTGTGAAGTGCAGAGTCTGCATTGCGATGCTTGCATAACAAAATGCAACTGCACGGATGCTAAGCATATTGGGGTCATAACATCATGTGAAACAAAATGCATGCCGTGATTTCCGCACATTAATTATTATAGCACGCGCCGGTAACGGCAAGCATGTGTCTGTCCAGAATGCATCATAGAACTCATGCCCTAGTTTCCCCTTTCATGCTGCACTTTATTTGCATTACATTATATATTATATCTCTGTGCATTTTAAAAATGCATTCAGCGAGCACGCAAAGAGGTCGCGGACTGTCGTGTCAAAAGTGAACTGCATGTGACCACTCGCGTCCAGTGCGTTCCCCAGAGCGCGCGCGCAGATCAGAGGAGTCTCGCGTGCGCCATTTTAGCGCGTCTCGAACCATCCGGCAAGATGGCGCTCTCGCTTTGTCTGTCCTGATCGGCGTAAAACACAATTTACTTTTACCACACACGTGAAAATTGGACCGGATCGAATGAAAAAACAGCTTTCCTCGCGGGGCCAAAACAGTGACATCTGAAGATCTGCGCGTGTGAGGAGCATTGAGATCTTCAGGTAGGTGTAGGGATGTAGCCGGGTAATATGCGCGTGCATTTGTGCACTCTACATCTATGCATAAGTGTTGTGAATAGTCAAGGGGCGTCATAATGATGTTTAATGATGAATGCAATCCTAATGTAGTGCCTTGCTTTATGTTTTACAAGTAGTTTTCATTATTCACCCTATTGTGTAGATATATCTGCATTGGTCGTGCAAAAACTAGGCCGTTCTCCACCAAATTCTCAGTACTTCATTAAAATGGCATGTTTTGGCGTCGATTTAGGGATGTGTGTATTACTTTTGTGTCTCTCTATTGTGTTTTTTTGTACATCAGCTCGTGTATTGAAAATTAGTCAGTGGATAACAGTCAGTGTCAAACAAGTAGCCAAAACATCATGAACAGTCATCTGTAGCGAGACGATTTTTTTTTTATTTTTTTTATTTTTTTTACACCACTCTCTCGTCTTATTCATGTATTTGGTTTAGTGGCATGTTTCTTACTCTTAATGTGAGCACGAGCTGATCGGTTTGTTTATGTTCGCTGTTATCAGTGCGTGTCTTCCGTCCTGTTACCGGCTGTTGCGTTTCGCGCTAATAGGAGACGGGCTACAGCGATGACGCCACCTGCCAATCAACAGAACCCGCTAAAAACTCTCCTCAGATTAATAACGGCTTTCATTTTCGGTCATTGTTAGTGTTTAACTTTCATTTCAGCTATTTATCTTTATTTAGACCTAAATTGCCCTTTTTTGTGTCCTATAAAGTCACTTTTGTTTGCTGTTTAACGCTACCGAGGCTTTAGCATGATTTTCTTTTTCATAAATCAATGGACAGTGTGAATTATACTTCCTGTATCATTTTGTTATTGTTTTATTGATAGTTATCTTTATTAAATGCACTGTGGTTTCTTCCACTATATCTTAGGCAGTATTATCATCCACTGATGTCCTTTTTTGTGTTATAAAATGCTCTTCCTAAACTGAAATTCCTTATTCAATTCAGTCTGTGGTATTATTATTTGTAAATGTGACCTATTGTCTTTAAATGTCTTTGTTTCTTGATCCATACTTTATCTTGTGTTTCTTTCAGGTCCAGTAAGCTGAATACATTGGTGACTAAACTTCATGAGTTCTTGGGTAATTCTCCGGACGACAAAAGCATCGGTTCTCAAGACATTTCCAATGGTGAGGAATGGATAAATGATGGGAAGTCGTCTCCAAAAGAGCCGATTCACAGACTCTTGAATTGTAGAGATAGACTAATATAGATTTTTTTTTTTTAAATTACCAAAATCGATTATTTGGATTTTTATGTGCCTGACAACCGATATAGCCCACAGAACCGTATGCGGTTAATTTACCACAACTCTAATTTTTGTAATTTTGATGCATACAAAACATGGGACTTGCATATTTTGTTAGGGAACTGGGACTGAGAGTGTCCTGTTTGTTTTATTATTTAACAAAAGCACAACGTTTTGTTGTTGTGAGTTTAACAAAAATAAAAGTAGACCCTTTATAGTTTGCATTACTCTTATCTGCATGACCAAAAATGTAAAAAATTGTTTATTTTAAGTTGAAGTAAGTGATCATGTCATGCGGTATAAGTGCGCTCCACACAAACACTTGAATTTGAGGCTAATAATAGGTTAAATGTATCTATGACGCCGAGTTTTACCACTGCAAGCACCACTAACATTGTCTTCAGGAAATGTACATTTTTATTAAATATTATCCAAAACATAAGAGCAAATAGACTTGTAATGTTGCTGCTCACACACTTTTACGTTTATCCTGCATTGAGATTATTTTAGGAACACCAGTCATAGTAACTTTAGTTTGTTTTATTAAAGTTTATAACCATAAATCATTAAAAAAAAATCACAACAAGCATAAACACATAAATTTTTTGGATTTATTATTTATAGTAACTTTAACTCTCCTCTCCTTTTAGCCTAGAGATGACCAAGGCCGTTTAGCATCATAATTTAGCAGTATAAAAGCTGAATTTGTTAAAACACATTACCTTCTTCTTTCTCATTTATTTAATTGTGACATAATATTCGACCGGCTGGTTCTTGTGACTTTTGCCGCTGTAAAATTCGGTATCTGGAACAGCTAGGTAACGATGTTGATAGGCTTATGATTTCAAGAATAAAATGAATTTGTCTAATTTGGACCGTCACACTAAAACTGCATTGTCTTAATAAGGGGAATTTAAGGCTTTGTGTTGGGGGGGGAAAGTTTAGTGTGTAAAACTACAATCTTGTATTATTCCTGAGCCTGTTTTGGTGTGAAGTAAATGGTGTGGTGGGAGAGCCGACTGAATATTTCCCAATAATTGTTGGCATTTAATTTCCAATTGTATTTGAAAAATATATAGATGTATTGTAACTTTTGCTTTTCTCATATTTCAGGTAAAATGGCATCCAGTGACTTAAACATCCCTGATGAGAAAATGAATGAGGTGCGTGTCTACAGAGCCTGTTTTTTTCTCTGCATATTATTGTAACACTCTGTCCTATTGTGGCAAGTTACATGTGTTAAAGAATTAAGGCATTAAGAAACAGGCTTTTGTGAAAAAAAAAGCTTTTCCCATCATTCTCTGCATAGATAAAGCATCCATTATACAACTAATGCACATCAGTTTGTTGGCCTGGGGCTTCCTGTCTTTCTTTGTGTATGTTAAATTGAAATCCAGCACTTACATTTTATTCCAACAATGTTAAGTCCAAAATCTCCTGAACGCCCATCACACCATTGTAATGATTTCTGCATTGGTGTTAAATATACAGGTATTAAGATTTCCCTGTGGGCATTGTGGTTAGGACCCTTTTATGCAACACTAATATATGAGGCTATATGAGACACAGTTTACTCAAATATTATTTCTGTGACCTGCAAATCTGTGTAAAAAATGCTTTTCTTAAGAATTTTTAGATATCTTAACTGGAAACAAGACAAAAATACTAAGCAAAATGACTTGCCGATGGGGCAAGAAAAATAATCTTGTTTCTGTTTGAAAATTAAGATTATTTTTCGTACCCCATTGTCAGCTTTTTTTAAGCAACAACTCGCTTAATTTTGATTGATTTCCCCAGAAAACAAGACATGGCAATTTGTCTCTAGTAAATGCATCTTAATTAAAGATTTTTTTGGTAGTTGGACTGGAAACAAGACAAAAATACTAAGTAAGAAAAGCATGTTTTGCTGTGTGGAGAGTTGAATTAGTGACATGTGGATTTAAAATCTGAAAATGAAATTTTCTTTTCCTTTTTCCAGCCCGGTTGCTCCTCCGAAATGACCAAACCCTCATCTTCACGCTCAAAGAGGTGAGTCGGGTTGCACTCATTGTTTTGGCTCTGGCTCTTATCTTGTGAAATAGCTGGACTGAACTGATACCGTCTATGTTGTCTTATGCTGGGTTCAGTTCAAAACCAGATGTGGGATATTCCCCAGGGAATTTGGTCATCTGATTTTAAGGCCATTAAATGTCACATGTGTGCATTACATTTTTGAGATGAGGTCTTACATTTGATGGAAAAATATAGCCCTTTAGGCTAAAATCAACATTGTTACTTAGTCTTGTTTCCTAGGCTTGCTGTAGTCTGTGTTACCGGTGTTTACAGCGTTGCAGGAGTCAGATTCACGGTTCATTTACGAGGCTAAAGTAATGAGAGATGTCTGACATTGACAAATATCTCCATTTACTTGGATGTACGCGTGAATTCTGAAGGTGAAAGTGAAAAACAAACCCACATTCAAGAGCGATTTCCTGCGTACTGAACTTTCTATTCATCAAAGAATCCTGAAAAATAAAATGCATCACAGTTTCCACAAAAATACAAACATTGGTAATAATCAGAAATGTTTCATGAGCAGCAAATCCGCATATAAGAATGATTTCTGGAGAATCATGTGACCACAGAAATATATATTCACATAGAAAACAATGGTTTTACATTGTAATAATATTTCGCTCTTGCTGCAGGGTCACAATTAACACACTACCTATGGCGCATGCATCTGGTAAAATAGTTTTAAATGAGTAAATAAATACATTACTAATAAATGTTTAATTACCAAACTGAATTTACATACTCTAAAAAATATACACTACCGGTCAAAAGTTTAAGATCGGTAAGATTTTTTATGTTTTTAAAAGAAGTCTCTTCTGCTCACCAAGGCTGCAATTTTTTGATAAAGAAATACACAAAAAACACAGTAATATTGTGAAATATTATGACAATTTAAAATGACTTTTTTTATGTTCATATATATTAAAATGTAATTTATTCCTCTGAGAAAAGCTGAATTTTCAGCATTATCTTCAGTGTCACATGATCCTTCACAAATCACTCTAATATGATGATTTTATGCTCCATAAACATGTATGATTATTATCCATGTTGAAAACAGTTTTTTACAGTTTTATTTCAGGATTCGTTGATGAATAGAAAGTTTAAAGAACAGCATTTGTTTAATTAGTATCTTTTCTAACATTATAAATGTCTTTACTGTAACTTTTGATCAATGTAACTCATCCTTGATGAATAGAAGTATTGATTTCTTATTTATTTCCCCCAAAAATAAAATACAAATTCTTACTGACCCCAAACTTTTTAAAGGGTAGTGTTTAATGTAACAAAAGCTTTCCATTTCAGATAAATGCTGTTCTTTTGAACTTTCTATTCATCAAAGAATCCTGAAATAAAAATGTAGAAAACTGTTTTCAACATGGATAATAATCAAACATGTTTTTGGAGCATAAAATCATCATATTAGAGTGATTTGTGAAGGATCATGTGACACTGAAGACTGGAGTAATGATGCTGAAAATTCAGCTTTTTTTCAAAGGAATAAATTACATTTTAATATACATTAACATAAAAAAGTCATTTTAAATTGTCATAATATTTCACAATATTACTGTGTTTTTTGTGTATTTTTTATCAAAAAATTGCAGCCTTGGTGAGCAGAAGAGACTTCTTTTAAAAACATAAAAAATCTTACCGACCCTAAAATTTTGACTGGTAGTGCGTGTGTGTATATATATATATATATATATATATATATATATTAGCATTTTCTCCAATTGCTACAAGGATTAAACCGTCTGAATATGTTTTTTTAAATTACATAATTACATTTGCGAAATAACATAAAAATCTTATTCCAAATGATAATAAAAATTAAGTACTTGTGTATATAAACCATCAGTTGCACAAAAACTGTCAATCTAGGACATGAATCTATCATGAAAAACACTCTGCAGTGGTCTCACCACATGATATTTAAACATTTTGTAATTTTAATTCAGAGACAGAATTGGCCACCTAAACAAAAGCTAGCTTCCCACAAAAGGTCACTTAAATTTTAAAATAAAACTATATATTTTATAGAAATAACTTCCTCATCTTTTTTTTTTGAGGTCATATCACAATATCCAAATGTAACTACACACTAGCCGTTAAAGATTTTTTTTTTTTTAGCAAGGGTTACAAACTTGCTGTGTCCGTGGGTCCTTGGCGAATTGGTGGTAGGTTATATGATGCAAGTTCCTGTCTTTGAATGGATCTCAACATAAATTGCCCAAATGGTATCAACACATGGTATTTCATAAAATTGACCTCACCGGGCAAAGTTTGTTTGCATATTATTATAGAAATATAAGTATAAATGCTTTGCAATTTTGTACATGATTTCAAAGCATTTTGGAAATCATGCCAAATAGTGTAGAAAATACATTTAGAGTCATTTTAAAGGACGTTTCCAAAACAGCAGTAATGGCCGGATGGTCGCACCACATGATATTTTGACACTATAAATGACAGAAAATGTAAAAGTAATTAATGATTTTCAAAAAGTTAAAGTGAGTACATAGATGGGAGAGGTACTATACAGTATAGGATATCTTTTCATGCATTTAAACCCGTTTTAAAGCCTTAAAATTTGATTTAAAAAAATGTGCTGCACTGTTATTTACATGATTACATGTAAATAAAAGGTAATAAAGTAAGCTTTTGTTGCTTTCGCAAGATTATTGGTATTATTAATGATAGTAGAGAAATGTATATTCAGTTTTACACATCTGTCTCTGGCAGACAGTTTTGAAATAGACTTCATCACAGTATGAACTTGGCCTCATTTCTGCATTATGCACTTAATTTCTTGCATCTTTCATAATTGTGTGGGACTAGGGGTTGCCAGACTAGTCGCTGATCATACACTTTTATGTTTCAAAAATAAAATAATAAATAAATGCATACTCAGAGTGCGCTCCACATGATATGTTTGATTAAACCATTTGGGTGCTCAATTTATCAGGTGAAAATACATTTTACACAGCTTATTGTGCAGGTAAAGTTAATCGCCGCTTTAAACCAATGCACTGCTGAATTGTCAACGCACACACACATGTACACACAGTTTGGCACATGAGTGAAGATCGCACACGCAAGCATTCAGTAGCGCAGAAATGTATTGTCAACACTGTTCTGTGATTTTCAATAAAGTAGCTTAGAAACTTGAAAAGTTCTAGAATATTTCTTAGTAACTAAAACCCACAGCTTCACTATCAGTTAAGAGTTAAGAGAATTAATTCACACACACAGTCGGAGCTCGCTCACTGATGCATATAAATATCATCTTTATTGTGCTACTTTATCTATATCTGATTTTTGTGAGAAATGTAATGACCCAAAGACAAAAGTACTGATAAGAATGAGCTGTTATGTATGAGTAATTAGGGTTGGGTATCGAGTTCGAATACTTTCTAGGTACCAAGCTTGAATTGCCTCGAATACTACCGAGTATATCGAGTATATGTTTTTCGATACCTAACGGGTTAATCTCGTCAACGTCAGTGAAACAAAAAGCATGCAGCATGATTGGCTGTGGCGGAAAAACACTAATGTTTGTTTAGCGCGGTTGCCCAGAGAGACGTGGCTCGTCACACGTGAGGCTGTAGTGTGTGTGTGTGTAAAATACGATAAATCTTGACTAATCCTTATTACAGGGTTCCCACGGGTCCTTGAAATCCTTGAAAGTTTGTGAATCTGATTTTTTTGTTTTCAAGGCCCTGGAAAGTTCTTGAAAATAAACATGTATAGATACAGGTCCTTGAAAGTGCTTGAATTTATTTTGTTCAAGAAATTTCTGGAAAAAAAATCTATATTATTCTCCCCAATCCGCTAATGCGTTATTTCGCCAATCTTCGTGTCCTATGCACACTAGCTTGCTTGATTTACATTAGGTACACGCATTTACGTTCAGTCAAGTCGCATATTAGACATTCTCTGGTCAAGTGTTTCCGCGTAAGGCACTTTGTTTTGTACGTTGCCATGACGCATTTTTATTTTATATAATATTTATTTTATTATTATCATTTTTTATAGGATTAGGATGTACCAAATATTCTTCTGTTTTATGCAAAACCAGGGTTTCGCGGGCTCTTAAAAGTCTTAAAAAGTCTAAAATTCTGAACTTTAAATTTAAGGCCTTAAAAAGTCTTAAAAACGGCCAGATTTTCATCCGAGGTCTTAAATTTAATTTAGTCAGGTCTTAAAAAGATTTTACCCTTGTTCATTTGCCAAAACTCTGGCCGCTGAAAGTTATTACAAAGTAGCAAAAAAGTATTGGGTTCGTGAGATTACAAAGCGGAGCTCCAGTGCAGGGGTTCAAACCGTCAAACACGCCGCTCGCGCGCGCAAGCATTAGCTTGTGGCTTGATACGAGGTAGCCTCGCCAAGAGGCTATTTACACACCGGGTTTGCGCGCTCAAGTACATTCAAATATAGGTGCGTGACATCCGCAGTGACAATCTGAAAAAATCTCACCATTTCAGATTCAGAATGCCGCAATCGAACCTAAAAACCAACCAATCAGCCCCTTCCGTAACAACATCTGAAAGCTCAGTGCAACATGAAGATCGCGGTGCACCCAAACACTACCGGTGTTTTTCTCTCTCCTCCGTGAATAAATCTTGTAGCAGATCTAACGTTTCAGCAAACTTTTCTCAGTGGTGAAAATCCATTCTGGCTACCTAAAGCGCCTTTGTCGTTGTGGAGACGCGCAGTGCATGGTTGCATAGCAATGAGAGACGCAACAGGAAAATCGGCCCAAATTTTACTATTAATAATAAACGATAAGGGGATGTGGAATGTCATTAATGTCTCATTTTTTTGACTCCAGCTTTTGTAAAAGTTTATTAAAGACTTTATTTTAACTAGATAACCTGTTGCAAGACACTTCTCTTTAAAACTCTGGCCATCATTTTTAATGGTATTTTAATGTTTATGTAAACAAAAAGTGCATATTAATGCTAATTTTATTTGCTGAGTTTTGACATACATTTCGCAAAATTGATTTCAGAATTATCATGAAAATAAATGTTCATGCCATTTAATCTCTAGGTACGATCAACTAAAATCAACTATAATTGTGTTTTTACAGTATAAAATGCAAAGTGCAAATTTCTAATACTTTCTGTAAATGTTATTTTTCTCTGACGCTCTTTCACACACACACAAACACACACACAAAATTTCCGAATATTTTTTTATTTGAAATTTTGGTAATGCGCCAGCGTAGGTCTTAAATTTCAATGTTTATAGTCTTAAAATGTCTTAAAAAGGTCTTAAATTTGACTTACTGAAACCTGCAGAAACCCTGAAAACATAAATATGAAGAAAAAAAACCCTTTTTGCCTAGTTGTTTGACAGATGAAAACTAACAAGGTATCTTACATACACTATTTAACATTGCTCTCACTTGAATGGGCTATATGCACGCATAAATTCGCATTTGACGCAAGGATGCTCGTCCATTTCCTGTTGTGTAGATTAAAGCAGAGGAAAACCGAGGAAAACGGGATTATAGCAGAGTCTTCAAAATATACTGTCCTCCCGTCTTTGAAATGAAACGTACATGCGTTTAGATGTAATTTTATATATAGTTATGTTTATTTAATATAATTTTAAAAAGAAGCATAAACACAAACGAGGGGTGTCTGTTTTATCTGTTTTTGTGTCTAACGTTTCTTTAGTATAACTATAGAGTATAAAATTCAGTATAAATTCTCGGTATTGCATTGGACTTGGCATTGCATAGAGCCCGTTGTCCCCATATTAAGTCCTTGAATTTGAGGGTATTGGACCTGGAAAGTCCTTGAAAGGTCCTTGAATTTTATGTTAACCAAGGTGTGGGAACCCTGTTATTAAATCTACAGTTTAGTCATTCAGGAGCAGCGAGTGATTATATCTGTGTCTGTTGTTTGATTAACATGACAGACTGCAGCAGGGTTATTAGGCTGCTGTCACTTTAAGAGCTTCACAGATCCAATATACTGATACACACACGCTCTTTCTCAATGTTTACATTCACTTAAGACATAACCAGCTGTGTTTACAAGGATTTTTACCAAACCGGCATTTTAACATATTTGTATGTTGGCTGTTTGATCGTTTAGGTGAGTATTTGACACCCGTAGTTTGTTTAGCCTAGGGAACAGTGTCTCTTTCGTGGCTTAAAGCGCTTTTAATAACACTGTTTAATATTAAGTACGTCCTGCAGTTTAGCAACAGTAGACTGCATTTTACAACACTCACTGATTTGGATGCCAAGTTTGGACTTAACGAAAACTGTGAAATCATTTTACATAGATTATTTTGTTTTCATAATCGTTGAAGCCGAAAGTTGAAAAATCAATTACGAAGTAATCGCACAGCTCTAAACATTGGTGTTGTATTCCTCTGTACCAACTACTGTTGTTGCTTGCACATTACCTTTTATAACAATTAAGATATTACAATGCTTCTGTAGTTTGACACATTTTATGGCCATGCTCTTTAAATTGCATATCAAGTGGGAATTGTGTGTCTTTGAGAGGAATGTTAGGAAAGTGGGAGGGAAAAGGATATATATTGATGCTGTTTATCAGAACAAACCTGTTGACCTTTCCCCTTTTTTTAAATTGAAGAAAACCTTCATTTGTGACCAAGCACACTGCTGAAGATGAACCCGAATGTGCAAATGAGAGTGGAGGTGAACACTACACAGATGACAGCATGCAGAGCGGCCTGGATATTAACAAGTTACCACAAGGTAGGTCCTCTGTTAAGATAATCGAGTGTCTTCTGAAGCGTGTAGTTGAAGAGCCACACTGAACCTCCTGGCTTCTCGTCTCTCAGGCACAGTGGTGGTGAAGCCGGAGCCGGTTGCTAATGAAGCTAAAGATGAATTCAGAGGTCCGGAGTTCGTTAACCGAGGAAGTAAAGTGAAAGAGGACGGACCACGGAACGTTTCGGGTGAGTGAGCTCATGTCTGCTGAAATGAATTTTCAGAAATCAGTTATTTGCCATTTATTTGTTATGTAACACCTATTGCAGATATTCGAATAACGTGAATGTAATAGTCGTAAGAAAGATTCCCTTGAATCTTAAGTGTGAAAACTCATTTTGTAGTGTAACCTGTTTGGCCACAAAATGGGTGGATTTTGAAAATTGTTATGTTTTGTGATCATGACACCTTGATACCTTCACCTCTGGAATTTATTGCATTGCCTTTCTATTTTTGCAAAATTTCACTTATTTGGATGGCTATATGTGCTTTGGTGTTCGTTATACCGTTTATGTTGCAAAACCATCAACTTGGAGTCAAGTTCATCATTGATTATTATTCGCACAAAAATATTTCTCAGAACATCTGCTATTTAGCACATTTCAAAGTGGAAATATCATGTGTCCATCACTCCTTGCTGTAGTTAAAACATTAAAACGCAGCATTCACAAGTGTTCAAGTGCAGCACATTCACTACAAATCTTTTATTTAAATTAATTTAAAAAATGTTGTGACTTATGGATAATGATTGAAATTTCAGTGCTTAACTCCATTAATGAGAGTGGCATATTTAATCTAAATGTGCATATCAGATGTAAAACAGAAGTTAAATCATTTTTTACTTCATTACTTCGCTCACTCAAGTAAAAGAAGGTCTAGGTTTATTTTTTTTTACAAATCCTGATATGTGAGTGGAAAATTGCGTATGCACATTTATATGCTTTTTTTTTTTGCACATACGCAACTTTATACATGAGGCCCCAGGTTCTGAATTATATCTAATCTTAGGGTGTTTTCACACTTGAGTCCTCTTTAAAAGAGTGTGCCAAGTGAGAAACACCCTAAAGACACCCAATTAAAGCGACCTGATCATCAGTAGTGAACTTATAGTGACTAACTAACAGATGCCCACAAAATGTGCAGTGTTGGGGCTGCTCTAGGACCAGGATTGAGAAAGACTGCTAGAATATTAAAGAGTCTAAGGCAGCATTGCAGTATTACTGTTTTATTATCTTCATTTATTTTTTAATCTCTGACAGACGAGAAGCTCCAGGAGATATTTAATTGCACAGCATGTGGACAACAAGTCAATCATTTTCAGAGGGATTCCATCTTTCAACATCCTGCACTGCATGTTCTTATCTGCAAGGTAGAAGCCAGATTCACTTGTCACAGCCAATCATGCACTTAAATCTCTGTCATTAACATGCATGCCTTTTTCCTACAGTCATGTTTCAAATATTATATGAGTGATGATATCAGCAAGGATGATGAAGGGATGGATGAACAATGCAGGTTGGTGCATAACATTTATTTTTTATATAACATTATAGCTGGGAAGATGGCAACATATTAGTAGTCAATACCAATATTTGTGTAATTTCATGTTTACCAGAGCAAAAACTTATCCTAATAAATGCACTGCTCAATTAACAAAAAAAGTTAAATTAAAGGAAAACAGTATTTAATGATTGGATGTATTTTATTTTCAGGTGGTGTGCAGAGGGTGGCAATCTGATTTGCTGTGACTACTGCAGCAATGCCTTCTGCAAGAAATGCATTTTGCGCAACCTTGGACGAAAAGAGCTGTCTGAAATCATGAATGAAGAAAGCAAATGGCACTGCTTTGTGTGCTGCCCAGAGCCACTGAAAGACTATGTTAAAACCTGTGAAAAAGTTTTGCTCAGTTTGGAATCTCGTTATAAAAAGCCCAGGGAGAAAGTGACAAGACAAAGCGTGAAGACCGAAAACACAAGCATACCAAACGAGAAAAACGCAGTTAACGGACAGGATTATGCTTCAGACGGAACGGGAACCGTGAACCTTTTCCTGTAAAACGTTGAAGGTTCCCAAAGAGCTAGTCAAAAAGACCAAAAAACTAATCGAGACCACGAACGGTTTGAACTCGTACCTTTGTGCAATTCCTCCAGCACACATCAAATGGCCCTGATGTTAAGGCGGTAACTTACAGACACTTAAAGGCCTTCAAATCAGTTTTGGCTGATCTGAAAAAGGCTCATGCAGCTCTTGAGGACTCGCTTGAAAAAGAATTTGAAGAGAAAGGCCTCAAGTTTCAGAATGGAGAGGAGCAAAGACCAGCAGACAGTCAAAGTGCAGGTAAAACGGTTGTTAACTCGCACCATGCTGACCCCACAACTGTCAGTGATGATGGTTTGGATTGCCCTACTAAGGACTATAATCCTGTTGTTGAAGAGGACAACCAACAGGACAGTAACTCGGCTGATGTTGAGATGGACAGCCTTCCACTCTCGCCAGAAGAAGCTCAGGAATGGTCTGAAGAAGGAGACCGCCCTGAAGAAAGAGACCAGTCTGGAGAAAGAGGCCGGTCTGGAGAAGAGCCAGTTGAAGAAGGAAGGGTCTGAAGAAAAAGGTCGGTCTGGAAAAGAGGCCGGTCTGGAAAAAGAGGCCGGTCTGGAGAAAGAGAAGGGTCTGGAGAAAGAGAAGGGTCTGAAGAAAGAGAAGGGTCTGAAGAAAAAGGCCGGTCTGGAAAAAGAGGTCGGTCTGGAAAAAGAAGCCGGTCTGAAGGAAAGAGAAGGGTCTGAAGAAAGAGAAGGGTCTGAAGAAGAAGGCCGGTCTGGAAAAAGAGGCCTGTCTGGAAAAAGAGGCCGGTCTAGAAAAATAGGCCGGTCTGAAGAAAGAGAAGGGTCTGGAGAAAGAGAAGGGTCTGGAGAGAAGGAGAAGGGTCTGAAGAAAGAGAAGGGTCTGAAGAAAAAGGCCGGTCTGGAAGAAAGAGGCCGGTCTGGAAAAAGAGGCCGTTCTGAAGAAAGAGAAGGGTCTGGAGAAAGAGAAGGGTCTGAAGAAAGAGAAGGGTCTGGAGAAAGAGAAGGGTCTGAAGAAAAAGGCCGTTCTGGAAAAAGAGGCCCATCTGGAAAAATAGGCCGGTCTGAAGAAAGAGAAGGGTCTGGAGAAAGAGAAGGGTCTGAAGAAAAAGGCCGGCTCTGGAGAAAGAGGCCGGTCTCAGAAAGAAGGCCAGTCTGGGAGAGAGAAGGGTCTGAAGAAAGAGCCCAAATTGGAAGAAATTGAAGCTAAAGATCAGGAAATTGCAGATAATCCTGACTTTGAGGAAAGCTCTGTGCCAGCGGGTGAAGTGTCTCTGGATAAAGACATTGTGTCTATTCCACCGTCTGTCCCAGAGGAACTCT